>JACGCM010000060.1:0-345000 GCA_014058105.1 Kingdonia uniflora
TCTACAATATAAGATGAAGTAATGCCCAAATTCTGAAGATATACATCTTAATCACCAGTATTGCTTCTGAGATAAGGCTAAAATCACCAATACCTCAATTCCCTTTGCTGCTCCGTCACTGTTTATCTTGATCACTCCAGGCCGGGGAAGGGACCAAGAGAAAGATTTAATATCTGGGGTTTCTTAGGTTTATAATGATCTAAACATTAGAGAACTCTTAGTTCATCGACATTGTTTTTGTCCCCTTAGATATAGTTGCAGAGTCTTGAACACTTCTAATAATAGAAAAGGTTTAAACCCATGCTGCGCACGGTTGCGTAAGTCATCCGGACATTTTTTTTCTCTGTCTATTAGAAGTATACTTACAAACATTTAAAGAAATGTAATACTTATAAGCACCCGCTTATACTTGAATCAGTTCAATGCCAGCGCATTATATTAGGTTGATGTAGGCATGTAGCTGATAGTGAATTATATCATCAAGTTACTATAAACTTAACATATAATGTGCTTCTTTTCCTAAAATATAATGTGCTTCTTTTCTGCAAATGTAAAACTTTCCAATACTGCGCTTAGTTTACTGCATGACATCTTTGCGAAAATAAAAAATAAAATAACCCCACATAATTCCCATATAGGCTCCAAGTGCTACACAGATCCAGAGAAGTTTGATTTCTAGCACATCAGAGATCGAAGGGACGAAAAGCATGATATCACCGATAATGAACCATGAGTAAACCCATTCATATATATTTTTCGATTGAATGTATATGCAATATACAGCACTTTTATAATGGCGCATCTAATATATGAAGGATGCTAAAGTTCTCCAGAAATGGTATCCTTTTGTTCTTTCACTTGTTGGGCAAGCTGTACATCACCCTTAGATGCCTTGAAAGTTGAGTAGTCTGGGAGAGCCGGTTATTGCATTGTGCATGTATCAGCCTACTGCACGCATATATCTGAGCTTCTCCATAGTCAAGTTCAATAAGTGAAATCATGTTCACAACTTCACTTTTTTATTCTGAAACAAAATGACATGAGCCCGCTTTTCATAGCTTCCTCCGGGGTAAAGTCATAACAACCAAGTGACCATGTAATAATACACATTTTAATCGATGCACACTGATGTACTTCCAAGACACATACACGATTTAGTTAGTTCAAATATCTTATGTTAATTCATTCAAATTATGAAAGATGTGATATGTTTCAATGCATGACTTTAATTGTGGATTTTACTGCTGCATCCATCTATGAATGTACTTTATGTAAATGTACATATATGCAGGTCAAGAAAGAGGTAGCACAACTTCTGCAGAAATAGTCTATGATCCTCTGACAGACTATTGCAACTGAAAGACGAGAATATGGCATTTTGACTTGTATGTAATCCTCGTATTAATAATGTTTTGGCTATGTGATATCTATTGGGCATAGAGAGAAAAGATGGCAAAATTGTATCATGTGCACTTGAATCTCCATCAATAGTTTTTGACGTTTACCTTTGACTTTCCAGTAATTCTTGCAGCCCAAATGCCAATAGATACTCTGTAGCAACATTGGCCAATTTTACTCCCTTTTCTGGTTTGATAAGTTATTTACCAAAAGCTATCGTTTCATGCCAGATTATCGTTTTGGCCTTGAGATAGATTTATTTTCATTGGAGGGAGTTGTGCTTATTTCATTAGTATATGTATTGGGAATACAGGTTATTGTTGTGTATGCCAAGTGAGTTGAAACTACTATATTGTGCACTTGCAGTTTTAATATTGAATATCATGTGCTTTCACTTCCGCATTTTTATCTATGTTCTCACTGTTCAAATGTGAGGTTGCAGCAAACCCACCTATGTTGATGATGAGCCTAGGCCAAATTGGTGGTCCGGTGGACTTCTAGGTCGTCATCGGTCAGCAGTCGTGTCACCAAGGCGTAGCCGCTAATTGACACTAAAAGATAGCACCTGCAGATTAAGGGATAACTAGGATCGCTGTACTCTGTGACATTACTGTACTATTCTGAAACCCAAAACTTGTGTGTTTTTTGGTACCAGGCTTGATTCAAGTTTGTTATCTCATATTACATTGTCTATATTCATGGTGTTGTCTTGCATGACTTCATTTAGTATTAAAGTTTTCTGTGTTTAGGTGTTTTTGCTATGATCCATCTTTTCTACTGCGGCGGTTTGTTTCTGGTAAAGTTACAGCTTTCCAGATTGGAATGCAGTTATTCAATTTAGGTTTATGTACGCCTATAACTGTTTAACTAGTAATTGATTACACCTTTGAAGAGTACTCTAGTATTATAAAAAATGGTTGTTCCAGAGTTTCTTACAGATACTGGATCAGGTAGTTGTACTCACTTCGATCTTATTAGGTGTGGTTTTCTTGTACTCAGCTAGATTTTGGTTGGATTTTGTTTGTAGAATTTTCTTTTAATACGATAAATTGCTGTGAGCCTTCTTGTCAATCATCAAAGTTGCCAAAATTGTTGTGTATCCAATCTTCTTTTTGGTTGAAAATTTTGCTTTTGTGAAAGACATGGTAAGGTCCCTTGTAACAGGTGGTTTGTGTCTTAGACCTGCAGTATGCCAAAATTTGGTTTAGATGCAGCTATAACTATATGTAGTAAATTTTAAGTTGTGGCATGGCCTAATGTCTTAGACCTTGAGCACTCTGTTGCGTTGCACTGCTGTTATCTAAGATTGACGTTGTGGCATGGCCTAATGTCTTTGTTTCAACAGGACTGATTCAGATTTTTCTTCCTTTGCTGAATTCATCAACTACTAAAAGTCTTCTCTGGAGGTTTCTGGTTCCACAAGTGCAAATTCAACTAAGAACAACATTTAAAAGTATTTAAAAACGCTAGAGCTGCATTTGGATTCTCCAAGGCCATAGTTCACGAATTTACTCTTTGCTTTGTTTAATTACAAATTAACAGTACAGAAAAACTGATAAATAAGGTTTCTCCAAAGCCGTTTGAACATATTGTTTGCAAATCCTGTAATATTATGCCGCAAGAAAAACGAACTTCGTTTATCTTCTACTTAAAAAAATGATACTGCCATCACAGTAGGTACCATTGAAGTTTCTGTATCCCTGGCCTGAGCGCTTGTTTATTTCTTCCGTTCTCCTGAATTGCATTGGCAAGAAGGAACCCATGCTATTTATATAGGGGGAAATCTGGGCGATGTGTAGCATTTATCTAACAAGGGCAACTGCTGGTTGAGATCCTGCACTGTCTGAGGGATCGAGGAAAGAATGTCTCAGTTGTTCACATGCTGCACTTGCATCTAGGCCATGTGTTTGACGGATGCTTGTAGTAATTTTACGTGACTCTAAGACACCAGCAACTGCAAACACCTAATAAATGATAGAAAACAGGTAGCCTATTATGTTTGCTTTCCGTTATAATTAGAAACAATTGTAGGTAAGAATGTCTGAAACAAAATTGTTGCAATTCAAATTCATGATGTTTCATTGCAATATGTTGGTGATGTTGATATATGTGCTAAAATGGTATACAATTCTCCTAAAAATGTGATTATGACGATATTTAGTGAAATGTCACGCTCCAAAGAAAAAAGAAGATATAGTACGGCATATGGCTACGGGTCTGCTACTGTATAACTGATGTAGACTGATTACGCGGAAGCCAATAATCAAGAAAAACACCAGTTTTAACAAAAGGAATTAGGTTCGTGAGGAACCCTAATTTTATTAATTAGAACCTTGTTATGAACAATAATACTTTAACTGAATTAACTGTCTTAACTAACTAAGAAACAAATAACCTAGATCTCCCCTTTTATAGAACATAATTTTAATTAAAATATAATTCTACTTAACTGGGAAACTGCTAATAATCTAGGTCGGGCCTCTCCAACAGGCTTTAAGCTAAAGACTAAAATACAAACATTAAAAGCATTAAATAAACAAAAGTGGTATGGTGGGTAGATGACCCTATGAGGGATGCGCCACATCAATACATTCATTTAGAATATAAAAAATCTAAGTACAAATGCTCGCTGAAAAGGAATTACTTACAGCTTTTTTATAAGGGCGTTGGTATTCTGAACCTTCTATTGGGTTGAAGGGCTCACATGATAACCACTTCCCTAATTATGGGGTGTGTTTGGTTTGTGGAAAACGACGGAAAAGGAAAAACAATTTTTCATGGAAAGCCCATTTTCTAAGAACTAATTTTCATTGTTTAGTAGGGCAGTGGTGGATCCAGGAATCTGTACTATGGGGTTTGGGGGCGGTAGCCCCTGGAAAAAAAATCAAAGTAATAAAGGGTATTTTATTATTTTTAACCATAAAGATAGAGAGGGAGGAAACATTGAAGGATTTTACCAAAAAGAAAGGATTGATATGGGTGCATTTTATGGTTGACTATGTATTACCAAAAAGCCCTAAAAATATTATAATATGGGTGGCAAATAAGTAGTATGTGTAGTAAATTAAGAAAGTCAGGGAGGGCAAGAGGAACATTTTACAAAAGTCAGGGAGGGCAAAAAGAACATTTTACAAAGGACAAGTGGATTTTTTTTTTACCTATAGAAATCAAATGTTTTAAAATTTCAGAGTGGGCCATTGCCCACTCTCAGCCCTATGTAGATCCGCCACTGTGATTGGGCATGAAAAATGATGGAAAATTAAATAAAATTGGTGTCAAATTAGAATTAATTACTAACAATGTATTACAAAATGTACAACACCACTATTCAAACCCCATAACCGAAGTTGTGGATTCCAAAATATTGCCACAATAAAAGCTTAGTAAAAAATATTCTTCAATCAACAATTTAAACTCCATTAAAAGATTTACAAGCATAATCGCACACCAATTCTTCCGCATATTTAGCCATATCATCATCCCCAAGTTGCTTTGTGTACTATACGGTTGCATGGTCATCCCCACCTATAACTCTTAAATCATCATAGTTTTCTATTGGGATGTTATTAGGATGCACCTATAATCAAGAAAATAAACTAAATTGTTTTTCACAATATGAAATAACAACGACCAAAATGTTTGTCACAATATGAAGAAACAAAAGATAACCATAATGATACATTGATATTTTAATCCAAGATTAAAGAATGCTAGTACTACCCATGGCTCGCCACGATGATCCCAGCAACGTGCCTTCGGCGCTACATAATTGTCCATTAACGCGCCTTTGGCGTTAAAACTCAAGTACCAAACTTTTGGCGCTTCAATTATGGTAGAGAGTCGTGACACAAAAAAAATGCCAGAATAACCAAGAACATTTTCCCATATTCAAACCCAAAACCCTAAATGCAGTAAAATCGCGTTGGAATTATTTTATTTTTTTCCTTTCAGGGTTACTCAATCACAGATTATACTTAAAAAATCATGAGATTAATTTTGAAAATTTTCTCGACAACAGTTGAATCACAAAGATAACTCAAAACATTACCAACAATCATGAGTTCGCCAGAGATAATTTCGAGTTGATAGAAAAGCGCCCTGAAAATGTTTTTTCCCCACGATTTGAGATTGAACTTGGAAATGCTTAAACTGGAAAAATCTATAACTTAAAAACCAATTACATATAGATAATGATACAATTGAGAGTTTTTTCCCATGAAATACTCCATCTTTTATAGCATTCGACTGAGTTTTATCTTCATAAAATCTTGTCACGCTATTTTTAGAGTTCTCCATAAAATCTGCAGAAATCAAAACAATTAAATTACATAAAATATAACTAAACATGAAAAAATAAAATAAAATCTATATCGTAAATAATAATGACGAAAAATCCAAATGTCCAAATGTAAAGATTGAAGATTGGGGTTGAACAAACCTGTTTCTTTTGGAGAGGAGCTTGCCTTAGTTTTTATTTGAAACTCCACCTCCCATTTCTACTAATCAGGCACAATTACCTTCGTCGTTATTTTCTCACTTGCAATTTCATTATTTAATCTTTAAGCAGTAGTAGAATCATGCAAGCATAGATGTAGTAGATCAGATCCTTGGAAGCATAAGAAGGAGAAGAAAAAATTACTCCAATGGTGGTCCCTCTAAGATATATTTTGCATTACCTCACATTGTCTTCCTGGATCATAATTTTTAGAGCAGGATATCATCTGGCTGAATGATGTTTGCTTATACCGAGATAAAAAGTTTGAGTTTATAACTTAACTTAGTGGAAACAATAACAATAAATTATACATTTCATCATGATGATTGAATTTTGTGGCAACTAATGTAGTCATGGTCAAAATTGTATAGACTAGGACGAATAAAATTTAGAAATTTACTAACTAAATGCAAGGGGGATGCTTCTCGTATGAAAACTTCAAGTTAATTAAAATAGACCAGGAAGTGTACTAACTTTTTGTTCCAACCTTGCAAAAAATTGAAGAGAAAATGTTACTAAAAGATTGGAAAAGTTGTCAAATAATCCTCAATGGCGAAAGAGCATCTGAAACTATGTCTGCTAAACATTCAGGAAAATAAAGATATGCAACTATTCTTATTTATGTTATGATGTGCTCATATCCTAGAAGATATTATGTTCTGTTGTAGCATTGTCGTACTAATATCCTGTTATAGCCACATATGTGTATTCAAATTGATTTTGCGCTTATGTTGATTAATCTTTGTCTTCCTCCTACTTTTTCAATCACTTTATAGGATGAAGTAGCTTAACAAATATATTCGCCTAACAAAGAAAGAAATGATTCACAGGGAATCTGTTTCTCTAAAATGTCAATATTGTTAGTCGAGGCTCTTTCAAAGAAGAAATAATAACGTATAGAATAATTAAAATCTTACCCAAAATACAGCCAAAGAAGATTCAAGTAGAAACCAAGATTTCTTAAGCAAATTTAAACACTCAAACTACCCAAAGTAAGGAAAATTCAGGCTACAATAATGAGTAATTAAGCGACACAGCCCACCCAAATGACCCAAGTTAAGCTAAAATTAGGAGTAAAAGATAAACCCTTACTATCAATATCAAACAAACATAAGTTCAACCCTTAGACCTTAAGATCCAGATCGGGTTTTTCAAACCAACCAATTTTGTACAAAATCAAAGGATTTATTGATTTTGTAAGTCTGCAGAAGCTACTTCAAATAGTTGTCATGCTTCCTCAATCACATATGCAGAAACTAAACTCCAATTTCAGACCAATTAAGCAATTAATGAAGGAGAAAAAGCAGATCATAAGAAGCAACTACTTTCAAACTAAAGGAAAGAAATAAGAAATTGTTAAACATACCTTTAAAGGCGAGATGAATTCAGACTTTCAACCTTAAGGATTTAAGAGTTAGTGAAAGAAAGCAAAATTAATGTCTTAATAGCGAGAAAGTCGTAGCCAAGGTAGGTCAAATGAAACCCATCGTCTGTATTTAAGATTAAAGCAACAATCAGATAGAATGAGTGAAGGACTCAACCTTATATTTCTACAACAACAACATGAAAAGGAAGAAAAGTAGAAACAACAAACTTGATTGGTTATATAACCCCATGTTTGGCATTCCTTTCACTTAAATCTCCAAAACTCAATTTCCATTCAGTAAACATAATAAACTCTAAGTTGAAATTAGAGATTGAAATATACTTACAGATTTGGGGAATTTATCTGGTTCTTCTTCTGTCCAGCTCTCTCTTGATCTTGATCATACATGTTATCTGTATTTTCTTGCTTGAGCTGTTTATAATTGTATGTATCGCCATGCCATGGTTTGAATTGCTCGAATTCGATATACAATTTTTTTCCATAAGGACATTCATTTTCAGTTGGGTGGAGTCTTGATAATGCTACATGAAGTGGAGAAAGCATATGTAACCATTCTCCTATCACTAAAATCTCAAATCATGTTTATGATGTCCAAACCTAAGGCAATGAACTATTGTCTGCTATGTACCAGTAGACATTTAGACCAATAACTATGTTTCCGGATAGGGCAATACTTCTTCAAGTACTTCCTATAGACCTTGAGAAGGAGAAATCGCCTTTTCATATCAAGTACAATAACATTCCCCGTGTGCGCTATTTGGAGCCAAAATCAAGATATATAGTCTGAAAGGATTCTTATTGGCTGAGATGTACTATCAACATGGGGTTTAAAAGAATTTGATCATATGAGCAAAATAATCATCATAAATAAAGATTTATGTATCGTAATCGAACAAATTTATTACTTGGCACAATACATCACCCTGTTAAGAGGTTATCCAGTTGTTATTAAAAGTACCTTGTATATCCTAAGCCAATCTCTAAAAGTCCAGACTGTTATCGACATTCAACGATGGAGATGCTCAAATCGTCTATTGAGTAATCTTCAAGTTCACATTTCTTTCTAATGAAAAGGCAGGTTGTTTTGGAGTAGGAAAGCCTGAATCGTATCACTGAAATCTGTCGAACCGTGAATCGCACGAATCATACTCAACCCACGAAGATCCCCAATTCAAAACCATAAGCAGTGATAAAAACCTAGGAAGATCCCCATTTGCTTTAATCAACTCGAAATCAAGCCATGGCAGTCAACATGAACCACAAAAACAATTGATGTTATATAGCAATGGAGTAAAAAAAAACCTAATTAAGTAACCCCAAAACATTCAAAACCGATATTACCAAATGAAACCCTTGATTTGCACCATAAATCCCGTGAAATCGAATATGAATCAACTCGAAATTAAAGCCCTAAGTACCAAAACATTATCATCCCTCACCAACATCCTACTCCCATACCCTTTCGAAGCCGTTGCTTGAAGCAGAGAGTGAGAGAGAGAGAGAAGTTCTTGGGAGGCACTACTGGGAGAGATGAATTTTAGAGAGATGAATTTTAGAGTCGGGAGAGATAAAATGATGAAGAGTTTAGAGTTGGGAGAGATGGGAGAGATAAAGTGATGAAGAGTTTAGAGTCGGGAGAGATGGAGAGATAAAGTGATGAAGAGTAAGACTTAATACCCTTTTATGTATTATGTCGAAACTACCCCTAAGCCATAGAGTTCAACAAATATCGTCCGTCGATCTCGTTCTTTCCCATAAATCTCAGCCCCTCTTTATCTTTGAAACAATGGCAAACTTGTCTATTTGAAAAACACCATTGTGTAATGTAACACTAATCTTAAGCCAATGACATATATCTGTAGAAGAAAGAGAATGGTATGCAAGGAAACAAGCAGTCCAATGCTTGGATCTGCTACAAGCTATCTTATTTATAATCTTCTAAGTTACAAGTAAAATAAAATGTGAAGGTTACAAATCTCTTTAGATACACAAGAGGTTGTAATCCTTTCATATACTAAATTATTGACTTCTCATTAAGAGATGGATCATCATAAGATTGCCCCATCAAGTGTAATGTTTGTCTTTATCATTACCCCCCCGGCAAGCGAAAGAGGTCAATAAATTGAACACCCAGCTTGGTACGTAGTTCTTCGAAGGAATATTTATTTAAAGCCTTAGTGAAAATGTCTGCCAGTTGGTCTGTTGAAGGGATGAACTTCGTGTTCAGAGTGCCTTCTGCTACTTGTAGTAGCCTACTCGTAGCCTTCGATAGTCAGTCGAAGCCTACTTCACAGCCTACTCAAATATATCGAAGCCCACTCAATCTCTAAAATAGACTCCCCAGAGATCCCCCGAAGATTAAGCTTTGACATCAGACAAAGCTTTGACAACAGATTAACATATTACAACAAAAATCCTTCGACCTTATTAACACACGATCGAAGCAAGATAAGATAGACAACCACCTCATCAGATAAGATGACGCATTGATTGGTCCGTGCAGCTACAGTAACAGGTCTAACCACCACGCCGTTCAAAGACATTACCAATAAATGTTGCAGTGACAGTACCGACATAACCGACGCCCATAACTCGCCAGGATTTCCTGACAGTAATCATGTAATCCTGACCCACACTTGATGACTCAGCTTCCTGTATCTCTATAAATAGAGGAGAGGGAAAACCAAGAAGAGGTTACGAAAATCATCTCCAACCCCTTGCATTTTACCTTCGACCACCCAAACACTTTGTACTCGAACCCTATTATTTACTCTTCAGTAATATAATCTATCTTAAAAATCCTCATTAGAGGTCGTAGAGAGTCACATTCAGGCCTCTACGCAAGTATTTGTCTATAGTTAGATCTTACTTTAGGCCAATCGCTTGTATCCTTTGATTGAAGATTGATTTTACATTGTGAGAACCCACTTCACCTCCAAACAAAGTTAGTTCCCTACAATTGGCGCTGTCTGTGCTTCCCACACCACCAATCTCTTTTCCTTTTTTCTCCCCTCTTTTTGTTTTCCATTTCAACTGATTACCTTCAATGGCATCCACACGCCGTTCCAACTTAGCCCAGACAGGCAACTCCATTGACAGAATAGCTACCCAAATAGCCTTATTATCCTAATAAGTTACTCAGGCAAAGGAGCGCTACCAGAACCAACTAAACCAGGAGTGTGAAAACTACCGCTTGGCATTAGAAACTGAGCGAAATCGCCACTTGGATGATGAAAATAGACAGAACAGAGCAATCGACGAACTGCGCAATACCTTCCGAGAGCTACAGAGATTACAACCCTTGGAACCTGCTCGCTCATCCCAGGTACCAGACCAATCGCGTGTCTCTGCTCGTGCACGCCTTGAGCCTTCACCAAACCTTGAGATACCCCCCGTTCATACCGGTGCCGAAGGTTTTCCCCGTATTATTCCTCCAACCGGCTCTATTTACCTCGGGATTCACCCCTCAGAAGACTCTTCTAACTCAACCCTCCGCTCATCCAGACACCCCAGACGCCGTCCTGCTCGGGAACGGCTCGATGGATGCAGTGCTGATTTTATATCACACACTTGACCTCACAACCTTCGAATTCATCAATCTCCCCCACATCCTGCATATGTTACACAACAGAACTTCAACCACAGAATACAACCTATCATTCGCGCTAGCACGAGCCCAGCCACAAACTCCTGGAGCCGCTTTAATAACCCGTTCTACCCCAAACTGTTAGCTATCGAAATACCCTCCAACTTTCGTGCCCCCAAACTTAGCAAATACTCTAATACTGACCCCAAATCCCACATCCTCGAATTCTAAAACACCCTGAGCCTTTAATCCACGGTTGACTGCCTATTATGTCGCCTTTTTCCAATGAGCCTTACCGATAACTCCCTTCGATGGTACCACAATCTCCCTAATGGCTCGATTCGTAACTTCGAGCAACTTTCACATCTTTTCATCACCCAGTTTGCCTTCAACAAAAACAGAGAGGTCAGAGTTGACGTTCTTTTTAATTTTAGAAGATCTGACAGTGAGACCCTCGAAGCCTTCACCAAAAGATTCCTCGACGAATCTCAGAAAATAGAAAATCTTGACTGGTCGAATGCTTTTTTGGCATATTCGAATTCCCTGCCCGACCACAACCGAGTAAAAGAGCACCTAGTCCTCCACAAACCAAAAATACTCGAAGAGATGCTCTAGAAGGTCAACGACTATATCGATCTCGAGCGCCTTCAAGAGTCCCGCAAACAGAGCCAGCCTTCACAAACAAATATGAAACCTGGGTAAAATAGTACCTTCCACGTAGCGTAGAATTTGTTTAACGGCTTGCATATGTGATAAAGACAGAGAATGCATAAACTGGCATACAAGATTGACCGCGAATGACAAATCAGGATGAGTTAGAGTAAGATATTGAAGTGTTCTGACAAAACTTCGATGAAAGTTAACATCATTAGGTCCTAAATGGGAGTCTCTTTGAAGGTATAAGTGATGCTTCAGTGGTAGAGGAGTAGAAATAGGCTTGCAATCGACCATAGAAGCACGATCTAAAACTTTAAGAACATATTTTGCTTGGAAAAGTATAGGCCAGTAGATGTGCGAATTACCTCTATCCCCAAGAAAAAATGCAAATTGCCGATATCATTGAAAGCTAATTCATTTTCAAGCATAAGAATGAGATCTAAAATAAGTTGAGGATTGGACCCTACACAAAGGATGTCATCGACATAAATGAGCCTCAAAATAACTTCAAGAGAACTACAGAAAATGATGAATGAAGAATCCGCCTGACTACAGTAAAAATCCAAACCTAGAAGAAAGAGAGAGAGACGATCAAACCATGCTCTCAGTGCCTGTTTAAGACCGTATGATGCTCGTTTAAGGAGACAAACATAATCAAGATAATTAGGGTGGGCGAAGCCTGACAGATTGCCCCACGTAGACCGTTTCTTTGAGCTTTCCATGAAGAAATGCATTTTTTACGTCAAGTTGGCGAATGACCCAATCATTCATTTCTACAATAGATAAGACAAGTCTAATCGTGGTAGATTTGATGACCGAGGAAAATGTCTTGTCGAAGTCGATCCCTTCAACCTGACTATATCCTTTTGCTACTAACCGTGCCTTAAATTTTTGTACTCCTCCTTTATCTTTTAGTTTCGTTTTATAAACCTATCGAGAACCAATAACATTCATCTTATTTGCGCGAGGAACAAGAACCCAAGTATTATTGCTTGTTAAGGCCGACAATTATTTGCGCATCGCATCAACCCACTGAAATGATTTTAATGCCTTGGCTAATGTACGCGGCTCACTGTTGCTAACAAGATTAGAAGAAGCAATTACATTTGCATACTTGGGGTTCAGCTTAAACACACCTGACTTGGAACGTGTTTACATCGAGTGCTGAGCGGGATCAATAGGGACTTCAATAGATGTTTCAGATATAAGATGCTCAAGAAGAGTTGAGACATCTAGCATGGGCATTTCTATTATGTTGGTTGAAGATTCTCTAACCTCATGTGTGGCATGTATGGGGTTTGTGGGTGCAGTTGTACTTAGGGGAATATGAGCATTGTTTGCTGGGATAATGGGAAGCTCCCCCTTAAATGAAGTATCAGAAATACCTACTGCGCACCATTCTTCATTATCTGGATACTTCGTTATAACACCAGGAGATTGCATAGGCTATGAGCGTATAGCAGAATCGGCATAAGGATAAATAGTTTCATCAAAGACAATATGACGAGATTAATATACTTTCCCACTTGAAGGTAGAAGACAGCGATAACCTTTATGAAGTGGGTTGTATCTAATAAAAACATATGGAAATGACTTAGGCTGAAACTTGTTTGCATTATGAGCTTGTAGATATGGATAACAATGACAACCGAATACCCTTAGTGATAGATAGTCAGGTTCCTTCTCAAACAAACAATGATGGTATATTTATAGATAAAATTGGTGTAGGCAACTGATAAATGAGATGAACCGTTGTGCTAAATGCATCCACCCATAAATATTTTGGGATAATGGCATGAATAATCATTGTTAGTTCGGTCTCAACAATGTGCCTATGTTTTCGTTCCGCAATGCCATTTTTCTTGGGTGTCCCAGGACAAGAAATGTTTTGGAGAATACCACACTTTCCAAGATGTTCTAGAAAACCAATCGAGTTAACTCTCCACCTCCATCACACTGAAAAGTTTTTATTTTAAAAGTAAAATGATTTTCCACCATTCTTTGGAATTTGAGAAAATACTTCAAAAAATATGATTTTTTTTATAATGGTTAAGACCAAGTAAATCAAGAAAAGTCATCAAAGAAAATAACATAGTAACGATACTTATGAATAGAAGAAATAAGAGCAGGCCCCCAAAATTTTCAATGAATTTTCATTAATTGTTTTTTCATTCAGCGATTAATAAGCGAAAATGGGACTTTATATACAACTCTCCCCTTCTTTAAAACTTGAACTAACTGATCTAGGTGTTACCCATACGTTAATAGTAATAAGCCATCTACTACTTAAGAAAGAAAGTACACTACAACAAATAAGGGTATTTACGTCACTAATAAAGTGACATGAAAGAGAAATAACGTCACTTTTGCAAGCGACGTTGACCAAGGCGACTTGGTTAGTACTATGCATTTACGTCACTTTTATAATGACATTTTTATGTTAAAAAATTTACATTTTTTGGGTACACAACTCATGTGACTCTTGAAATTAAATCGGTAGGGAAATGATGTTGTAAGTGATTTATATTTAACCACGTCACTTTATAGACGACTTCAATATTTGGCCAAAAAGTAATTTTTTTTGTAGAATCCTCCCTCCCCACCCTATCTTCCCTCTTCCCTCTTTCCTCTTCTTCTCTTTCCATTTTCAAACCATGCTCTACATCTGGAGTCAATTTCAAAGACTAACATATAATAAGAAAAACTGGATTACTTATTGCAAAGAATTAAAATTCCTAAAATGCAGTTGTGGAATTCAAGAGTACTAATAAAATTGTTGATAGCCATATCCCATATATTTCTTTAGTATCAAGACCATTTTTACATCAAACTTTTGAGATAAAGAGTGCTTGCAAACATGTTTCATGGTCACCATTGAAAACTTGAACACCGGCGATCTTCATTAACAAGCGTGTCATATACCTGAAACATAATACGAGACTTATGACCAAGAAATTCTACTATATAAATATTTAGAACCATAGTCCAAAGTATGAAAAAATATCAAGTCTTATTTTTATCTAAAGAGCTCAGGTTCACCCCCAGGCCTCCATTTGTAGCCAGAAACATTTTATCCTTTAAGCATTGAATACTTGTAAAATTGGATATTCTTAGAATTTATCTAAAAATAAAATTTAAGTAATACATACCCATACTTATTTTTCAAATTTAAGGTGACAACCTTATATTCATGTAATGTGGTGTTTTAGAATGCCGAAGAGGGTAGGGTGATAATGGGAACGATACATTCCAGGAAGTATGGGTATCACTGTTTATTAAAAATTAAGTTGGGGCTTAACAACATTAATGCATCAAATACCTGGAGAGGAGAGACGGAGCAAGAGCAAGAGACCACGTGGGTGTAGTATTTTCGAGCAAGGTCTACCAGCTTGCTATGGTTTTGAACCTGTACATAACAACAACAAAAAATGTTGAATAAGTTCACAAGTACTACTGTATTCATAAAAACTACTAAAATGAAGTGGAACATACAGGGAACCCAAGTTAGCTAGAAAGATCCCAAGTATCTTAGTGCTTAACTTGGCTTGGTTTGGCAGCAATAGTCACCACCAACTAACATAGCTCACCAAAAATATAGCATCAACAAATAATGAAAACCTATATATTGAGTTTGATGGGAATGAGAGATAAAGGGTTACTGTAGTTTAACGGAGTAATAGTTAACCAAAAAGAAAAATATGCTCAATAAAGGCCATATAACCTATGAGTATTCACAAGAAGGACAACCAAAGCAGTAATAGCTATGAATAATCCGCAGCGAAAGCCATTTAGTAAATCATAACAAATGATTAAAGAAGTTTGAGGGAAAAAAATGAAAATAGAATAAAGAAATGTTTGAAATTAAAGATAGTATACCTGCTCAAGTAAGTATCTCAGCTGGCAAAGGCAACTAAACAATCCATTATTTTGCATAGGTATCCCCTTAATAAGAGTTCTGCACCAAGTCAAATAGGTCAAGATAGTCGCGAAAAAAAAGCATGTCAGTTTGTAACAGTAATTAGAACATTTGTAGTTTTGGTTTTACATAATTGATAAATTGTACAATTGTCCCATAAAAAGAATGCCTTGGAGAAGAAATTATTTAACATTAACAAGATTTTTCAACACTCTATTCTAGTTGCCTCGTCAAACAATGATGTATTTATACTATTCTGCGGCTCAATCCAACTGCATCCACGTTTCTTTGATGCCCTATTTCTCACCATTAGTTCTCTTATACTAGCTGCCTTTTCCCATTGTCCATCGCCAGCGTAAATACTGGATAATAGTGCGTAAACTATTGGGTTCAGTGTCGAGTAGGGAATCAACAACAATCTTTCCTAGTCTCACATTACCATGATCTTTATAGGCACTGAAAACTGTCCAACAAATACAGGAATCTTCTTTGAAGGGCATAATGTTTATCAGTGTTTCCGCTTCGTCTAATTCCCTGCTCGGCCGAGAAAATCAGTAATGTACGAATACT
Source organism: Kingdonia uniflora (assembly GCA_014058105.1). Lineage (NCBI taxonomy): Eukaryota > Viridiplantae > Streptophyta > Magnoliopsida > Ranunculales > Circaeasteraceae > Kingdonia > Kingdonia uniflora. Next base: position 16,010 of record JACGCM010000060.1, read on the forward strand.
GCTCTATTCCAGGTTCAACACAGTATTCTTCAACCATCAAAGAAAAAATCTGATGGCCCTCGTCTACCAACTAGCATAGCTGCATGAGGAGAGAACTGCAATGAAGGTGGCCTTATCTGGATCCAAAGCCCCACCCAACTCCTTCATTGCCTCAAAGCACCCAATGACTTTGATATCTTTTTTGTGTTGCCCATAAGCATAAATCATGGCATTCTTGGAGACTTTTTTTCTTTCAGTCATCGAATCAAATATTTTTGACGACTATTCTAAAACCCTACATTTCACGTACCTAGTTATCAACGCATTCCCCATAGGAATCTCCAAACCAATTTTACGAGATGATGAGGGTAATAGAGGGTATGAATATAAAATTGAGGAGTGAGAAGGGGTTTAATTGAGTGGTACGATGTTGTATCATTCTACGCGAGGAAGGCCAACCAGAATGCGGGCACATACCACATCCAATGTCACCCAAAGAAGCCTAGTTGTTTGATCTGTGCTCAACGGGTCGAGGGTGGAATAAAGATTTAGTTATGGTAAAGGGTAATTTTGAGAATGTCAAAGGGGAGGACCCTTATAGGTTGCAGCATAAAGTCTATAATCCCAGTAAGTTATTTATAAAATATTTTGCTTGAGGTATTGATCGAATAAATTGATAATGGTCTCTCTGATTATTTTGTAGGTCGAACTAACCGGTCATGGGAGAATCTGAGGGATTATATTGATGCCTTACTCAATTTTGGCGAGGCGTGGGTGAATTCTGTTTTCAATAGTCATGGTATCAAGAGGAAGAGAAAGAAGAAGACAGATTCCCTGCCTTGAAACGTACCCATTACGTCGAAGCCATTAAAGAGGAGGGAGGCGAAGCTGCTTCAAAGGTAGTCGAAGGCATGGAGGATGATAATTTTGCGAGGAAGGTTCAGTATGTTCTGAAGGCGAAGAGGGCGACGAAGCAGGTGGTTCCAGTGCCCGAAGTAGCAAGTGATGCTTCGAGACTGAGGCCGAGGCAAGTACCAACACAGGCTGAGAAAAGGAAGGGAAAGGTCATTCCCGAATCTCTAAAGGTACAGCAGGCGTAGGGCGCTGGGGGAAGATGATGCAGAGGATGAGAGCGAAGAGATGATGGAGGTTGAGCGAGAAGAATAGGCTCTAGCCAAGGCTGCTATGATGGCAGAACTCTGCGATACTGACCCGGATGAGGCTTCAAGGCGAATGAAGAAGGGTATGTATCAGATAACTGTCTATTATTGTCTGTGAAATTCTGAAATTTTCTTAAGTATTTCATTCTTTGGGAAATACTTAAGGCTCGAATACTCTAGCAGACAGATGCTTGGCCACATTCATTCACCAAGGCAGTGAAAGTAGGGAAGAGGAGGTTACGGGAGGCGATTGACAGTCTGGAGCATGCTCTGGGAAGGAAAGCGTTGTTGTTGTCTGAGAACAAAGTTTTACAGCGAGATCTGGAGGCTATCAATGAGGCATTCGTGAAGAGACTGGAGGGTCAACATTTCAATCATGAGCAGGTGATGAGGTTAAAGTTTGCTGATCATGAGAAGGAAAAGAAAGCACTAAAAGAGCGCTACCAGGCACAATTTGATGTTAAAATTTCAGACAATGTTAGGATGAAGGAGTTCATAGAGGATATGAGATTTGATTGTATAACTCTACAATGCCCTTTTTTTGAAGATACTTTGTAGATGAAGGAAAGGGAGGTTGGTGTTGCTGATGGAGGTGGTAGAGGTGGCGTGGAGGCTCATGTGGTCAAAGGTGCTGCTGCTTGAGCTACAACTGATGTGGTCGCCGATGGTGCAGGGTCGAGACCTTTGACTGTGGGTGCTGAAGGTATTAGCACTGAAAAACCTGTTCGGGGAGAAGATGCAGCCATGTCGATATGAGGTATTTGTACTGGATTGCCATGTCTATTTTTTCTGATTTTCTGTTGGGTAGTAATATTTGAACAATGCTTATTTTTCTTTGGAGTTGATCTTTGAACTTGTGATTGCCTTGAGCTGCTGTACTAAATTTGACTTGTACTGTACTAATTTTATTTGGTTTATGGACTGCACTTGAGACTGATTTGTGTGAACTTGATCTATATTGAATTGTTATACTAGATTCTTGACGTTTGTTCTGAACATGATTTGAATTAAGTTTTGTTGAAACTGCTTCTCTGATATTTATTATTCTGAGACTTCTTGCATGTGGTGGGATTATAGATATTTCTGTATACATGTATCTTCGTATGTTGTCACTATCGAATGATTGAAGAGTGATCGAACCTTAGAGAACGTCGAGATGGTTGTGATAATTAGTAGGAACCAAGATATTTACTGGACATCGATGCTTAAGCCACAACGATGTAAGATGTGTTCGCCCCCAATGTATTCTCGAGGGTCCGGTCACTCGACTATTCGTGCCCCTCGAGTCTGCTCGAATGTTGGAAGCTTGAAAATTTTGGGTCGAGGGTTGACGTTATACTCAGAGGATACCAGGAAATCGACTGGAGTTCGACGGCTTAAACCGGATCAAAGCATAACTGTTCACCCCCAATACATTCCCAAGGGTCTGGTCTATTAACCATCCTTGCCCCTCGAGTTTACTCAAAATTGGGAGTTTGAAAAATTTTAGTGTCGCCCCCAAGTATCAGTCGGGTCGAAGGTTGACATGATATCTAAGGTAAGCCAAGAAATTCACTGGAAAATAAGAGAAAAAGTTTAGAGAAGGAAAATTAGTTTATTGATTACTCTGTATTTAAATCGGGTGTACAAGGTGGAGGCCGTGGCCTATTGTATGAGATATGCTACATTGTGTTCCATAGATGTGGTAGAGGCTCTTCATCTTTTGTCATTTGGTAGTATGAACCTTTGTCGGTTTTATCGTAAACGACAACAGGTCCTTCCCAGGCTTTGAAGATTGAGTGACGCGCCGAAGTAGGAGATCTCTAATGTTGAAACTTTGTGGTCGCACTCTCTTGTTGTGTGACTTCTAAAGTGATGTATGGTAACAGCCAAGGTTGGCGATGGTTCGGTCTCTGGTTTCATCGATCCATAACATGTTATATCCGAATTCAAACTCATTGTCTTCGTCTGGGAGGTTGGGATTTCGTGCGGGTACTTCAAATTGAGTAGGGAACACTGCTTCAGTACCATAGGCTAGAAGGTAACGGGTGCAGCCTATAGATTTTCTTTGTATTGTTCAATTGGCCAAGAGGACATGCTGTAACTCCTGAACCTATTGTCCTTTCTTCGCATCGGTACATTTCTTAAGACCGTCGACTATGGTTTTGTTGATTACTTTGACCTGACCGTTCCCTTGGGGGTAGTATGGTATTGAGGGTGAGAGGATGATATTGTGTTTTTTGAGGAAATTTCTGAATTTGTTCTCGACAAACTATGGACCATTGTCACATCGAATCATATGAGGGCATCCGATGCGTGTGATGATATTTTCCCTTAGAAATTTGGTAACTTCTTCTTCTCTAATTTGACTCAAAGGTACGGCTTTGACCCATTTGGTAAAATAATCTGTTGCAACAAGGATATTTTTCAGCTACCCGAAGCTTTAGGGAAGAAACCGATGAGATCGATAGCCCATCATTTGAATGACCAGGAGACTTGACTGAAATAGAGGTCTTATGAAGGGCAGTAGATGTCATGGGCGTGGCGCTGGCATTTGACACAGTGTTTGGCATATTCTTCAGCCTATTATTTAATGTTTGGCCAAAATAAACCTTGGGAGACGGTCCGAAGGGCCATAAATCGACCTGCAGTATGAGCACCGCAAGTCCCTTCATAGAGTTCGACTGGAATTTTAGAGGCTTCGGTTTGAGAGATGAAGTCGAAGAAAGATAACATTTGGGGATTTGCAATGTAACTCGTATTTGTGGATGGTGTATCTACGACAGTTCTCTAATAATGATCGTTTGACTTTGGGATCATCTGGGAGGGTACCATTGTTGAAGTAATGGAGGAATGGTGTTCGCCAGTCGTCTGGATTGAGACTCTCAGCCCCAGTATTGATGGTATTGATTTCCATTTGGTCGATACATGGGCGTTCGAGTACTTTGATGTGGAGAGTTTAGAATTCTGATTGGCCTAACATAGCTGCTATGTAGGCAAGGACATCTGTATGTCGGTTTTCTCTTTGAGGGTAATGAGTGATAGATGATTTTTTGGGGAAACGGTCTATGCCCTGTAGAACAAGAGCAACATATTTAGCCATGCGACCGTTAGCTTGATTTTCACCGGTATAATGTCTCTGAACAAGTCAGGAATCTATAAAAACTACAAGTTGAGGGATGCCGAGTTCGAGGGAAAGGTCGAGGCCATGGATCAAGGTTTCATCCTCAGTCTCATTGTTGGTGTATTTAAAGTTTAATTTGAAGGCCTTCTTTATTCGATCATTGGTAGGTGTGACCAGGACTATACCGATCCCTGAACTGTTTGGCCTAGCGGATCCATCTGTGAAGAGATGCCATCATGTATTGGGGTTCCATGGATCTATTACTTTGGGCTTATCTTCTGCGAGGCCGTCTTCATGTTCCTCCCAATTAACATATTTGACTGGGAAATCAGCGAGGAAATATTCTATTTCTTGGCCTTTTTGGGATATTTGCTTCTCGAATGTGATGTCATGTTTGCCAAGATAAGTAGACCACTATTGTACTCGTCTAAATTTATCTTTCTTGCTGAGCATTTCTCGAAGGGGATAACTTGTTATAACACGGATGGGGTGAGCTTGAAATTATGGTTTGAGTTTGCGGGACGAGTAGACGAGGGTGAGGAGCAAACGCTCAAGTGTCGAATATCGAGTTTCTGTAGGTGCTAGAGTTTGGCTGATAAAATATACATGTTTTTCAATGTTTGATTCGAGTCGAATGAGTATTGGACTGATGGAGGTGTTTGTAACAGCGTGATATAAAGAGAGTGCCTCGCCTTCGATGGGGGTACTGATAATGGGCGGTCGACCAAGGTAAGATTTGAGTTTAAGGAAGGCCTGTTCATATTCAGGTGTCCAGTTGATCTCAGGGTTGTTTTTCTTTTTTTGCTTTGCAGACGCCTTGGTCGCGTAAGAGAGAGAAGAGCCAAGCACAGTGGTCCGAGGATTTTAAAAATAACGGTTAAGGGCCGCTATTTTACCAGCCAATTTTTAGACATCTTTTTTGGTTCGGGGTGAAGGTATGTCGATAAGGGCTCGGATATGGGTTGGGTCAATCTCGATACCTCGTTTGCTAAAAAGGTGGCCTAATAATTTACCAGACGAAATACCAAATTTGCATTTTTCTGGGTTGAGTTTCATGTTGTATCTTCGAAGTATCGAAAAGACTTCGGTTAGGTCTTGGATATGGGTATGTTTTTGGAGGCTCTTGCACAACATGTCGTCGATGTAAACTTCGACCGATTTTCCAAGCAGGGGTTTAAACATTGTTGTAACAAGGCATTAATAGGTGGCACCCACATTTTTAAGGGCGAAGGGCATGACGTTAAAATAGTAAAGGCCATGTTTAGTAATGAATCAAGTTTACAGTTGATCTTCGGGAAGGAGGGGTACCTGATTATAATCCGAAGCTGCATCCATCATAGACAAACGCTCATGTCTAGCAATAACATCGAGGAGTACTGAGATGATCAGGAGGGGAAAACTGTTCTTCGATGTGTGCTTGTTGAGGTCTATAATGTCAACGCCGATTCTAGTCTTGCCGTTCTTTTTGGGAACTGCAACAATGTCTGATATCCAATCAGCATACTTGACCTCTCTGATAAAACCCGCAGCTATGAGCTTGTCGCCTTTGTGGCTCACGGCATATCGAAGTCGCAGGGCCAAAGTACGCTTCTTCTATTTTACTGCTGTGGAATGGGGAATAAGATCGAGGCGGTGGCATACATCGGGCATCTCTTAGAACGTCCATGCAAAGACATCTTTGATTGCTCGAAGGAAAATTGAGAGCTCGAGGAGTTCTGCCTCGTCTAAAAAAGCTCTAATGAATGCACCTCGACCAGGATAATCGAGTTCGATATAAACTATAGGCTCGATGGGTGAGGTGACATCAGTCGAAGGTGTAGGGATAAAGAGGGATAACGATTCCTATGGGCGGCTGATAAACCTCCAGGTCTGATCGATCTCCGAATGCTCACATAAACGGGCGAGATGTTGTGAGACTTTTAAATTCCAAGTACCCAAGGGTTTGATGATATGTCGAAGGTATGACACGCATGACATGGAGCCAGTCGCGTCTGAGGATACCGAGGTACTTTGACTTCTTGTCGATGATAAGAAAATTGGTTTGAAGTGTGACTGGGCCGGTAGTAACTAAGAAGCTGATTCGATCAACAACAAATTTTGTGGCCCTATTAAAACCTTTGAGTTTGACATTAACAGTAGTGATGAGGTCGGTTTTCTTCATTGTCTAGACAGTTTGGAGGAAAAGGACATCAGCTGCACTTCCTGTGTCTATGAGCATTGTGGGGAGGATGAGGTTTTCAATCTTAATCATGATGACTAATGGATTAGAATGGGGAAAATGGAAATGGGATGCGTTGCAGTCGATGAAAGAGATGCATTCGGGTCGAGTACAAAGGATTGATTATGGCAGGAGGGCAGGCAGCTTCTCCTGGTAAGTGAGCTTGTAACATTCTTTGACATGCTTGCGCTTGCTCTTGGAACGGCCGCTGTAGATGTTATTGACTTCGATGAAATTTATTTGGAAGATATGCACCTCGGTCGGGTCGGCTGTAGGGGTTGGTTGAGGTTTGGGGTATGACCCATCAAGGTAAATGGGAAGGTCGGCAACATACTGATGTAGACGACCTGCTTTGTGGATGATTTCGAGAAAGCGCTAGAGGGCAAAGCATTTTTTGGCGTGGTGACAATTACACTTGCGATTGGCGCAGTAAGGTTTGCCTAGTTTGACTTTAATGGGGAATGGGATACCGCCATATGGGATTTGCTTGTATATGTTGAAGAAGGGTACTGAGAGGAGCAATAAGAGTGGGTAGGATCGGCTTTGGCTGCTTTCTATGATCTTCAACATTGTTGTCATTGTGAGGGCGTTTGCAGCTCTCAGTCTCCTATGAGATGGGAGCGATAAGGGGTGTGGGGGTAGAAGGTGGGCCTTGTCGAGGTTTATTGAAGTTGGTGGTTGAAGGTTGCCCCTGTTTATGTAATTCGTGGACGCGCTCAAGGTCGATATAGCCATTGAACTTTGAGAGCATCTCCTCGAGGGTTCGAGGTTTATGAAGGACCAGGTACTCTTTAACATGGTTGTGATCTAGTAAAGCATTTGAGTATACGAGTACAGTATTCGTGCAGTCAAGTTTCTCAAATTTCCGTGACTCATCGAGGAATCTCTTGGTAAAGGCTTCCAGGGTTTTATTATTGGATTTTCTGAAATTGAAGAGGCCATCGACTCTGACCACTCTATCTTATATAACGGTAAATTGAGCGATGAAAAGCTGTGACAGTTGCTTGAAGCTCCAGATTGAGCCATTAGGGAGATTGTGATACCATCGAAGGGGGCTGTCAGAGAGGCTAGTGGGAAAATGGTGATACATCAGGTGGTCAGCTATGGAGTAGAGGCTCAGAGCATTTTGGAATTTGAGAATATGGGATTAAGGGTCTGTGATGCGGTATTTGCTAAGTTTGGGAGCACGGAAATTTAGTGGTATCTCGATGGCGAGAATTTTAGGATAGAAGGGATTATTCAATCGACTCCATGAGTTTGGTGCCGGACTCGCACTGACGTGGATGACAGATTAGATTTTGTAGTCAAAGTCCTGCTGTGTAGCATAGGCAGGATGGGGGGGGTGGGGGGGTGATCGAAGGGTTTGAGGATGACGAGGACGAGTATGCGGTATATTTTATGCAATGTACTCCCTGAGACCTTCTCGTGTAGGGCGGCATTTGGGGTGTCCGAAGGAGCGGAGAGTGGAGTCAGAGGAATCTTCTGTAGGGTGAATCCTGAGATGGATATAGCCAGTAGGGGGAATAGTATTGGGAACACCCTCTGTACCGATATGAACTGGGGGTATTTCGAGATTTTGTAGGGCCCCCAGACAGGCATGGACAGAGACGCACGACGGGTCTGGTGCTTGGGTTTGTCGAGCAGCGTCCAGTGGTGGTTGTTTATGCAACTCTCAGACGATGTTGCGTAATTCGTCAATTGCCCAGTTTTGTCTGTCGGCATCGTCCAGACGGTGATGCCGTTCGGCTTTGAATTCCTGCCGATATTTTTCACGTTCATGATGAAGTTGTGCATGGTGGCGTTCCTCGGCTTGAGCAAATTATTCAGAAAGTAAGGCTATTTGGGTAGCCACTCCATCGATGGAGTTGCCGGCATGGGTAGAACTGGAATGGAAGGTGGGTGCCATTGAGAATAATCTGCTAAAGTTGAGAACAAAGGGAGGGGAATAAGAAAGGAAGAGTGGTAGGGAGGGAAGCACAGACGACACCAAATATAGCGGCCTAATTTCTTGAGAAGGGGAAGTCGACTCTTACATCACGGGATTAATCCTTTATCAAAGTAAATCAAGTATATAATCTATAGGTTCATTAATCTACTGACAATATACTTGTATGGAGGCCTAGAATCTAACTTTTCACGACCTCTGATGAGGATTTTTAAGAATGTTTATATTACTGTCGAGTAGTCGAAGGTTCGAATATTGGGTTTTATAGGGATACCGAAGGTAAACTGTAAGGGCTCAGGGGAGAAATTTGGTAACCACTCATTGGTTCCCCATCTCTCCTATTTATAGAACATAGGAAGGGTTAAGTCACCAAGGTTAGGTCACATTGCAAGGGTACCATCTGGATATCGAGTGGGTATCCCGGAGTGGGTATAGACGCCAAAAATGTCAAAGCTGTCACTGTAATAGTTGTTGGGCATGTTTCTATACTTTGACATTGTAGCAGTGGCTGAGTCTGTCACTGTAGCTCTAAGGACCAACAACGCCGCCGGCTTGTCTAGTGAGCTGGCTGTCTGTCTTGACATACTTCGACTATGTACGGATATGGTCAAAGTATTTCTGATGTGATCTGGAGTTCGTCTTCGAGGCTTGTTCAGAGTTGAGTCTTCGTCTTTGGATAATCTTTGGGAGACTTGTTTAAGGATTGGATGGTCTTCAAGATATTCGAGTAGGTTTTAATGTAGCCTTCGAGTGTTTGACTGGGGTAGAAGACTGCGAGTAGGCTACTACATCTCTTCTTCTTAATACCTAGTTTCTTGAATACATAGTTTACCCACTTCTTGTCCAAGTTGATCAGCTCGTCAATATAATTCCTCGGATTCGTCAAAAATTAGCCTCTAGGCGCTGCAGAATAAACAAAAACATATTTATCAGTCTATTCAATCACTATATCAAAAATTCTTCGACCGTCAATTTACCTGGATTATAGATCCTACGCTGTAACTGATAAGGTCCTCCCCTTCGGCATTATCATAATTAGCCCATACCATAACCAAGTCTTTGTCCCATCCTTGACCTGTTGAGCATAAATAAAACAACCAGGTCTTATCTGTATGATATTGGATGTCATATGTGTCCACCATCTGGTTGGCTTTTCTTGAGTAGAATGATACAAAATCGTACCACCCGATCAAGCCCCTCCCCTCACTTCTTAGCTCTACATTCATACCCTCAATCACCCTCATCATTTTATAGAAATTCCCATTCATTTGGCATGGGGCAACTTCCCAAAAGTTCAGTACATCCTTCACCAGCTTTCGACGGGGCAGTTGCATCCCTAACCGAATCTGGCCCCTGAATGCCATGAAACCCTCTCGGGGTTTAGACCTGAAGATATACCCAGACCCCACTGCATGTAAAACTACCTTTACCTTCGACAGCTCCAATTTTGCCATAAAATGATCTAGTCTCAGCTTCTCTTTAGCTGAGACAGACCCCGCAACTTCCTCTGAGATAGTTGAACTTTTACTATTACCACTCTTCTCCCCCTCTTCTCTTTCATCCCCTGAAGTCTAGACACTACCTTCGTGTCCCCTTCTCTTTCCTTCCTGATTATCCCCACCCCTCTCCTCGGTCACTCAAGCCTTTTGACAGCTCTTACTCGAAGCCTCAATTTAAGGAATCACCATGGCTAATGGGGCATCTTTCGCAATGTTTAACTCTTCTACGTCGCTGCCCTCATCAATGGGAGCACGACTAGACATACTCGGTTTATCTTCTTTGATCTCTTGGTCTATTAGCCTCAGCCTCTGTAGGGCCCTAACTTCTTTCAGAGGGGAAGTCTGCTCTTACACCACGGGGTTAATCCACAATCAAAGGAACACAAGTAAATAATCTAGAGCACGAGCAATCTATAGATAATATACTTGTGTAGAAGCCTGAATGTGACGCTCTACGACCTCCGATGATAATTTTTAAGAATGTGTTTATTACTGATGAGTAATCGAAGGTTCGAGTACTGGGTTTTTATAGGGTGATCTAAGGTAAACTGCAAAGGGGCTGGGGAGAATTTTTCTAACCTTCTCTTGGATCCCCCTCTCTCCTATTTATAGAACATTAGAAGGGCCGAGTCACCAAGGTTAGGTTAGATTACAAGGGTACTATCCAAATATTTTGGCGTGGGTATGGGTACCAAAAATGTCGAAACTATCACTGTAACAGTTGTTGGGTCTGTCTCTGTACTTTGATGTTGTGGTAGCAGCTGGACCTGTCACTGTAGCTGCAAGGACCAACTACTGCGTCGTCTTGTCTAGTATGCTGGTTGTCTGTCCCGTCATACTTCGACCATGTATGGATATGGTCGAAGTGTTTCTACTGAGATGTGGAGTCTGTTCTCGAGGCTTGTTCGGAGTCGAGGCTTTGCCTTTGGATGATCTTTGAGAGGCTTGTTTGCGGGTTGATTGGACTTCAAGATGTTTGAGTGGTCTTCGAAGTATCCTTCGAGTGTTTGAATGGGGCAGAAGGCTGCGAGTAGGCTACTACATTTGCCCCCTCTCAGCAAAGGTCTCAAAAACTGGTGGAGAGGCGTTTGCTGAGAAAACTGTTTGCTGAGAAAACTATTTGAAGTCAGAAGTGGAATAGTTGACTGTTGGTTTTTTGAGGGAGGTAATAAAAGAGAGTAATAAAGGGATACTGGTGGTTATAAGGTAATAAATGAAATGAGGCTATAAGCATGGATTATTGAGTAGGGATACTGTGTAATCTTCATCATTTTCATTCTTCTCTCTTTCTTCTGCAAATTTTTGAAATCTCTATGGATACCGCACCTAATATGCGATATCAGAAGAAGATGGGGTTCACCCAGGATCGTCGCGAAGGGCGGAAGACTGCAGAACTGTATATGAAGTTCTTCGGGCATCATGATCTGGACTGGAACATGCCCGAACTGGTGGAGGTAGAGGCTGGAGAGCTCATCAACGGAGAGCCTTATGCCTATCTTTGGGACCAACTAAAGTACAACTTTACAACTAAGGAGAAGCGTTATCTCTTTCTGTCGGCTTTGGCCGAGTGCCGCGTTTGAGCAGAAGAGAAGATGGAGGAACAAATCGCAGTGAGTGGAATTGGGCCATCTAGAAGTAGGGTTGTTATTTGAGGTGGTGATGATGGGTCTCTTTGTATTGTGAGATTTATGCAGAGGTTTTTGTTTGAGCTGTTTGTATGAATGTATTTGGGTTTGAAATTTTGCTATTTTCTAAATCGAATAATGGAATGGAAGCAATATTTTCTGAAACTTTGTGGAATTGTATCTGGTTGGTATTTTAATGAATATTCTTTTAGGCGTGGTAGCAAATGCATGTCATCGAATTGTCAATAGGGGAAAAAATGGTATCGAAGTATAATGATATGGTTGAAGGTAATCAACTCTGTATTAGTGAAGACTCAGTGTAAGAGATTGAAGTCGAAGTGTGGAAATGGTCAATGGTTCGATTCTGGACGAACTGTTGGGTAACTGGTCGATGGTTCAGTGAATGAGTTTTGACTGCAAGTCCTCGTAAATGGTGTTTCCATGCGCATGTATATGAAACACTTACGTCTAGGAAGTTGTAGAGGGTGGACTGTTGAGTTTTCAAGGTGGGGAATTGAAAGCCATAGTTAATGCGGCTAGGGAAGAAGAAAAGTTGAAATTTTTTTGCAAGTATAGAATGGGGGGGGGGGGTGTGTGGAGAGGATTTCTCGTAGTTCTGCATTCCTCTTCTGAAACATAATGTCTGTCTCTTCGTCTAACGGTGGTTCATCCAATGGTTGTTCTTCCAGCAGCGGTTCTTCCAGGAGCCGGTATGTAAACCGGGTTGCGGTCAAAGTAATTTGGGATTGAGATAAGATGCTGGAATTGCGGTGGAGGTTTCTGATCGACCAAGACATTGATACGGAGATGTCGGTCCTTTTTGAAGTAGAACTCGGGGACCCCATTGCTGGGATGCCTTTTGCATACTGGTGGGGGATTCTTCAGATGATGGGTCCATTTCTGGGCTATCGGTTGTCTCTGCTGGAGTCCTTTGCGAAAAAAATGGTAGACCAGGCTGATGTTGGTGCTGTGCCTGTAGTTGAAGAGGAGCATCCCGCTAATAATTAGGGTCCTCTTTCAATCTATACTGTTGGTGTTTTTGTTGGTCTGTTTGTGGTTTGTTTTTGTTGTTGCTATCTCTTTATCCTCCTTTCTTTTATGGGGTCTGTAATTTGTGACTGGATGTCTTGTCCTTATGAATTAAATTATGATTATGAATCACTGTTGAAGTAGTATTCTGGCTCTTTGTAAGTAACAATTTGAACTGTCGTACTAAAAAGTCTGAGATATCGAAACAGAAATTCTAAACTGGCAAAGTACCGGTAAAATGTGTCGAAGGAGGGTGTTTGGACTATCTAAGGAAAAATCTAGAACTGTCGAAGTGAGAAATTGCAGTCTGTCGAAGTAAAATTTTGATTTGTGTATAAGAGGAATTCAGAACTGTTGAAGCAAAAAATTATAACCGATTGTGGTGGGAGGATGATCTCTTGAAGTAAAAATTGTAATCTGTCGAAGTACACGGATGATGTATCGAAGTAACAAAGACATAAATTTTTGAAGTGGCGAATGTGTAGTAGATCAAATTTTAGATATTTGGTGTAGCCGATTATTCGTGGACGATACTTTGGTGTGTCGAAGGTTTCGTTGGATTTGACTAGTCGTACTGACAGCCCAGACAGCTGGTCTGTCAGAATGGTACGTGCACCTGGGGCAGTGTGCCACACATGTAATCATTATTTTTGTCCTCGTTTCACAAAAAAGTTATGATTTGATGTTTGGATTTGACAGGTTGGCATCGAGTGAGGGTGAAAGGGTTTGCAAGGCTTTAATTTTGCAGGTTATTCAAAGTGAGAGTACAACTCGCACGTGAGAGATATGAAGGGTAACTCAGTCAAAATAAATTGTAACCGAAAGGCCAGGGTAGTTGGGGCGTGGTAATGATAGTGGTTTGAAAATTGAGGCAGTTTTGGCTTTTTGAGAAGGTATATAAATGCGAGAGAAGTAACCACTGTACTGTACATTGTGAAAAACCAAAGAGATTGAGAGGAAGAGAACGTACGGCATTAGTGCTGGTGCTTGAGTGAAGTTGCTGAAGTTCTTGCATTGATCTTGCTGTTTCGAGTATACAGCTTCTAACACAGGTATGTCACTTGATCTTTGCCTATTCTTGTTTTGTTTTACCAACTGTGTCTGTGGGTAGAATCTTATGGGTTTGGAGTTTGGAGGCTATCTTCGAGGATAAGAGAATTCATTAGTCTGTGTTCTAACCCATTCAGGGAATTTGGGGGTTTTGAAGGTGGCATTAGGTTTAGGATCGAGGTTTTGAATGTGTGCATATCTGTTGGAGGGGGTAGATGAGATATGGGTTATTGACATGTAATTATTGAAATTATCGATCTGATTGCGTGCCTCTTCTTCTATAGGCTAAGATGCATACCCGTGAAGCTTCAAGACAGAGGCTGATAGACGAGGAGATCAAAGCATTCGAAGCTAGTATTTCTCGTCGTGCTCCCATAGATGAGGGCATTGACTTAAAAGTGTTAGATGTTGTAACCGATATCCCTTTGGCCATGGTGTTGCTGGCTGGTGAGGTTCCGATTATGAGACGTCGTAAGACGGTAGTAGCTGAGGATAGTGAGGAGGAGGAGATAGTGTGGGGGGAGAGAGGCGAGGGTAATCCAGGGCCTTCTGGTGGTGAAAAAGGGGGAAGGGGGCAGAGTAATAAAAGTGGGGATTCGACTGAGTCGGATGGGGTCGAAAGTACCATTTCGGCTAGAGGTAAGGTTAGATTAGATCGATTTGCTGCCAAGCTAGAGCTGTCGAAAGTGGGGGTGCTGTTGAGTATGGCGGGAGTAGGGTTAACTTTCAAATTGGACCCTGGGGAAGGGATAATGGCTTATAGAGGCCAGATTCGATTAGGAATGGAACTTCTTCTTCGACGGTTACTGTCGGAGGTGTTGAATTTGATGGAGGTTACCCCATTGCAAATGAATGGAAATTTTTACGAGATGATGAAGGTTATAGAGGGCATGAATCCAAAGTTGAGCAGTGAGGGGAGGGGTTTAATTGAGTTGTTTGATGTTGTGACCTTCTACTCGAAGAAGGCAGGCTTGAACACAAGTACCTATCACATCCAGTGTCACCTTGAGAAACCCTAGTTTTTTTATCTCCGTTTGACGGGTCAAGGGTGGAATAAAGACTTAGTTATAGTACCGTGAAACTACGAGAATGTTGAAGGGGAAGACCCTCATAAGTTGCATCATCGAGTCTATAATCAGAGTAAGTTTGCTATTTGAAAAATTGTTTTTGATGTACGCCTCGAATAAACGGCGATCACATTTTGTTTATTATGTAGGTCTGAAGAATCTATTTTGGAGCGGCCCGAGAAACTATATTGACGCCTTGCTCCAAGCTAGTGAGGATTGGGTGGATAATGTTTTCAAAAGTCTTGGTATCAAGAGAAAGAGAAGGAAGAAGACGGAATCCTTGCTTTGAAACGTACCCGTTACGCCGAAGCCATCAAAGAGGAGGAGAGGCGAAGGTGGTACAAAAGTTCTAGAAGAAATGGGAGGGGATGAGTTGCCAAGAAATGTTCAGTATGTTCCGAAGTTGAATAGGGCGTCGAGGCAAGCGGTGCCCGTACCCGAAGTGGCCAGTGACACTTTGAGACTAAGTCCAAGGCAGGTGCCAACACAGGCTGAGAAAGGGAAGAACAAGGTTGTGCCCGAGGCTCTGAAGATACAGCAGTCGAAGGTTGTTTAATGAAAAAGGTGTAGGGTGCTGGGGGAAGATGATGCAGCGGATGAGGATGAAGTGATGACGGAGGTTGAACGACGAGAGCAAGCAGTAGCCAAACACGCTACGATGGTTAAACTCTGTGAAGATGGCCTAGACGAGGCTTCGAAGGAAATGAAGAGGAGTATGTTTCAGGTAACTGTCAATTAATTTCTTCCGTGAGATTATGAGATTTCTTTTAAGTTTTTAGAGTTTCGAGGGGTACTGGCTGCTCGAATATTCGAGCAGACGGATTCTTGGGCGGAATCTTAGAACATGGCAATTAAGTCAGTATAGGGGAAGCTGTAGCAGGCGGTTTGAAGTATGGATCTTTCTTGAGGGTCTGAGGCGTCGTTGTTGTCTGAGGTCAAAGTGTTGAAGCGAGATCTGGCGGCGATCACTAAATCCTTCGATAAGAGGCTCGAGGTTCAGCGGTCAAACCAGGAGCGGGTGTTGGCTGCGAAAGGGAAGGAAAAGGCAGAATAGGGGTGCTGTACCAGGAACAGTTTGATGATGAATGAGAAGTGATTGTCAGGCTAATATTAAGGATTAGGGCTTTGATCCTGGTACTTTTGAACGCCTTCCTGCTGAGGAAGAACCTGTTGCTGAGGAGTCTTTGCAGGCAAATGAAGGAGGGATGGAAGTTGATGTTGAAGGTGCTGGAAGGGGCATGGAAACTCTAGCATGTGAAGGTATAGCTATTGGGGCGTCGCCTGACGTGATTGCAGATGGCTCAGGGTCAAGGCTTTCGACTGTGGGTGTTGAAGTCGATGCTAAAGGGCTTGTAGGGGAAGAGGATGCGGCCTTGCCGATATGGGGTATTTGGTATTGGGGTTTCATGCCTGCCTTTTCTTATTTATTGTTGAGTTGTAATATTTTGAACCATGTTTATTTTTTTGGAGGTGGTCCTTGAACTTGGTATGTCTACGAGCTGTTGTACTGTACTGATGGTGTTTATTTGTTAAACTTTTGAAATTGATTCTGATATGAATTTTTATTTGTGCCTTATTTTATGAACTGGATTTTCTGTCTTGTTCTAGCCTTGCTTTGTTCCAGATTGCTGAAATGTTGAGGCTTATTCTGTTAGCTTAGCTTATACCGAATGTTTGATGCATGGGTTAGGTTGAGTTGTGCTTAAACTGCTTCTCTGAATTATGATGGCTGAAATCTTCTTGCATTGTAGATAATTATGTATAATAGTATTTGCATGTACTATTTTTGTCGAATGACTGTAGAGTGATCGAATCCCTAAAGATCTTCGAGGATCCTGTGATACCTCTTTTAAAATTAAGGGATCTGCTGGACATCGAAGCCCTAAGCCACAGCGATGTAAGATATGGTCACTCCTAACATTCGTGCCCCTTGAGTCTGCTAGAATGTTAAGAGTTTGAAAATTTTCCAGTTCGCCCCCGAGTATCAGTCGGGCCGAGGTTGACGTGATACCTAGAGGAAACCTGGAGATTCACTGGACTTCGAAGGCCTGCGCTACAGCGAAGCAAAAACGCATTCGCCCCCAATGCATTCCCGAAGGTCCGGTCTTTCGACCATTCGGGCCCCTCGAATTTGTTCAAATGTTGGAAACTTGAAAATTTCAAGATCGCCCCCAAGTATCACTCGAGGCGAGGGTGGATATGATACCCGAGGTAAACTAAGAAATCGACTGGACTTTGACAGTTTTTGAACCTGATCGAAGCATAATTTTTTGCCCTAATTGCATCCCCGAGGGTCCGGTCTGTCGACCATCCTTGCCCCTCGAGTTTGCTCGAAATTAGAAGCTTGAAAATTTTAAGGTCGCCCACAAGTATTACTCGGGTCGAAGGGTTGACATGATACTTAGAAAAAACTAGGAAATCAATTGGACTTCGAAGGCCTTAGCCATAGCGAAGCATAACTGCTCGCCCCCAATGCATTCCTGAGGGTTAGGTCTTTCAGCCATCCTTGCCCCTCGAGTTTGCTCGAATTTGGAGGTTTGAAAAATCTCAAGGTCGCTCTAAAGTATTAGTCGGGTCGAAGGGTTGACATGATACCTAAGTTAAACCAAGAAATTCATTGGAGATAGGAGACGAAGTATGGGTGGAAAAATAGTTTATTGATTATTTTATGTTACATCAGTTGTACAAGGTTGAGGCCGTGGCCTGTTATAAGAGACCAGCTGCATTGTGTTCCACAGATTTGGTAAAGGCTTTTTGTCTTCTATCATTAGATAGTAAGAACTCTTGTCAGCTTTATCGTACATGACATAGGGTCCTTCCTAGGATTCGGCTAGCTTGCCGACATTTCGAGGCTTCGAGGATTGGTTGACACGTCGAAGTACCGGATCTTCGATGCTGAAACTTCGTGGTCAAACCCTCATGTTATAGGACTTCTGAAGTGATGAATGGTAAAGGCCAAGGTTGGTGATAACTCAGTCTCTTGTTTCGTCGATCCATAACATGCTACATGCAAGCTTAAATCATTCTCTTCATCTGGGAGGTTAGGATCTCATGTAGGTACTTCGAATTGAGTAGAGAGCACAACTTCAGTACCGTATACTAGAAGGAAAGGGGTACAGGCTATAGATTATCTTGGTGTTGTTCGATAGGCCCTGAGGACATGCTGTAACTCTTGAATCCATCGACCTTTCTTCGCATGAACCCGTTTCTTTAGACCGTCGACAATGGTTTTGTTGATTGCTCCGACTTGACCGTTGCCTTGGGGATAGTAAGGTGTTGAGGGCGAGAGGATGATGTTATGTTTCTTAAGAAAATTTATGACTTTACTACTGAAGAACTGGGGGCCATTATCGCATTAGATCATATGGGGGCAGCCAAAGCGTGTGATGATGATCTTCCATAAAAATTTGATGACTTCTTCTTCTCTGGTTTGGCACAAAGGTACGGCTTCCACCCATTTTTTGAAATAGTCTGTGGCAATAAGGATATTCTCGTGGCTGCCGAAGTCTTTAGGAAAAGGGCCAATGAGATCGATAGCCCATCATTTTAACGGCCAGGAGACTTGAATGAAATTGAGGTCTAGTGAAGGACTGTGGATGTCATGGGCATGACGTTGGTATTTATCACAGTGTTTTGCATACTCTTCAGCTTATTTTTAAATGTTCGGCTAAAATAATCCTTGAGAAACAGCTCGAAGGGCTATTGAACGACCAGCAGTGTGAGCACCACAGGTATCTTCCTGGTGTTCGGCTAGAATGGTTGAGGCTTTGGCTTGAGATATGCATTGAAGGAGGATGCCATTTAAGGATATATGATGTAGCTCGTGTTTGGGGATGGTGTATCTCCGGTAGTTTTCTAACAACAATTGTCTAACTTTGGGATCATCTGGGAGGGTTGCATTTTTAAGGTAATGGAGGAATGGTGTTTGCCATTCGTATAGATCCAGACTCTCACCCCCAGTATTGATGGCATTAACTTCCATTTTGTCGATACTTGGACGTTCGAGTACTTCAATATGGAGGGTCTGGGATACTGATTAGCTAAGCATGGCTGCTATGTAGGCGAGGGCATCTTCATGCTGGTTTTCTCCTCGAGGGTAATGACTAATAGCAGATATTTCGGGAAATTGGTCCATGCGTTGTCGTACGAAAAGAGCATAGTCAGCCATGCGACCATTGGCATGATTTTTTCCTGCGTAATGCCTCTGAACAAGTTAAGAATCTGTGAAAACTGCAAGTTTAGGAATGCCGAGGTTGAGAGAAAGGTCGAGGTCATGATTCAAAGCTTCATACTCGGCTTCGTTGTTGGAACATTTGAAGTTGAGCTTGACTGCCTTCTCTATACGGTCATTGGTAGGTGTGACTAGGACTATACCAATCCCTGAGCCGTTAGGGCTAGCAGATCCATCTGTGAATAGATGCCAGCCAGTGTTAGGGTTCCAGAGATCTGTTGTTTCGGGTTTTTCATATGTTAATTCATCTTCATATTCTTCCAATCGACGTCTTTAACAGGGAAGTCAGCCAGGAAATTTGCTACTGCTTGGCCTTTCTAGGATATCTGCTTCTCGAAGGTAATGTCATGTTCACCAAGATTGATGGACCACTGTTAAACTTATCTGGATTTCTCTTTTTTACTAAGTACTTCACGAATGGGGTAACTGGCTATAACACGGATGGGGTGGGCTTGAAAATATGGCTTGAGTTTGCGGGCTGAGACAAGGGTGAGGAGCAAACGCTCAAGTTTTGAATATCAAGTTTCAGCGGGTATTAAAGTTTTTTTGATAAAATATATAGGCTTCTCGACGTTTGAATCGAGTCGAATAAGTATTGAACTGATATAGGTGTCTGTAATAGCGAGGTATAAAGAGAGTGCTTCGCCTTGGAAAGGGGTGCTGATAATGGGTGGCCGGCCAAGATAAGTTTTGAGTTCGAGGAAGGCCTATTCACATTCGGGTGTCCAGGTGAACTCGGGGTTGTTTTTCTTTTTTGCTTTGTGGACGCCTTGGTCGCGTAAGACGGAAAAGGCCAAACTCATTTATCTGAAGATTTGGAAATGAAACGGTGGAGGGCTGCTATCCTGCCAACCACTTTCTGGATGTCTTTTTAGGTTCGCTGCGAAGGCATATCGATGAGGGCTCGAATATGGGTGGGGTCGATATCGATACCTCATTTACTGATAAGGTGGCCCAAAAATTTACTCAGCGAAACACTAAATTGGCATTTGTCTTGGTTGAGCTTCATGCTGTATGTCCGAAGTATCGCAAAGACTTCGGTTAGGTCTTGGATATGGGTCTGTTTATGGAGGCTCTTGCATAACATGTCGTCGATGTAAACATCAGCCGACTTGCCAAGCAAGAGTTTAAACATGGTGACAAGGCGCTGGTAAGTGGCTCCCCCATTTTTAAGGCCGAAGGGCATGACGTTAAAATAGTAAAAGCCTTGTTTAGTGATAAAGGAAGTTTTAAGTTGATCTTCGGGGAGGAGGGGAACCTGATTGGAACCTGAAGCCATGTCCATCATTGATAGTCGCTCAGGTCCAGCAGTGGTATCGAGGAGTACTGAGATGATCGAGAGGGGGAAACTATCCTTCGGTGTGTGCTTGTTGAGGTCTGTAAAGTCGACGTAGATTCTAATCTTGTTGTTCTTCTTGGTAACTGCGACAATATTTGATATCCAGTCAGCGTACTTAACTTCTCTGATAAAACTCTTGGCTATGAGCTTGTCTACTTCAAGGTTAACTACTTATCGAAGTCGTAGTGCCAGGTTACGCTTCTTCTATTTTACTGCTAAGTAATAGGGAATGAGGTCGAGGCGATGGCATGCCAGACTGGGGTTGATACCGGGCATCTCCTGGAATGTGCATGTAAAGACATCTTTGTTTGTTCGAAGGAAATCTGTAAGCTCAAGGCATTCTGCCTCATCTAGAAAAGTTCCAATAAATTACCTTGACCAGGACCATCGAGTTTGATATAAATAGTGGGTTCGATGGGTAAGGTGGTATCTGTCAAAGATTTAGGGATATAAAGGGACAATGATTGCTATGGGCGGTTGATGAGTTTCAGGATCTGATCGATCTCTGGGTGTTCGCATGAACAGGCGAGGCGCTGGGAGCCTTTCAAGTTCCAAGTACCTTCGGGAGTTGCGAAACAAAGAGTCTGGTGGTAGGTTGAAGGTATGGCTCGCATGGCGTGGAGCCAGTCACGCTTGAGAATATCGAGGTATTCGGACTTCTTGTCGATGACAAAAAACTGGTTTAAAGTGTGACGGGACCTGTGATGACTGGCAGACTGATTCGGCCAACAAAGACTTCTATGTCCCCATTGAAGCCTTTCAATTTAGCGTTGGCAGGAGTAATGAGATCTCTCTTCTTCATGGTTTTGACAGTTTGGAGGAAATGACATCAGCTTCACTCCCTATATCAATCAGTTTGGTGTGGAGGACAAGGCGCACGATCTTAATCATGATGACTAATGGATCGGAATGGGGGAAACAGACGTTTAAAGTGTCACAGTCAATGAAAGAAATGCCTTCGAGTCGAGGCCGAAGACTTGATTCTGGCAGGAGGGCGGGTAACTTCTCCTGGTAAGTGAGTTTGTAACATTCTTCGACACGCTTACACTTTCTCTTTGAACGGCCGCTGTCTATGTTGTTGACCTCAATGATACAAATTTGGTAGATATGGACCACGGCCGGGTCAACAGTAGGGGTGGGTTGAGACTTGAGGTATGGCCTGTCAAGGTTGCTGGGATGGTCAGCAACATACTGATGTCGGCGACCTGCTTTGTGGATGATCTCGAGAGAGCGCTGGAGGGCAAAGCATTTATTGGTATGGTGACAATTATATTTGTGATTGGCACAGTAAGGTTCCTCTGGTCTGACTTGGATTGGGAAAGGAATACGCCAGATGGGGTCTGCCTATATGTATGGTAGAAGGGTGCTGAGAGGGGCAGTGAGTGAGGGCAAGACTGGCTTTGGTTGCTTCTTGCAGGCTTCAACGCTATTATCGATGTTAGGGCGTTTGCGGCTTTCAGTCTCCTGTGAGATAGAAGCGATCAGGGGTGTTAGAGTAGGAGGCAGGTTTTGACGAGGTTTATTGAAGTTGGTGGTATTCGAAGGATTTCTCTATTTATGGGATTCATGAAGGCGCTCGAGGTCGATATAACCATTGACCTTCGGGAGCATCTCCTCGAGTATTCGAGGTTTATGGAGGACCAAGTATTCATTCACACGGCTGTGATCTAGTAGGGCATTTGAATACGCGAGTACGACATTCGTGCATTCAAGGTTCTCGACTTTCCTTGATTCATCAGGAAACCTCTTGGTGAATGCTTAGAGTATCTCGCTGTTGGATTTTCTGAAATCGAATAAGGCATCGACTCGGACTTCCCTGCCTTTATTGAAGGCAAATTGGGCGATGAAAAGCTGTAATAGTTGCTCAAAGCTCCGGATCAAGCCATTTGGAAGGTTGTGATACCATCGAAGGGGGTTGTCAGTAAGGCTGGTTG
Source organism: Kingdonia uniflora (assembly GCA_014058105.1). NCBI lineage: Eukaryota > Viridiplantae > Streptophyta > Magnoliopsida > Ranunculales > Circaeasteraceae > Kingdonia > Kingdonia uniflora. Next base: position 38,189 of record JACGCM010000060.1, read on the forward strand.
GAAAAAGGTGGCATAGCAGGTAGTCGGCTGTAGAATAGAGGCTCAACGCATTTTGGAATTTGAGAATGTGGGATTTAGAGTCTGTGTAGCGGTATTTAGTGAGTTTGGGAGCACGGAAATTAGGGGGTATTTGGATAGCCAGAAATGTGGGGCAAAGAGGGTTGTTCAGTCAACTCCAGAAGTTTGGGGTTGGGCTTGCGCAAACGCGAATGACGGGTTGTATTTTATGGTCGAAGTCCTGCTGTGCAGCATAGGCTGGATGAAGTGGAGATCGAGGGTTTCGAGGATTGTGAGGTCGAGCATGTGGCATGTATTCAGCACTCTGTTCCTTGAGTCGTTCTCGAGCAGGACAGCGTCTGGGGTATCTGGAGGAGCAGAGGGTGGAGTCAGACGAATCTTTAAAGGGGTGAATCCCGAGATGGATAGAACCAGTTGGGGGAATAGTACGGGGAGCGCCTTTGGCAACGGTATGTACTGGGGGTATCTCGAGATTTGGTAAGGGTCCCAGGCGAGCGTGGGAAGATACGCATGATGAGTCTGGTGCTTGGGATGGTCTAGCAGCTTCCAGAGGCTGTAGTCTCTGCAGCTCTCAGACGGTGTTGCGCAGCTCGTCGATTGCCCAGTTCTGTCTGTTCCCATTGTCCAGGTGGAGATTCCGTTCGGTTTCTAGATACAGCTGTCGCTTTTCACTTTCCGGGTAAAGTTGTGCGTGATGGCGCTCCTCAGCTTAAACAACCTGTTAAGATAGCCGGGCTACTTGGGCGGCCACTCCGTCGACGGCAGATGCCAGCATGGGTTGAATTGGAGCGGAGGGTGGGTGCCATTGAAGATAACTGGTTGAAGTTGAGGATAAAGGGAGGGGGAATAAAGGAGATTGGTAGTGTGGGAAGCATATACCGCGCCAAATGTAGGGGGCCTAACTTCTTTTGGAGGGGAAGTCGGCTCTTATACCACAGGGTTAATCCACAATTAAAGGAACACAAGTAAATAATATAGAGCACGAACAATCAATAGACAATATACTTGCGTAGAGGCCTGAATGTGACACTTTATGACCTCTGATGTGGATTTTTAAGAATGTGTTTATTACTGATGAGTAATCGAAGGCTCGAGTACTGGGTTTTTATAGGGTAACCGAACGTAAACTGCAAAGGGGCTGGGGAGAATTATTCAAACCTTCTCTTGGTTCCCTATCTCTCCTATTTATAGAACATAGGAAGGGCTGAGTCACCAAGGTTAGGTCATAATACAAGGGCACTATCCGGATATTCCGACGTGGGTATGGGCACCGAACATGTCGGAACTGTCACTGCAATAGTTGTTTGGTCTGTCTCTATACTTTGGCACTGTGGTAGTAGTTCGGCCTGTCACTGTAGCTGTAAGGACCAACAACTACGCCGTCTTGTTTATTGAGCTAGCTGTTTGTCCCGTCATACTTCGACCATGAACGGATATGGTCGAAGTGTTTCTACTGGGATGCAAAATCTATTCTTGAGGATTGTACGGAGTCGAGGCTTTGCCTTTGGATGATCTTTGGGAGGATTGTTTGTGGGTTGATTGGACTTCGAGATGTTCGAGTAGGCATTGAAGTGGCCTTCGAGTGTCTGAATGGCGTAGAAGGCTGCGAGTAGGCTACTACAGCCTCGACGATTGACGGGTATGCGTTTTACCCTAGAGAAGAAGAGGCACGCAATTAGGTCGATATATTCCTCAATTACGTGTCAATAACTTATTTTGATCTACCCTCCCCAACTAATACATCCATAGTCGAATGCTCAACCCCAATACCAGTCAAACCTTCAATACCCTTAAAGTCTGAATGGGCTAGACATCCAGCTACTTGGATTACCTTCTCCCTCGGCCAGGCCTTCGCCAACAAAACCCTAGCAATACCTACCCCTCAGGACATTTTCAACAGACGAAACTACAAAGGAAAACAATGTTTATCCTATTTACAGAGATGTTCAGACGAATACCTGTATGGATGATATACACAGTAACAAAGAATGTCCCTTCCTCTCCTTTTCAACATGAACTTCCTCAGTAATGGAGTATGTTCTCTTCCAGACACTCCATTTTTTCTTGCAAATTGGGAACTGTAATTTCTTTCTGCCTCTATAAATATCTCCACAATAATAAACTGCCCCGATTTCCAAAACTGATATCATTACTACTACCCCTACTTTTCAGTTGGGTTACGTTTCGACGCTTTTACCCTCAACAATTCACACGTGTACTTCTCACGCCAACATTAAACAATTTCATATTATCCAAGTCGAACCCTCTGCTACTTGCCCGAAGCCGTCCAATCACATCTATACGTCATGTCAACCCCTTTTCCCGTAATTCAAGAAAACATTATAATGATTTGCAAGGCACTCTGCCCTAGAAATAGTTTACCCTTTGTCATGTCAGAGTTTTCGGCTGTTAGTTTTTGAAGTCGAAGCTTCACTTTTGAAATTTTTCTTCCCGCTCAATTTTGTTCTCACCCTCGGCACATATGTTTTTGAACCATCTTGTACATTAACTTCGGTCACTACATTTTTGTTCGAGGATAATTCATTCGAAGCATGTTGTTACCCTTATTATTTATTTATGTTCGAGTCAAGAGTTTCGGTCACACGCCTATAGTCTACTCGTCTATCTTACTAATCTGATACAAAACACATATTTTCAGGAAGCAATCTTTTATTACAAAGTTTTGACAGTAAGACACAAAAACAAAAATAGACACATAACACAATAATATCACAAATATACATCCATCACCATCACCCTGCCGCAACCTTATAAAAATCCTCCTATTTGCAGATGGGGTAGCGCTTCCTGCAACTGGTCCTAGCTCCCCCTCCAGCAACCGGTCCTCTTCTCCCACAATATGCTCGACCAAGATCTGTAGGATGAGGTAACGTTCCTCGGTCGTTGTAAACCTCCATTATAGTATTCCCCATAAGTATGCATTTGATTACCTATTGGTCGGCTCCCCAGGCTCTAGTTTGACTAGGTCTGGCATGTCCCAGTTGAGTTCTCGGTCGCAAGAAACTTTAATTTTAGTTCAGCCATTTTCTACCCTATTCGACAGTCTTTGGCATGTCCCATTCTTCTCTGATAACGAGTGTTGGGCGTGGTCTCCATGCTGTTTGATGTAACGAAGAGGTAGAAGATGGAGATGAAGAACATAAAGAATTACCTCCTGATAACCCGTATTTATAGCTTCATTCAACTCATTTATTGTACCGTAATCTCCATTACCTCTTAATTACCATCCTTTATTACCTCCCTCAGAACTGTAAACATTCTACGGTCAACCTCTCAGCTTCCAACGTTCAACCTTTTGGGATCTTGTTTGCAAACCGTCACCTACACTCTAACGTATTCAGCACCTCGATCCATATTGTTTGGCACTTCAACCTAGCGTATAGTTTTCTAACGGTCATTCCGAAATAAGTTCGACATTCGAAGTACAGTTGTTATGACTAAATTATTATCGTCTATGTGTTCATCTCACTTACACACAAATAATTCAATATTGTCATTCGACATTCATTTTCTAAAATTTCAATTTCATTCGTGCCGATGCCCTTACACCAAATAAAGAAGAAGTTAATATCAACAGAAAACTGCAAACATTCCTACCTACAATCCTATGCCAATACCACACTCTAGAAGCCCCTACTTGCAGACGGGGCATCTTTGTAGATCCTTGCCTCAACATCCTCATCATGATCTTCCCTGTCCACAAAATCCTCAGTTATCGATTCAAGGAAGGAGAGCCGGTTGCTGGTGATCTAGCTCAGCCATTGCAGAGCCATCTATACCAGTTTTCGAGGCCCCTGCTGAGAGGGGGCGAATGAAGTAGTCAGAAAGGAGGGATAGAAAGTGGATCCTGTAGGTGGAGGCATTGGAGATGGTGTTGCTAATTCTGTAGTCGAAGGGGATGCTGCTGGTCTGGGAAATATTATGAGCAGTACTGTAGTCGATGGAGTAGCGGCCGAGGCCTATTGTATGAAACTAACTACATTGTGTTCCATGGGTTTGGAAGAGGATCCTCTGCCTCTGTCATTAGATAATAGAATCCCTTGTCTATTTTTCCATACACGAGGTTAGGACTCGGCTAGCTTGCCGGCATTCTGGGGCTTCAAAAATTGTGTGACTCGTCGAAGAACCAAATCTCCAATATTGAAACAGCGTGGTCGAACTCGTTTGTTGTATGACTTTTGGAAAGAGAGGTGGTAATGGCCGAGGTTTGCTATGGCTCAGTCCCTGGTTTCGTCGATCCACAGCATATTGCATCCAAGTTCAAACTCATTCTCTTCGTCAAGGAGAATGGGATCGCGTATTGGTACATCGAACTGGGTGGGCAGCACGACTTTGTTTTTGTAAGCCAGGAGGAAAGGAGTGCAGCCCGTTGCCTTTCTTAGTATTGTACGATAGGCCCATAGTACATATTGTAGCTCTTGAACCTATCGGCCTTTCATCTCATCGACACGTATCTTAAGATAATCGACTAAACTTTTATAGATTGCTTCAACCTGACCATTCCCCTGTGGGTAATATGGTATGGATAGAAATAGTATGATATTGTACTCCTTGAGGAAATTGCGGACTTTGCTCCCAACAAACTGTGGACCGTTGTCGTATCGAATCACGTGAGGGAAGCCAAAATATGTGATGATATTTTCCCATAAGAACTTGATGGCTTCTTCTCTGGTTCGACACAAAGTCATAACTTCGACCCATTAGTAAAGTAATCTGTGGCCACTAGGAGGTGTTCTCGTTTACCCGAAGCTTTGGGAAAAAAGCCTACTAGATTAATCGCCCATCGTTTAAAGGGCCAAGTGACTTGGCTACAATGGAGGTCTTGCAAAGGGTTTCAGATGTCACGAGCATGTGGTTAGTATTTTTTGCAATGCTTCGTGTACTCTTCGGTTTGTTTCTTTATATTAGTCCATAATAAACCTTGTATTACAGCTCGAAGAGCCATAAATCGACCAGCAGTGTGAGCACTGCAGGTGCCTTCGTGGAGTTCAGTGAGTATGGTATTAGCTTTATTTTGGGAGATGAACCGAAGGTGTACGCCGTTTGGGGCTTTACCGTGTAATCCGCCTTTGAGAATGGTGCATTTGCGGCAGTTTTCTAGTAACGATCAATTGTCTTTGGGATCTTCTGGGAGAGTAGAACTGTTGAAATTTATAAGAAATTGTGTTTGCCAGCCATCTAGATCGAGACTCTAGCCCTTATAATTAATGGCATTGACTTCCATTAGGTCAATACTTGGGCATTCGAGTACTTCGATATGGAGTATTTGAGATTTGGACTGGCCTAACATGGCTGCTATATAGGCGAGAAAATCGGCATATCTATTTTTTCCTCGATGGTAATGTGTAATAGAAGACTTTTTAGGAAAGCGGTCAATGCGCTGGCGAACGAGAGCACCATAATCAGCCATGCGACCGTTTGCCTAATTTTTACCAGTGTACTGCCTCTGAACAAGTTGAGAATCAGAAAATATTGCTAGTTTTAGAAAACCAAGTTTGAGGGCGAGATCGAGGCCATATATCAGGGCTTCATACTTAGTCTCATTAATCGAACATTTGAAGTTTAACTTGGCGGCCTTTTCGACACTGTCATTAGAGGAGGTAACCAAAATAGCAGCGATTCCCGAACTGTTAGGTCCAGCGGATCCATCTGTAAAAAGACGTCAGCCCGTGTTAGGGTTTTAAGGGGCGTTCTGCTCTTGCTTTGGGTAGATCATCTTCATGGTCTTCCCAGTCGATGTCTTCGATAGGGAAATTGGCAAGAAAATCAGCGATTGCCTAGCCTTTTTGAGATATATATTTTTCCAAGGTGATGTCATGTTCACCGAAATAAATAGACCACTGTTGTACCCGTCTAGATTTATCTTTCTTGCTGAGGATCTCTCGAAGGGGGTAGCTGGTGATAATACATATAGGGTAAGCTTGAAAGTATGGCTGGAGCTTTTGAGCAGTGTAAACGAGGGTGAGGAACAATCACTTGATCTTTGTATATCGAGTCTTAGCAGGTGTTAGAGTTTAGCTGATAAAGTACACGGGTTTCTCAATGCTGGATTCGAGTCGAATAAGGACTGAACTGATAGAAGTGTATGTGACTTCTAGGTATAAAGAAAGCATCTCACCTTTGATGGGGGTGTTGATGATGGGTGGTCGACCAAGGAAGGTTTTGAGTTCGAGGAAGGTATGTTCACAATCGGGTGTTCAATTGATTTTGGAGTTGTTTTTTTTTGGCCTTGTAGACGCCGCATAAGAGAGAGAAAAGCCAAGCACAACGGACAAATGATTTTGAAATAAAATGGTTTAGGGCAGCTATATTGCCAGCAACCTTTTTGACATCTTTTTTGGTTCGAGGCGAAGGCATATCGATGAGGGCGCAGATTTGAGTGGGATCAATCTCAATACCTCTTTTGTTGATGAGGTATCCTAAGAATTTTCCAGAAGAAACACCAAATTGGCATTTGTCTGGGTTTAGCTTCATGTTATATCTTCAAAGCATCGAGAAGACTTTGGTTAGGTCCTGAATGTGGGTATTTTTTTGGAGGCTTTTGCATAATATGTCATCTATATAAACTTCGATCGACTTACCCATCACCAAGAGGTTTCTCGATGAATCACGGAAAATCGAGGGCCATGACTGCGCGAATGTGGTGCTCACGTACTCAAATACTTTACCAGATCACAGTAGTGTTAAAGAGTATCTAGTCCTTAATAAACCTCAAACCCTTGAGGAGATGCTCTCAAAGGTCAATGGCTATGTCGACCTTGAGCGCCTCCATAAATCCCGTAAACAGGGGCATCCTTCAACCACCAGCTTCAATAAACCTCACCAAGGCCCACCTTTAACTCCAACACCCTTGATCGCTTCCGTTTCACAGGAGACTGAGAGCTGCAAAAAGACCTTACAATGACAATAATGCCGAAGCTCACAGAAATATATTAACGCCGGTCCTACCCATACTCACTGCCCCTCTCAACACCCTTCTGCCACATATACAGGCAGATCCTATATGGCGTATCCTTTTCCCTATCAAAGTCAAACCAGGTGAACCCTACTACGTCAATCACAAGTGTAATTATCACCACACCAACAAATGCTTTACTTTGCAGCCCTCTCTTGAGATCATCCTCAAAGTAGGTCATCTACATCAGTATGTTACAAACCTTCCTAGTTACCTTGACGGGTCATACCTCCAACTTTAACCCACCCCTACTGCCGACCCGGCCGAGGTCCACATCTACCGTATACATTTCATCGAAGTCAATAACATCGACAGTGGCCATTCCAATAGTAAATGCAAGCGTGACGAAGAATGCTGCAAACTCACCTACCAAGAGAAGCTGCCCGCTCTCCTACCAGGATCAAGCCTCTCCCCTCAACCTGAATACATCTCTTTCATCGACTGTGACACATCCCATATCTATTTTCCCCATTCCGAATCATTAGTCATCATGATTATGATCAAAAACATCGTCCTCCACACAATGCTCATAGACATAGGAAGTACAACTGATGTCCTTTTCTACCAAACTGTCTAAAAAATGAAGAAAACCGACCTCATCACTACAGCCAATGTCAAACTCAAAGGCTTTAATGGGGCCATAAAAGTTTTTGTTGGTCGAATCAGCCTCCTAGTTACTACCGGCCTAGTCACACTCTATACTCCTTGTCGTCGACAAGAAGTCAAAATACCTCGGTATCCTTGGACGCGATTGGCTCTAGGCCATGCATGCCATTCCATCGGCATATCATCAAACCCTTTGTTTTACCACCCCCTTGGGCACATAGAATTTAAAAGGCTATCAACGCCTAACCCGTTCATGCGAGCATCCAGAGATCGATCAGACCTGGAGACTCGTCAGCCGCCCATTACAATCACTATTCCTCTCTTTCCCTATACCTTTGACAAATACTACCTCACTCATCAAACCCACTGTTTATATCAAACTCAACGGTCCTGATCGAGGTACATTTATTGGAGTTTGTTTAGACGAAGTAGAATGCCTCGAGCTTTCAGACTTCTTTCGAGCAAACAAAGACGTCTTCGCATGGACATTCCAGAAGATGCCTAGTGTTGACTCGAGCTTGGCATACCATAGCCTCGATCTCATTCCCCATTCTACAGCAGTTAAACAGAAGAAGCGTACCTTGGCTCCACGCCTTAGAGAAGTAGTAAAACTCAAACTAGACCAGCTTATAGCCGTGGGTTTCATCAGAGAAGTGAAGTATGCTGATTGGATATCTAACATTGTTCAGTTTCTAAAAAGAATGGCAAGATCAGGATTTGCGTCGAATTCACAGACCTCAACAACCACACATCGAAGGATAGCTTCCCCCTCCCGATCATCTCAGTACTCCTTGATGCCACTGCAGGTCACGAGTGTTTGCCTATGATGGATGCGGCTTTGGGTTATAATCAGGTACCCCTCCTCTCCGAAGATCAACTTAAAACTTCCTTTATTACTGAACAAGGCCTTTACTATTTTAATGTCATGCCCTTCGGCTTTAAAAATGCTGGTGCTACTTACCAACGCCTTGTCACAGTAATGTTCAAACCCTTGCTTGGAAAGTTGGTCGAAGTCTACATCAACATGTTATGCAAGAGCCTTCAAAAACAGGCCTATGTCCCTGACCTAACCGAAGTCTTTTCAATACTTCGAACATATAACATGAAACTCAACCCAGACAAATACCAATTTGGTGTTTTGCCTGATAAATTTTTAGGCCACCTTATCAGTAAATGAGGTATTGAGATCAACCCTACCCATATTCAAGCTCTCATCGACATGCCTTCGCTCCGAACTAAAAAAGATATCCAAAAAGTGGCTGGTAAAATAGCGGCCCTTAACCGTTTCATTTCCAAATGCCCAGACCGTTGTGCTTGGTTCTTTTCCCTATTACGCGGCCAAGGTGTCCACAAATTAAAAAAGGAAAATAGCCTTGAGATTAACTGGAAACCGGAATGTGAACAGGCCTTCCTCGAACTCAAAACATACCTTGGCCGACCACCCAATATCAGTACCCCTATCGAAGGTTTGACACTCTCTTTATACCTTGCTGTTACAAACACTTCCATCAGTTTAGTTCTCATTTGACTCGACTCGAATATTAAAAACCTATATATTTTTTTAGTAAAATTCTGACACCTACAGAAACTCAATATTCAAAACTTGAGCGTTTGCTCTTCACCCTCGTCTACTCGTCCCGCAAACTCAAACCATATTTTCAAGCTCACCCCATCCGTGTTATAACAAGCTACCCCCTTCGTGAAGTGCTCAACAAAAAAGAGAAATCTAGACGAGTACAACAGTGGTTTGTTTATCTTGGTGAACATAACATCACATTAGAGAAACAATTATCCCAGAAAGGCCAAACAGTAGTAGATTTCCTCGCAGACTTCCCGGTCGAAGATGTCGATTGGGAAGAACATGAAGACGACCTGACAGAAGACCAACACGAAGCAACAAATCCATAGAACCCTAACACTGGATGGCTTTGGGATTGGTATAGTCCTGGTTATACCTACGAATGATCAGATAAAGAAGGCAGTTAAGGTAAACTTCGAATATTCTAATAACGAAGCTGAGTATGAAGCTCTGATACACGGCCTCAACCTCACACTTGACCTCGGCATTCCCAAACTTGTAGTTTTTATAGATTCCCAACTTGTTCAGAGATATTACACAAGTGAAAATCAAGCAATCTGTGCCATGGCTGAATTTGCTCTTTTCGTTTGACTGCGCATGGACCATTTTTATAAAAAATATACTATCACTAATTACCCTCGTAGAGAAAACCGACATGCAGATGCCCTCATCTACATAACAGCTATGTTAGGCCAATCAGAATCTCGAACCCTCCATATCGAAGTACTCGAAAGCCCAACTATCGACCAGATGGAAGTCAATGCCATCAATACTAGGGGCGAGAGTCTCGATCCCGATGACTGACGAACACCATTCCTCCATTACCTCGATATTGCCACCATTCCAGAAGATCCCAATACCAAACGGTCATTATTAGAGAACTGCTGCAGATATACCATCCACAAACATGAGCTATATCGCAAGTCCCGAGATGACGTCCTCCTTCGTTGCATCTTTCCAGCTGAAGCCTCAACCATCCTAGCCGAACTCTATCAAGGTACCTGTGATGCTCATACTGTTGGTCAATCTATGGCCCTTCGGGCCGTATCTCATGGTTTATTCTGGCCAAACATGAAAAAATAAGCTGAAGAGTATGCCAAACACTGTGACAAATGTCAGTGCCACGCCCATGACATTCACTGCCCTTCTTACGACCTCCATTTCAATCAAGTTTCCTGGCCATTCAAGAGATGGGCCATCAATCTCATCGGTCCCTTCCCTAAAGCCTCGGGTAGCAGATAGAATATCCCTATTACAACAGATTACTTTACCAAATGGGTTGAAGTTGTACCTATATACCGAACCAGAAAAGAAGAAGTTATCAAATTTCTATAGGAAAGCATCATCACACACTTCGAATGCCCTCATATCATTTGATGCGACAATGGTCCCCAGTTCGTCGGTATCAAAGTCAGAAATTTCCTCAAGAAGCACAATATCATCATCTCCCCCTCAACACCCTACTACCCCCAAGACAATGTCAAGTCAAAGCTATCAGCAAAACCATAGTCGACAGTCTCAAGAAAAGAGTCGATGCAAATAAAGGTCGATGGGTTCAGAAGTTACAGTATGTCGTCTGGGCCTATCGAACAATACCAAAAAAATCTACAGGTTACACCCCATTCCTTCTGGCCTATGGTACTGAAGAAGTGCTCCCCACTCAATTCAAAGTACCCACATGAGATTCTAACCTCCCATATGAAGACAATGTATTTGAACTCGGATGTAACATGCTATGGATCGACGAAACCAGAGATCGAGCCATCACCAATCTCGGCCGCTATCATACATCACTTCAAAAGTCATACAACAAGAGAGTTCGACCACAAAGTTTTAACATTGGAGATCTTGTACTTTGACGTGTTAATCAATCCTCCAAGCCCTGAAATGCCAGCAAGCTAGCCGAATCCTCGGAAGGACCTTATGTCGAGTATAATAAAGCCGACAAGGGTTCATACTATCTGATGACAGAAGACCAAAAGCCTCTACCTAACTCATGGAACACAATACAATAGGTTTTATACAATAGGCCAAGGCCTCTACCTTGTACACCTGATGTAAACACAAATTAATCAATTAACATCTTTTTCCCCCAAGCATCGTCTCCTATTGTCCATTAAATTTCTTGGTTAAGCCTGGGTATTATGTCAACCCTTTGACCTGACTGATACTCGAGGGGCCCTTAAAAATTTTCTAAACTCCCAATTTCGAGCAAACTCGAGGGGCAAGGTTGGTTGAAAGACCGGACCCTCGGGAATGCATTGGGGGCGAACATATATGCTTCGATCTAGTTTAAGCTGTCAGAGTTCAGTCGATTTCCAGTTTCCTCTAAGTATCACGTCAACCCTCAACCTGACTGATATTTGGGGGCCACCTTGAAATTTTCAAGCTTCCAACATTCGAGCAGACTCGAGGGGCATGAATGGTTGAAAGATTGGACCCTAGAGAATGCGTTGGCGTTGAACAGGTATTGATTCGCTGTGGCTCAGGCCTTCGAAGTCTAGTAAATTTCTAGGTTTCCTCGAAGTATCATGTCAACCTCGGCCCAACTGGTACTTGGGGGCAACCTCGAAAATTTTCAAACTCCCAACATTTAAGCAAACTTGGGGGGCACAAATGGTCGAGAGACCGGACCCTCGAGGATGCGTTGGGGGCGACCACCTCTTACTTCCCTATGGCTTAGGCCTTCGATGTCCTATAAAATCCTCCTACATTCGATCACTCTATAATCATTCGACAGTTACAGCATACACAGATACAAGCATACAGAAATATCTACAATCCCACCACAAGCAAGAATTTTTAGAACAATACATCATCAGAGCAGTAGTTTCAACATAGATCAAATCAAATCAAATCAAATTCAGTTTATAGCATACATCAAGTACGTTGCACAAACAAACAAATACGAATAAAAGTTCACACAAATCAGTTTCAACATAACAGTTCACACAAATCAAGTTCTAAAATCAACCCCACAGAAAAATAAACATGGCTCAAATATTAGAACTCCACAGTAAATCAGAAAAAATAGGCATGGTACTCTAATACAAATACATCATTGTGAAATGGCTGCATCCTCTCCTCAACAGGCTCTTCAGCTCTGACGCCTTCTGCATCTCTAGTCGAAGGTCTCGACCCTACACCATCGGCGATCACATCAGTTAAAGCCCCAGGTGTAATTCCTTTGTCAACAAAAGTTTCCATGTCACCTCCAACAGAAACTTCTACCTTTCTCTCCTTTGCCTGCAAAGAGTCCTTAGCAATAGGATCTTCAATAATTGGAAGGCTTTCTAAAGTGTCAGGATCAAACCCTATATCTTCTATGAACACCTTCAGCCAGACAGTAACTCTACATTTACCATCAAACTGTGCCTGATAACGCACCTTCAGTTTAGCCTTTTCCTTATCCATCGCAGCAAGCTTCAACTGCAACACCTGTTCATGATTAAAACGTTAACCCTCCGGTCTCTTCTAGACTGCATCATTGATAGCCTCCAGATCCCACTTCAACTTATTATTATCTGACAACAGCGATGCTTCTTTCCACTGAGAAAGCTCCAGACTGTCAAGCGCCTCCCGCTACCACCTCTATCCCACTTTCACTGCCTTGTTGTATGACTGAGCCCAAGCATCTGTCTCCTAGAGTATTTGAACTATCATTACTTCTCGAAGCATGAAACTGTTAAGAAATTTCAGAATTTCACAGACAATAATAGACAGTTACCTGATACATACTCTTCTTCATACGCCTCGAACCCTCGTCTGGGTCAGCATCGTAGAGTTCGGCCATAGAAGCAGCTTTGGCCAGAACCTAATCTTCTTGTTCAGCCTCCGTCATCTCTTCACCCTCATCCTCCGCATCATTTCCCCCCAAAGCCCAACGCCATTTGTGTTGAATAGCCTTCGTCTGTTGTACCTTCGGATACTCAGGAACAATGTTGCCCTTCCCTTTCTCAGCCGGTATTGGTACCTACCTTAGCCTCAGTCCTGAAATATCATAGCCACTTCGGGCAGTGGCGCAGCTTTCTTTGATTCCCTAGTCACCTTCGGAACATACTGAACTGGCTTTGCCAAATCATCCTCCCCCATTTCATCAAATACTTTCGAACCACCTTCGGCTCTCCTCTTCTTTGATGGCTTCGGCGTAATGGGTACGCTTTGAAGCAGGGAATCCGTCTTTTTCTTTCTCTTCCTCTTGTACCAAGACTCTTGAATACATAACCCACTCCCCATCAAAATCGATCAAAGCGTCAATATAATCCCACGGATTCTCCCAAGACCGATTAGTCGGACCTACAGAAAAACAGAAATATAATCATAGCTCAATTGAGCAACACATCAAAATAAAACCTTCAACAGAAGACTCACTCAGGTTATAGAGTTTATGATCTAACCTATACGAGTTCTCCCCTTCGACATTCTCAAATTTACCCTATACTACAAGCAAGTCTCTATTCCACCCTCGACCCGTCGAACCCAGATCAAACAACCAGGGCTTCTCTGGGTGACACTGAATATAGTATGTGCCCACAATCTGGTTCGCCATCCTCGAGAAAAATGACACCACATCGTACCATTCGATTAAGCCCCTCTTCTCACACCTCAACTTTACATTCATACCCTCAATTACCTTCATCATCTTGTAAAAATTTCCATTCATCTGAACCGGAGCAACTTCCAAAAAATTCAGCACCTCCTTCACCATCATTCGGAGGGGAAGCTGCATTCCCTGTCAAATTTGACCCCTATACACCATTATATCCCCTGACAGGTTCGACTTGAAACTCCACCCTACTCACGCAACACTTAACATCACCCCCACCTTCGACAACTTCAGTTTGGCTACAAATCGATCCACTCTCTTTTTATCTCTAGCCGAGACAGAACCCTCGGCCTTATCAGACTCAGTCGAATCCTTACTGCAATCACTCTGATCTTTCTCTCCCCCATCTCCACCCGAAGGTCTAGCCTTACCCTCCTTTCTCTCTCCACCCTCTACCTCTTTCCCATCACTATCCTCTATTACAACCGTCTTACGACGTTTACTAGTTGAACCTCCAGGAAACACCACTGTCAGTGGGATATCTTTTGCTATGACCAATTCTTCTAAGTCGCTGCCCTCATCCAATGGGGAATAACCAGGCACACTAGCCTCATTCTCGTCAACCTCCTTGTCTATTAGCCTCAGTCTCGAAGCTCGATGGCATGCATCATATTCTACAAAAGATATGACACGTAATTAGTTCGATACATTCAAAAATTTTGTGTCAGTAACCCTTTTATCCTCAACCCTCTCCAACAGATACAAACACAATCGAAAACTCAATCCCAAACCCAGTCCCTCTGTCAATACGCTCCAAATCCTAAAATGGGCTAGAACTCAGACTTAGAATTCCCCCTAACCTTGGCCATCACCTCTCAAATATGAAGCCAGAAGATCTTACTTACAGATACAGAAGGCAGAACAAAATAAAAAGCAGATAAGGATAAATCGACATACCTGTGTTAACAGAAACACACTCCAAACAACAAGTCAGTCTGTACTCAGCAACAACCTCAGCAACCTTTATCAAGCTTCACGTAACAATGGCGTACGTTTCTCCTCCTCTAATTCTCTGGTTTTTTCCTATAAACAGTACAATGGTTATTTCCTTCATATTTTTATACCTCCTCGGAATACCAAAACTGCCTCGATTTCCAACCCACTATCATTGCCACGCCCCCACTACCCCAACTTTTTGGCTGCAATGGGTTTTGACCTATTTACCCCTCATTCCCCTCACGTGTGAACCGCACGCTCACTCTCAATTAGCTATAAACACAAAAACCTCTCGAGCCTTCTAACCCTCACTCGAAGCCTTCCAGTCAATTCCCAACATCACATTACACTTTTTTTTCCTGTAAAGCGAGCAAAATTCATGATTACATGCATGGCACACTACCCCAGGAGCACGTATCGCTCTGACAGACTAGCTGTCTGGGCTATTAGACCATCCAGTCAAATCCAACAAACCTTCAGCACATACACATCTTGCACACCAATAATTGACTACACCGTATCTCAAACACCCATCCCCAGATAACCTTCCATTCAATTTCAAAATATATGCAACATTCGATTACCACACTATCGACAAACTTTGACTGTTTAGAATTTTACTTATACACAGATCAGAATATTACTTCGATAGATCAGATTTCTATGTTGACAGATCACACTTTTTACTTCGACAGTTCAGCATTTTACTTGTACACAAATCAAAATATTACTTCGAGAAATCAGATTTCTACTTCGATAGATCACACTTTTTACTTCAACATTTCTGAATTTTATTTTGACAGATCAGACCTCCTACTTCGACAAGTTCAAACATGTTATTTCGACAATTCAAAATTTTACCTTGAGCATTTAGATTTCTACTTGCACACAGTACTCAAAAACAATTCGACTATTACATTAAAAATCCACAATTTCAGTCACTTCTAATCAATGTAGTACAATTCAAAACAGAAAATACAAACACCCTCCTGCACCCATCAAAACCACTCAACAAACCAACAAGGAACCCTTATTTATCCTTAGGACACATCTCCTCAGCCTCTACAGCAGAGTCTTCCTGCTCTACCATCTCCTCCGCAAATGATACCTGCAAGGACAACCGATGGCCCGGAAGCGGACCCATCATCTGAAGAATCCCCCACCAATACGCAAAAGACATTCCAGCAATGGGTTCCCCAGGTTACACTTCAAACTGGTCCGATATCTCTGGGTCGATGTCCTGATTGACAAAAAACATCCGTTGCAGTTCCAGGGTCTTTTCCCGCACCCGAATAGGTTTTGCCGCAACCCGGTCCGCCTGCTTGGCCATGGAATAACTGCTGCTATTCTAGGACGAAGAAGACGACATCATATTCAGAAGAAGAAAGAAGAAAGATGAGAAATTCTTCTCGCAATACCACATTTGATACAAAAAGATACATTTAGCACATTCATTAATCCCAAAGTACATTCATAGCAGTATTTAAATTCCTCTCCTTGAAAACTTAATAGTTTGACCTTTCCAACTTCCAAGAAATAACCATTTCATCCGTACCCACATTCCAACCCCTTTCCCGAGGACTTGCAGATGAACAACCCCCAACATCGAACCATCGACCCCATTTCTTTTTAGTTCCTCTAACAAACACCCATCACTTCAAGTACTCATTGTAATCGAATGTCGACCCCTTTCACACTTCGTCTCATACCTCTTTCACAGAGTTTCGACTAATACAGGGTCAATTACCTTTGATCATTCCATTATACTTCGAAGACAGTTTTTTTTTCAACATTCGACGAGATATATTTGCTACCGTGCCTATAAGTCAATTCGTCTACAATAACTGCCCGATGCAAATACACAAAATTTTAGTAAAACATTGTTTCCATTCCATTCCCCAAATTACAATAATAGAAATAGCAAAGTTGCAAACCCAAATATACAAAACCGCAGAAACAACAACAACCTTCAAAATACAGTTCCACATATAAAAAGACCCATCATCACCCCCCTAAGTACAAGCCGCCCAATTTCCAGACGGGCCAGTTCCACTCGCCGAACCTTATTCTTCCATCACCTCATCTGCCTAAATGAGACACTCGGCTAAAGCCGACAGGAAGAGATAACGTTTCTCAGCAGTCATGAAATGAAACTTCAGTTGCCCCCAAAGGTAAGCATAGGACTCCCCGTTGATGAGTTCTTCTGCAGCAACCTCCACCAGATCATGCATGTCCCAGTCCAGATCATGTTGACCAAAGAACTTCAAATGTAATTCAGCAGTCTTCCGCCCTATGCGACAATCTCAGGCAAATCCTATCCTTTTCTGATTGTGAGTGTTCGGCGTGGTATCCATAACGTTTTTCAAGAAATGCAGAGGAAGAAGCAAAGAACGAAATAGAAGAAGAGCATACAGTGTTCCTACCCCTATAAACCATACTAGCCTCATCTAAACTCATTTATTACTCCCTAACCACCAACATTCCTTTATTACCCTCTTTTATTACTTACCCGAAAACCAATAGTCAATCGTTCAACTTCCAACGCCAAACAGTTTTCTTAGTGAACACCTCTACACCTTTTTTTGAGCCCTTCGCTGAGAGGGGGCAAATATAGTACCCACTCGCAGCCTATTACCCTAGTCAAACACTCGAAGGCTACTTCGAAGTTTACTCAAATATCTCAAATCCCATACAATCCCCAAGCATGTCTCCAAAAGTTTATCCGAAGAAGATGCCTCGACCCTGAAAAAGCCTCGAAGAAGAACTTCACTTCAACATCAGAAATGTTTCGACCATATCCGTACATGGTCAAAGCATGGCAAGATAGCCAACTCACTAGATAGGAACGACGCCATTGTCGGTCCAGTAAGCTATAGTGATAGAACCAACAGGCGGTTATAGTAGCAATGCATAGTGACAGAATTGACAGACAGCTGCAGTGACAGAGTATGGTGACAGGCCGTGCATTTCCAACTTTAACACCAACTCTGGGATACCTGCTCGATATCCGAAGGATACCTAGATAGTACACTTGTAATCTGACCTAACCTTGGTGACTCAGCCCTTCCTATGATTATATAAATAGGAGAGATGGGGAACCAAGGAAGGGTTAGAAAAATTATCCCCAGACCCTATATTGTTTACCTTCGATCACCTTGTAAAACCCAGTACTCGAACCTTCGACCACTCGACAAAAATATAAATTTTCTTAAAAATCCTCATCAGAGGTCGTGGAGAGTCACATTCTAGGCCTCCACGCAAGTATATTTTGTATAGATTATTTGCATACTAGATCACGTACTTGAATTCCTTTGATTGAAGATTATACCCCGTGGTGCAAGAGCCAAATTCCCCCCCCCTCCCTACTAGAAGTTAGGCCCCTACAACCTTCCTCAGAATTGCGCACATTCCAAATTCAACTTTTTAACTTCCCATGCCTAACCAATTTTTTTAGCACGCGCCATCTATACCGATTTTCAAGGCCCCTGCTGAGAAGGGGCGAATGTAGTAGCCTACTTGCAGCCTTCCAGTACTAGTAAAATACTCGAAGGCTATATCGAAGCCTACCTAGAGAATCGAAGCCCAACAAGACAATTGTAGGGGCCAAGTTTCATAGAGGGGAAACAAGCTCTTAACTTCTAGGTTTTTTTTGTCTAGAGAGCTGTACAAGTATGTACTATAATAACAAACAATATTACAATAAGAACACATTTGCATGGAGTCCTAGAATGAGATGCTCAATGACCTCTGGCGAGGATTTTTAAGAGGACGGATATAAATCGAAGGTAATCAAAGGGTCGGGGAGTTGAATATTACAGGGTATTCGAAGGTAATCTTGTAGGGCTTGCGGGAGAGATTTTCTAACCCCCCTCCCATCGTGCCTCTTCCATCCTATTTATAGAATATAGAAAGGGCTGATTCACTATGGGAGGTCAAGTTACTTGTATATCCTTTGGGGACAACTGACTTGTGCCCAGAGCCAGTTCTGATACTGTAGTTGTCGGTTCTGATACTGTAGTTGTTGGTTCTGGTACTGCAGCTGCTGGTTCTGACACTGTAATTGTCGAGCGGCTCGTTCCACTATTCTGTATGGTGAGTTGGCTGTCTGACATGTCTAACTCCAACCATATAAGCCCATGGTTAAAGTATTTATGGTACTGGCATTGAGTTCTAGCAATGATCATCTGTCTTCGATTATGGAAATTTAGCTTCGATGACTCCTTCAAGTGTTTGATTAGTCTCAGAAGGCTTTGATGACTCAGTTATTTTCTTGTTATGCATCGAGTCTCCAGGTAGGCTTTGATGTAGCCCTCGAGTATTCGGCTTGTACTAGAAGGCTGCGAGTAAGCTACTACATTCTCCCCCACTCAGAATGGGTCTCGAAAATTATTGTAGATGGCGTATGCTGAGAAAATTGGTTAGTCATGGAAAGTTGAAAAGTTAACTGTTGAATGTGGGCATTTCCTAGGAGGGTAATTAAGTGTGATAATTAATGCGTGTGGGTATTAAGGAGGAATTAAATGAATCTTAATTTGAGTATAAATAGGGCGGTGTGAGGGGTAGTTTCAGAGTACCTTCATCTTTCACTCTAAGTAATCGAACCCATGGACACCGAATACAAAATATCATAAGAGAATGAAAGCCAGAGAACGTCGTATACTGGAAAAGACGTATGAGTTGAAGGGAAAATTCTTTGGGGACCATGGGTTGGACTGGCATATGCCAGACTTGGTCGAGCAAGAGCCAGAAGAACCAATCTCTGGGATGGCATATGCTCATTAGTGGAGGGTGTTGTAATGGACGAACCCGCTTGCCAGTAATCGGTTCTTCTTCCAGTAGAGCCTGACTAAAGATCTGGTGGACGCAGGGGACCGGAATGAAGATGAGGAGGAAAGGCTCTAGAAGAATTTCCCCGTCTACAAATAGGGGGTTCTTGGACAAGTCGCGGTAGTAGTGGTGGTATATTGTTATAACTTGTGTTATGTTGTTTGTTCTTCTGTCTCTGTGCCCTTCTTATTATTTTTTGAATTCTACCTTTGTATGGTCCAGTATTTGCAATCAAATAGTAGTTTATTGAAGTAAAGTACTGCATTTTTTCCCAATATTATAGACGAATAGACTGTAGACACGGTTTAGAATGTTGTACGTCAATCGTAAATAACAAACGCTATTAAGACTGGTAAGAAACTGGGGTTAAGTAAAATATTTTGAAAAATACTTATCGATTATCGAAGTAAGATGTCAATGATGGCTAAAAGTAGGATGTGAACGATGGTGTGCAAATAAATTTCGCAAAAGGGCTTGTAAATGTCTATTGTCGATGACATAGATGCTTCGACTGGGGGGGCCTGACAGCCGTCATTGCTGTCATGTCAGAAAGGTAAGAAACTTTTTATGGGGCAGAGTGCTTTGTAGGTCGTCATGATGCTTCCTCGAATTTTGGGAAAAAGTTGGAAGTGACACGTAGGTTTGAGTTGACAACTTTGGGCAGGGTGCCAGAAGGTTCGAGAGGGTATAAAAAATTAATAAATGCGAGCATGTGATACGTACGTGGGAGTAGTTTAGGGTAGTATTTTCAATACACGTCTCAGCCGAAAAATGAGGGGGAGTGGAGGAATAGTAATGATGGTGAGTAGGGAAACCAACGCTGTTTATTTTTGTGAGGTGGTATTTAAAGAGGTAGAGAGGAACTGTTCTCAATTACTCAATCATACAGAAAAATAGAGGAGGTAGAGAGGAAAACACATACTCTATTGTTGCGGTAGAACTTGTTGAAGGGGAGAATGGGACACATTG
The DNA here is from genome assembly GCA_014058105.1 of Kingdonia uniflora. NCBI lineage: Eukaryota > Viridiplantae > Streptophyta > Magnoliopsida > Ranunculales > Circaeasteraceae > Kingdonia > Kingdonia uniflora. The sequence continues at coordinate 58,706 of JACGCM010000060.1, forward strand.
TTATTGCTGAGATATCTGACCATTCGAATAGGTATGTCTTCTAACTTCTTGTAAAAGGTATGCGATATGTATTTCTGTTATGCCATTTCATCTTCAATATCTGTGTGGTGCTTTTATTGTGGTTAGATTCTACTAGGATATTGTTTGTATTGGCAGGACAAAAGAATGGGGGATAACCCATGTGGCCGGAGGTCTGGCCCATTGGGGAATTGGGGATATTGAGGGGGTGATTGGGGATGTAGTCATATATTCGATTGCGGATTGGGCGAGTTAAGAGAGGGTTGAAAAAAATATGATATCGAAATGTGATAGTCGGATATATCAGTCTAATTGCGTACCTCTTCTTCTATAAGGTATAATGCGTACCCGTCAAGCATCGAGAATGAGGCTGATAGATGAGGAGGTCAAAGTAAATGGGGCTAGTGCATCTGGCCGAGGCCGAGGGGGTAAAAGTAGTAATGTAGAAGTGCTAGATATTGTAATAGATGCCCCATTAGCCATGGTAGTACCAAAAGTTGGAACTTTGAGGAAGAACCGCCGTAGGACTCGAGTGATCGGGGAGAGTAATGAAGATGAGATTGAGGAAGGGGAGGGATGAGGAAACGAAGGTAGTGTTGAACCTTCGGGGGATGAGAAGGAGGAAGGGGAAGGTGAACAAAACTATAATAGTGATAGTTTAGATGGCTCGAGGAGAGTAGCGGGGCCAGTCTCTGCTCAGGGAAAAGCGAGACTGGATCAATTCATGGCCAAACATGGGTTGTCGAAGGTGGGTGCTGAGCTATTGCCAGTAGGGGCTGAATTCTTATTCAAGGATATTCCCCGGGAGGGTTTCATGGCTTTTAGGGGTCAAATTTGATTAGGGATGCGACTGCCCTGTCAAAAGCTATTGAAAGAGGTGTTGAACTACTGGGATGCGGCTCTTTGCGAAGAGTAACTTCTATAAGATGATGTGGGTAGTCAAGGGGATGAATGTTGATTTGAATTGTGAGAAGTGGGGGTTGATCGAATGGTTTGATATCGTGTCGTTCTACTCGAGGAAAGCTAATAAGAAGGCAGATACTTACCACATCCAATGCTATGCAGAGAAACCATGGCTATTCAATCTGTGTTCGACGGGTCGAGGGTGGGATAAGGATTTTGTGGTGGTCAGGGGTAATTATGAGAATGCCACAGGGGAAGAAGAGTATAGTCTACGGCATAGGGTGTATAATCCAGGTAAGTTGGCAGCCGAAAGCTATTGGTTAAGTTGTTCGAATAAGTGGTTTAAACTTTGCTTTTGTTGTTTTGAAGAACCAACAAAAGCAGTATAGTCTGCAGTATTGGGTGTATAATCTAGGTAAGTTGGCAGTCGAAAGCTATTGGTTAAATTGTTTGAATAAGTGGTTTAATCTTTTCTTTTGTTGTTTTTCAGAACCCAGTAACAGAACATTGTCGAATCCGAAGTGGTATATAGAAAAACTGATCGACCATTATGATGAGTAGGTGAACCAGTTATTTGGAAAGTTAGGTATTGGGAGGAAAAGGTGGAAGAAGACAGATACGTTGCTTTGAAATGTACCTGTTGCTGCTAGACCAGTGAAGAAGTGGAGGGAGGAAGGTACTTTGACAGAGGCCAAAGGGATGGAGAAGGAAAGTTCAGTGCGCAAGTCAAACTATGTGTCGAGGGAGGAGCGAGGAGTGTCAGGGACCGTGCGACCGAGTGTCCCTGAGGCAGTTCCTGAGGTATCGAGGCAGGCTAGCAAGGTTAAGGGAAAGGCCATTCCCGAACCTTCGAAAGTTGAACATACGAAGGTTACTCAGTGTAAGAGAGCTCGAGAGTTGGGGGCTGATGATGCGGACGATGTAGACAAGGCGCGACGCGAGGTCGAACTAGAGTAGCATGCTCGAGCAATGGCTGTGCTGATGGCCATCCTCTATAGAAATGATCCAGATGAGGCTGGGAAGCAGATGAATAAGGCTCTGTATCAGGTAACTATCTTTTGAGATTATGAAATTAGGAAAATATATCACTGAACTTCGAGAAGTACTGATGGGTTGAGTATTCTAGCAGGTGCATGCTTGGGCCCAAGATTTTTCCAAAGCCCATGAAGCAGCCTACTCGCAGCCTTCTAGCTCAAGTCGACCACTCGAAGGCTACATCAAAGACTATATGAATACCTCGAACCCATTCAATCCGCAAACAGGCCTTCCAAGACTACATGAAGATAAAGCCTTGAGGACAAAGCCTCGAATAAGAAAAAATGAAGACAGATTCGTTAACACACGAACTCTACATCAGCATCAGATATACTTCGACCATATCATTCGTGGCCAAAGGCAGATATGTCAGCCAGCCAGCTCACCAGACCAGATAGCGGTATTGTCGGTCCTGACAGCTACAGTAACAGAACCAACAACGGCTACAGTGTCAGAGCACAGTGCTAGACCCGACATTTACCGCATCAAGACCAACTCCGGGATACCCGCCTGATACCTAGATGGAACCCGGAGGGTACACATGTAATTTGACCTCCTATGGTGACTCAGCCCTTCCTGTGTTCTATAAAGAGAGGGAGGGTAACCATAGAGAGGTTACAAAATCTCTCCCCAGAATCCTTGTAGTTTACCTTCGATCTCTCTTTATATTACCCAGTACTCGAACCTTCGATAACTCGATAGTAATATAAAATCTCTATAAAATCTTCATCAGAGGTCGCGGAGTGTCTCATTCTAGACCTCCACGCATGTATATTGTCAGTAGGCCTCTAGTATTATTGATTATATGCTTGAATCCTCTTAAAGAAGATAAACCCCGTGGTGTAAGAGCCAACTTCCCCTCCTTGCAAAGTTAGGCCCCTGCATTTGGTGCCGTCTGTGGGAACCCACCGAACCAGTTTCCCCCTACCTTATACTTTCCTCTTTTAATTCCTACAAATTACTTTCAATGGCCCCCACCCTCCACTCCACTTCCACCCATGCTAGAAACTCTGCCAATGGAGTGGATTCCCAGCTAGCCCTTCTTACCCAGCAGTTCGTACAGGCTGAAGAGCGTCACCGAACACAATTGCGTGAGGAGCGCGAAAAGTACCGGTAAGAGTTTGAAGCCGAATGGCAGCCCCATTTAGATGATGCCGACAGACAATACTGTGTCATCGATGACCTAGGCAACACAGTTCGTGAGTAGCAACGGTTACAGCTTTTAGACGCCCCTCTGTAATCTCGAGTACTCGCCTCGTCATGCATGTTTGCCCATGTTCAACTGGGGCCCCTATAACTTCTGGACGTACCCCCGGTCCATCTTGGTACTGAGGATACTCCCCCTGCAGGCTCCATATATCTTGGCATCCACCCCACAGAGGACTCCTCTGACTCTACCCTTTGCTCCAATAGACACCCCAAATGCTACCCTGCTCGAGAACGGCTCGGGGAGCGCAGCACGGAACACATGTCGAGCACTCGGCCTCATCAACCACGAACTCATCAATCCACCCCTCATCCCGCCTATTATGAGCAGCAGGACCTCGGCTACAAAATCAACCCTGTCATCCGCGTCAGTGTGATCTCAGCACTAAACTCATGAAGTCGGTTGAATAACCACCTCTGTCCTAAGCTCCTCGCTATCGAGGTGCCTCCAATTTCTGAGCCCCAAAAATTAGTAAATATCGCAATACCGATCATCAATCCCACATTCAAGAATTTCAAATTCTCTGAGCTTTTACTCCGCGACTAACCACCTGATGTGTCAACTTTTCCCCACTAGCCTCACGGATAGCCCTATTCGTTGGTATCACAACCTTCATAATGGCTCAATTTGAAGCCTCGAGCAATTATCCAGCCTCTTTATAGACCAATTTGCCTTCAACAAGGATTGTGAGGTCAAAGTCGATGCCCTCTTCAATTTTAGGAAATCCCCCAGTGAAACCCTTGAGGCCTTCTCCAAGAGGTTCCTCAACGAGTCGCACAAAGTCAAAAATCTTGACTGCGCAAATGTTGTGTACTTGTATATTCAAACGCTTTGCTAGATAACAGCCGTGTCAAAGAGTACTTAGTCCTCCACAAACCACGAACACTCGAGGAGAAGCTCTCAAAATTCAATGGCTATATCGACCTTCAGCGTCTCCGTTAATCAAATTAATAGGGGCAGCCTTCGACTACCAACCCAAATAAATCTCGACAAGACCCACCCTCTACTCCTACACCCCTGATTGTTCCCATCTCACAAGAGATTGAGAGCCGCAAATGTCCCCAATCTAATAACGCTGCTGACGGTTGCAAAAAATGACCTAAGACGGTCCTACCTAGACATACTGCCCCACTCAGCAACCTTCTACCACAGATCCAGACGGACCCCATATGCCATACCCCTTTCCCCATCGAAGTTAAACAAGGCAAATCTTACTGCGCTAACCATAAGTGCAATTGTCATCATACTAGCAAATGCTTCACCCTGCAACATTCTCTTGAGATAATCCTCAAGGCGGGTCATTTGTATCAGTATGCCACTAACCTCCAAAATTGCCTTGACGGGTTATACGTCAAACTTCAACCTGCTGCTGCCGACCCAGCCGAAGTTTACATATACCAAGTTCATTTCATCAGAGTAAATAATAACGACTGCGACCGTTCTAAGAGAAAGTGCAAGCGTATTGAAGAATGCTGCAAACTCACTTACCAGGAGAAGCTACCTGGCCTCCTGTAAGAATCAAGTCATTGCCCTCAACTCGAGGGTGTCTCATTTATCGACTGTAATACATCGCATGTTCGTTTTCCCCATTTCAACCCTTTAGTCATTATGATTAAGGTCAAACATCTTGTCCTCCACACCATGCTCATCGATACTGGAAGTGCAGCCGATATACTTTTCCTTCAAGCTGTCCAAGCCATGTACAAAACAGACCTCATCACTGTTGCCAATGTCGAACTAAAAGGTTTTAGTAGGGCTACCGATGTTTCCACTGGTCGAATCAGTCTTCCTTTCACTACAGGCCCAGTTACATTTCAAACTAGTTTTCTTGTCATCAATAAGAAATCCGAGTACCTCGGAATCCTTGGGCACGACTGGCTACATACTATGCGCGTCATACCTTTAACTTATCATCAGACCCTTCATTTCAACACCCCCTGCGGAACATGGAACTTAAAAGGTTCTCAACGTCTTGCCCGTTCATGTGAGCATCAAGAGATCGATCTGACCCAAAAACTCGTCAGACTACCATAGCAATCATTGTCTCTCTCACTATCCCCATACCTTTGACATCTGCCGTCTTACCCATCGAGCCTACTATCTATATCAAACTCGACGGTTCTGATCAAGGTACATTCATTGGAACCGTCCTCGATGAGGCCGAACGCCTCGAACTCACAAACTTCCTTCGAGCAGAGAAAGACGTCCTTGTATGGACATTTCAAGAGATGCCCGGTGTCAACCACAGTTTGGCATGTCACTGCCTCGATCTCATCCCACATTCTACTACAGTAAAACAAAAGAAGCATACCTTGGCACCACGACTTCATGAAGCAGTAAACCTCAAAGTTGACAAACTCATAGCTGCGAGTTTCATCAGAGAAGTCAATTATACTGACTGGATATCCAATATTGTTGCAGTTCCTTAAAAGAATGGGAAGATCAAAATTTGTGTGGACTTTACTGACCTCAACAAACACACACCGAAGGATAGTTTCCCCCTCCCGATCATTTCTGTACTCCTCGATGCTACTGCTGGACATGAGGGCCTATCGATGATGGACGCAGCCTCGGGATACAATAAGGTACCCCTCCTCCCAGAGGATCATCTTAAAACTTCTTTTATCAATGAACAAGGCCTTTGCTATTTTAATGTCATGACATTCTGCCTCAAAAATACGGGTGCCACCTACAAACGCCTGGTTACAACTATGTTCAAACCCTTACTAGGCAAGTCGGTCAAAGTTTATATCGGCGACATGTTATGCAAGAGCCTCCAAAAATAGACCCACATCCAGGACCTAACCGAAGTATTTTCGATACTTCTAACATACAATATGAAACTTAACCCAGATAAATGCCAGTTTGGAGTGTCATTAGGAAAAAATTTAGGCCACCTTATCAGTAAACGAGGCATCGAGATCGACCCTACCCATATCCGAGCCCTCATCGACATACTTTCACCCAGAACCAAAAAAGATGTTCAAAAAGTAGCTGGTAAAATAGCGGCCTTAAACTGCTTCATCTCCAAATTCTCTGACCACTGTGCTTGGCTCTTCTCTATCTTACGCGACCAAGGCATCTACAAGGCTAAAATGAAAAACAATCCTGATATCAATTAGACACCCGACTGTGAACAAGCCTTCCTTGAGCTTAAAACATACCTTGGTTGGCTACCCATCATCAGTACCCCTGTCGAAGGCAAAATGTTTTCTTTATACCTTGCAGTCACTGACACTTCTATAAGCTCAGTCCTTTTTCAAGTCAAATCAAACATTGATAAACTTGTATATTTTAACAACAAAACTCTGACACCAGTAGAAGCTCGATACAAGAAACTTGAGCGTTTGCTCCTCACCCTCATTTACACTTCCCAAAAATTCAAACCATATTTTCAAGCTCACCCTATCCGTATTATAATAAGTTATCCCCTTCGAGAAGTTCTAAGTAATAAAGAAAATTCAAGACGAGTACAATAGTGGTCCATTTATCTTGGAGAACACGATATCACATTTGAGAAGCAAATATTCTAAAAAGGACAAGTAGTTGCCGATTTCCTTGCTGACTTCCCGGTCGAAGATGTCGACTGGGAAGAACATGAAGATGACCTACCAGAAGACTAGCCCGAGCCAACAAAACCATGGAAGCCTAATACAGGCTAGTGCCTCTTCACAGATGGATCCGCTGGACCTAACGGTTCGGGAATCAGTATCGTCCTGGTCACACCCATCAATGATCGAATTGAAAAGGCAATCAAGTTCAACTTTGAATGCACCAACAACGAGGCTGAGCATGAAGCATTAATCCATGGACTAGACCTCGCACTCGACCTCGATGTCCCTGAACTTCTAGTCCTCACATATTCTCAACTCATTTAGAGATAATGCACCGGTAAAAATAAAGCAACGGTCGCATGGCCGAATATGTTGCCCTCGTCCGCCAGCGCATGGACTATTTTCCTGAAAAATCTTCTATTACTCATTACCTGTGAGGTGAAAATAGACACGCAGATGCCCTTGCTTACATAGTACCTATATTAGGCCAATCCGAATCCCGAACTCTTCATATCAAAGTACTCGAACGCCCAAGTATCGACCAGATGGAAGTCAATGCCATCAATACTAGGGGCGAGAGTCTCAATCCTGATAATTGGTGAACACTATTCCTTGATTACTTTAATAATGTTATCGTCCCAGATGATCCTAAAGCTAAAAGGTCATTATTAGAAAACTGCTACAGATACGCCATCCTCAAATGCGAGTTATATCGCAAATCCCCAAATGGCATCCACCATCAATGTATTTCTCAAAACAAAGTTTTTTCAATTCTTGCCGAACTCTTTGAAAGTACCTGCGGTGCTCATACTACTGGTTGATTTATGGCCCTTTGGGCCGTCTCCCAAGGATTATTCTGGTCCAATATAAAGAAGCAAGACAAAGAATATACCAAACACTGTGATAAATGCCAACGTCACGCCCATGACATCCACAGCCCTTGCGAGACCTCCACTATAGCCAAGTCCCTTGGCCATTCAAACGATGGGCTATCAACCTTGTGGGACCCTTTCCCAAAGCTTTCGGTAGCTGAGTAAATATCCTTGTTGCAACAGATCACTTTACCAAATGGGTCAAAGCCGTATTGTTATGTCGAACCAGAGAAAAGAAGTCCTCAAATTTCTATGGGAAAACATCATTTCACGCTTCGGCTGCCCTCATATGATTTACTGTGATAATGGTCTACAATTTGTTGGGATCAAAGCCAGAAATTTCCTTAAGAAGTACAATATCATCCTCACACCCTCAACATCTTACTACCCCAAAGGGAATGGTCTGGTCGAAGCAATCAATAAAACCATAGTCGATGGTCTCTAGAAGCGTGTCGATGCAAAGAGAGAATGATGGGTTTGGGAATTATAGCGTATCCTCTAGGCCTATTGTACAATACCAGGAAAAGCAACGGGCTGCACCCCTTTCCTCCAAGCCTACGGTAATGAAGCAGTGCTCCATACTCAATTCAAAGAACCTATTCGAGATCCCAACCTCCCAGACAAAGATATTGAGTATGAACACGGATGCAATATGCTATGGATTGAGAAAACCAGAGACCGAGCCATCGCAAACCTCAGCCGTTACCATCTATCCCACCCGAAGTCATATAACAAGCGAGTTCGACCACGAAGTTTTAACATTGGAGATCTTGTACTTCGACGTGTCACACGGTCTTCAAAGCTTCGAAATGCGGGCAAGCTAGTCGAATCATGGGAAGGACCTTATGTCGTTTATGATAAAACCAAGAAGGATTCATATTACCTGATGACAGATGACGAAGAGCCTCTACTAAATCCATGGAATACAAATTAGTTAGTATCATACAACATGTCATGGCCCTCACCTTGTTCCACTGATGTAAATACATTATAATCAATGAGCATTTTTTTCCTTTGAACTTCGTCTCCTGTTTTCCAGTGAATTTCTTGGTTTACCCTAAGTATCATGTCAACCCTTCGACCCGACTAATACTTGGGGGCGACCATGAAAATTTTCAAGTTTCCAATATTCGAGCAAACTTGGGGGGCACGAATGGTCGAGAGACTGGACCCTCGAGAATGCATTGGGGGCGAACATGTTCTACTTCGATCTGGCATAGGCCTTCGAAGTCTAGTAAATTTCATGGTTTACTCTAAGTATCGTGTCAACCCTTCGACCGACTGATACTTGGGGGCGACCTTAAAATTTTTCAAGTCTCCAAAATTTGAGCAAACTCGGGGGGCACGAATGGTCAAGAGACCGGACCCTCGAGAATGTATTGGGGGCGACCACATTCTACTTCAACCAGGCTCAGGCCTTTGAAGTCCAGTAAAATTCATGGTCCGCCCATGTGTCACATTCATCTCTTGACTGATACTCGGGGATCCATCTCAAAGCTTTTTAGGGTTCGACAATTCTACAAGCATTCTACACTTAGAGCATACGCAAATACAAGTAGATAGGAATATCAACAACTCAACTGCATACAAGAAGTTTTAGTACAACATATATCAGAGAATCAAGTTCAACACAAATCAATTCAAGCCAAGTTCTGAGCATACATCAGGATTCTAGCACAGTAATTCAGTACAAATCAATCTCAACACAAACAAGTTTCAGTACAGCCTACATCAGCAATTTAAATCAATTACAAGTTCACAACTCAAGTACAAAGAAAGCTGAGCATTGTTCAAATATTACAACACAACAGAAAGATTAGAAAAACAGTTTGGCACGCCCAATACAATACCTCATATCGGAGTGGCTACACAATTTCCTCCTACAGTTTCTTCTTCGCCAACATCCCCAGTACCTTCAGTATAAGGGTTCTATCCAGAAGTACCCACGACCCCTTCGGTCGTAGTATCAGTAGCAACTCTATCTACCACAGGAGTCTTCATGCCATTTCCCACTCTTACACTCACACCAGTAGCATCTACTTTTATAGCCTCTGTCTGAACAACATCATCAGCTACAGGATCATTGGCAATGGGCAAGCATTATAAATTTTTAGGATCATACCCTTAATCTTTGATAAACTCCTTGAGCCTGACATTAGTCTCACATTCAGCATCAAACTGCCTTGGAAAGTCTCCTTATGCTCTACAATAACCCTGTCCTTCTCAGCCAATTTCGCTAGAAGAACTTGTGTATGAGTGTACCGTTGAGCTTTGAGCCTCCTTTCGCATTCATTTCTGATAGTCCCCTGATCCCGTTTCAAAACACCAATTTCTGAAACCAGCGATGCTTCGGTCCCTCGAGCAAGCTCCAGATTGTCAATGACCTGCATTAGCTGCTTTATTGCTACCTTCTACATCTTGTTAAAAGTCTATACCCAAGCATCTGTCTGCTAGAATATTTGAGCAATCAGTATCTCTCGAAGAATGGTGCACTTAAGAAAATTTTAGAATTTCACAAAAAATAAATAGTTACCTGATACATACTCTTCTTCATCCGCCTTACACCTTCGTCTGGATCAGAGCCACAGAGTCTCACCATCAAATTAGCCTTGGCTTGAGCATGCTCCACCAGTTCAGACGCGATAAGTTCATCGTCCATATCCTCTGCATCATCCTCCCCCAGTGCTCTACGCCTCTTCTGCTGAGGTCCTTTGGGCTGTTGTACCATTAAGGATTCGGGAAAGACCTTCCCCTTCCCTTTATCAGCTTGCATCGATGACTACTTCGGCGCCTGCCTTAAAACATCACAAACTACAATGGGCACTAGCGCTACCTGCCTCGATTCCTGCTGCCCCTTCGGCACTTAATTTACCTTCCTCGATAATTTCACTTTATCCATTCCATCGACACTCTTTTTTTTGTGGCTTTGGCATAATGGGTATGCATCAAAGCAGGGAATCTATCATCTTTTACCTTTTCCTCATAATACCAAGTTCCTTGAATACAGAGTTCACCCACTCCTCGTCCAAGTTAATTAACGCATCAATATAATCCCTTGGATTTTTCTAAGTCCGGGTACCAGGACCTGCAGAGCAAACATAAACACATTTATCAGTCTATTCGATCAATATGTCAAAAACTTTTTGACAGACAACTTATATAGATTGCAGACCTTATGTTATAACTTATAAGGATCCTCTCCCTCGACATTCTCATAGTTACCCCGTACAACAACCAAGTCTTTATCCCACCCTCAACCCGTTGAGCACAGATCAAACAGTAAGGGTTTATCCGCGTAACACTGGATGTGATAGGTACCCGTCTTCTGGTTAACATTCTTGGAGTAGAACGAGACAATATTGTACCACTCAATTAAGCTCTTACTCTCACCTCGCAGTTTTACATTCATACCCCTTATTACCTTCATCATTTCGTAAAAATTCTCATTCATCTGGCACGGGGCCACTTCCCAAAAGTTCAGCACCTCCTTCACCAGCCTTCGGTGCGGTAGTTGAATTACTACTGAATTCAGCCTCTATATGCCATAATACCCTCTCTAGGCCTCAATTGGAAGGTGTACCCTGACTCCAGAACACATAATATCACCCCTACCTTCGACAGCTCAAATTTGGTCACAAATCGATCCAGTCTTAGCTTCTCTCTAGCCGAGACAACACTTGTGGCCTCCTCTGAATCAGTTGATTCCTCACTATGATCACTTTGTTCCCCTTCTCCCTTTTCATCACCCGAAGGCTCAACACTACCTTCATGTATCTCCCTCTCTCCTCCCCCCACCTCTTCCCCATCACTCTCTTCGATCACCTGTGTTTTACGACGTCTACTACTTGAAGGCCCAGTTTCGGGAACCACAATTGCTAACGGGATGTCTTTTGTAATATCTAATTCATATATGCCACTGCTCTCACCCATCAGAGCAAGACTAGATACACTAGTCTCACTTTCATCGATCTCCTCGTCTATTAGCCTCAGTCTTAAAGATCGACAGGTATGCATCTTATCCTACAGAAGAAGAGGCACGTAATTAGACCGATATATTCGACTATTATGTGTCAATAACTAATTTTTACCCGCCCTCTCCAACCCATACAATCATAGTCGAATATTTGATTCTAATCCCTGCTATACCATTAATACCCTAAAAATCTCAAAAGGCTAGACCCGCAGATACATGGTTTCCTTCAGTCCTCGGTCATATCATCACAACTAAAAACCCTAACAGCCTCTACCCTAATATAAACTCCACATACAAAAACAGAAGATGAAGTAGCAAGACAGAAGCAAGAGGACATACATATTTAAGCATAGTATCTTTCCTTCCTTTTAGTAATTCAGACGACCCCACAGCAATTACCGAGCTCTATGGAATAATGACGTACGTTCTCTTTCTCTCACTCTCTGGTTTTTCTATAAGTGGGTAACCAGGAATATTAACTATGCTCTCACCACTATATATACCTCCTCAGAATACATAAACACCACCTCGATTCCCAAAACCGCTATCATTACCACTACCCCACTACCCCTACTTTTTGGCTTAGATATGTTTTGTCGAATTAACCCTCCATTATCCCACGTGCTCATCTTACGCGCACATTTACACAATTTTATATACATAAAACAACTCGAACCTTCTAATCCCCACCCGAAGCAGTCAAATCATATCCTTACATCAAATTAACCTTTTTTTGTAATCCTAGTAAACATCATGATGCTTGCAGGACACTCTGTCTTAGGCTCCGTATAGTTTTTAACATGCCAGCCGTTTGGACTGTCAACTTTGCCAATTGAAGCCGTTCCACCTTCGAAATACTTTCTTCTCATCCTCGAATAATCATTTACATCACCTCTCAAACATTAGCCCTCAGATAACCTGATATTCAAATTTAAAATATGCCAATAATGCGTGTCTCGAGCATGCTGTTTTTACGCCTAAATTACCTTGGAGTATTATATTTGTCCTACTTACACAAAGACAGTTTAGTATCTCACTTCAACTGTCATCTCATAAATTGTCAAGTTCATTTTGGCAGACGCCTGTACACCGAAATACAGAAGAAAATAATTGACAATAAAAAAAAAACTACAAACACTCCTACAATCCTATTTTACCACAATAAAGCAGCCCCTATCTACAGACGGGATAGTTCTTCGAAGACTCAACCTTGGCATCTTCCTTGTCCACCACCTCCACAGCCAAAGACTTCAGGAAGGCCAACCTGTCGTCGGGAAGCGGGCCCATTATTTGTAGCACCCTCCACCAGTACTCATAGGTCATCCCAATAATGGGTCCCCCTGGCTCCACTTCAAATAAATCCAGCATAACCCAATCCAGGCCTCGATCGCCAAAATACTTCGGCTTCAGTTTGAGTGTCTTCTTCCATATACGAAGGACCCTTGCTGCCACCCGGTTGTAGTACTTGGTGTTCGGAGCTTTTCCATTGCCTTGGGATAAAAATGCAGACATTTTGCTCAGAGAAGAAGGAACAGATGAGTGAAGTTCTCCTAATAATACCTCCCTTATACTTGAAAGTAGGCACATTTAAACCCTCCTTAATCAGAACCGCATTTATCAATTTATCACAGTCTTTAAACGTTTCCCTCGAAATCTCAACAGTAAAACTTTTTCAACTTCCTAGACTGAACTGTTTCATCAGCATTTGCACCTTACACCTATTTCCAAGATTTTATACTAGATACATCCCCAGTTTTGAACTTTCAACCCCTCTATGATATTTCCCCACAACTCATTCAATGTACACATCGAAGTTTCAAGAATTCAGATTCAATTATTGACTCCAAGATGAATATTCACCAATGTCTTCGATAATTATGATAATTCGTAGCACTTTTCCCCTTGAAGATAGCCGTTTCTACTATTTATCTTATGAAGTTGGATGTTCAATCTCGCGCCTTCAATCTATTCGTCTACCATATTTACTAGATACAAAAATACCCAATTTTAGTGAAGTGCTCTTCTCATTCCATTACTCCGATTACAAATAAGAAGACACTAAGGAAGAAGAGGAAAATCTACAGACATCAACTAAAACAATAACAAAAATAGAAGCCTTCAAATATAGCAATACAAAAAATAGCAAAACTCACCACCCTTCTACCACCATATGATGAACCCGCCCTATTTTCAGATGGGCCAGATCTTCCTGTCGAGCCCTACCCCTCCACCAATAGATCTTCTTCCAGAACAGGATGTTTGGCAAAACCCGACAAGAAGAGGTAACGCTCTTCAGTAGCTGTGAACCACCACCGCAACATTCCCCATAAGTACACATAGGAGTTCCCGTTGATCGACTCCCTAGGCTCTACCTCCACTAGGTCCCACATATCCCAGTCGAGTTCCTTAACCCTAAAGAACTTCAGTTTCAGTTCAGCCATTTTTTGTCCAACACGACGGTCACTGGAGAAACCCATCCTTCTCTGATAGCGTATGTTGGGAGTGGCATCCATTTTGTTGTTGTAGAAAATAGAGAAAGAAAGTGAAGACGAAGAGTATATAGTGGTACCTCTCAAAAGCCCTATTTATAACTTCATTAACAGTATTTATAACTCCGTATACAGTTGGTCTGCACAATACCATGTTTAAACCATTGCTTGGCAAGTCTGTCGATGTCTATATCGACGGCATATTATGGAAGAGCCTTCAAAAAAACACCCATATCCAAGACCTAACAGAAATCTTCTCAATAATTTATACATATAAAATGAAACTCAGCCGAGACAAGTGCCCATTTGGCGTGTCCTCCAGAAAATTCTTAGGTCACCTTATCAGTAAAGGTGGTATAGAGATTGACCCCACCCACATTCGAGCCCTCATAGACATGCCTTCACCCCGAACCAAAAGAGACGTCCAAAAAGTAGCTGGCAGGATAGCGGCCCTCAATCATTTCAATTATAAATCCTCAGATCGATGTGCTTGGCTATTTTCCCTCTTATGAGATCAGGGCGTCTACAAAGTAAAAATGAAAAACAATTTTGGGATCAACTAGACCCCTGAGTGCGATCAGGCCTTCCTCGAACTCAAAACTTTTCTTGGCCGTCCACCCATTATCAGCACCCCTATCAAAGGAAAAACACTTTCTTTATACCTTGCTACCACATAAACTTTTATCAGTTCAGTGCTTATTCGACTCGATTCCAACATTAAAAAACATATATATTTCATCAGCAAAACTCTAACTCCTACAGAAACTCAATATTCAAAACTTGAGCGTTTGCTCCTCAAACTTGTCAATTTATCCCGTAAGCTCAAACCATATTTTCAGGCTTACCCCATCCACGTTATTACAAGTTACCCCCTTCGAGAAGTACTTAGCAAAAAAGAAAAATTCAGACGTGTGCAACAGTGGTCCGTTGACCTTGGCAAACACGACATTACCGTCGATAAGCAAATATCCCAGAAAGGCTAAGCAGTAGCAGATTTTCAAGCCGACTTCCAGGTTGAAGATATCGATTGGGAAGAACACGAAGACGACTTATCCAAAGACCAACCCGAAATAGTACATCCTAGGGACCCTCTCACTGGCTGGCATTTATTTACAGATGGATCAGCAAGACCTAATGGCTCAGGAATTGGTATTCTCTTGGTAACACCCACTAATGACCGCATAGAGAAAGCTATCAAACTTACCTTTGAATGTTCCAATAACGAAGGAGAGTATGAAGCCTTGATCCTCGGCCTCGACCTCGCACTTGACCACAGCAAAGGGTCAGGGAATTGAATACTACAGTATATTTGAAGGTAATCTTGTAGGGCTTGTCGGAGAGATTTTCTAATCCCCCCCACCCCCATCGTGCCTCATCCCTCCTATTTATAGAATATAGAAAGGGTTGAGTCACCATGGGAGGTCAAGTTACATGTATATCCTTTGGGGATAACTGACTTGTACCTGGTATTAGTTCAGACACTGTAGTTACTGGTTCTGGCACTGCAGCTATCGAGCGGCCCGTTCCACTGTACTGTCTAGTGAGTTGGCTGTCTAACGTGTCTAACTTCAACCATGTATATTCATGGTCAAAATATTTCTGGTACTGGTATTGTGTTCTAGCGTTGGTCACCTGTATTCGATTAGGGAAGTTTAGCTTCGATGACTCCTTCAAGTTTTCGATTAGTCTCGGAAGGCTTCGTGGCCTCAGTTATTGGCTTGTTGGGCTTCGAGTCTCTAGGTAGGCTTTAATGTAGCCTTCTAGTATTTGGCTTGTGCTAGAAGGCTGCGAATAGGCTACTACAACAGTTACTAAGTCCTCAAAGCCTTTCGAGACTAATCGAACACTCGATGAAATCATCGAAGCTAACTGCCTTAGTTGAAGATAGATGAGCATCGCTAGAACTCAGCATCAGTGCCAGAAATACTTTGACCATGGATGTACATGGTTGAAGGCAGACACATTTGACAGCCAGCTCACCAGATAAAATAGTGAAACAAGCCGCTCGACAGCTACAATGCCAGAACCCACAACGGCAGTGTTAGAACCAATAACTACGGTGTCAGAACCAGCAACTCCAGTATCAGAATCGACTCTAGGTACAAGTCAGTTGTCCCCAAAGGATTTACATGTAACTTGACCTCCCATGGTGACTCGGCCCTTTCTATATCCTATAACTAGACAAGAGGCACTATGAAGGGGTTAAAAAATCTCTCCCGCAAAGCCTTACAAGATTACCTTCGAATACTTTGTAACAATCTACTCCCCGATCCCTCAACTAACTCGATACATATCATTTCGCCCTAAAATCCTTACTAGAGGTCATGGAGTAACCCATTCTAGGCCTTCATGCAAGTGTATTGTCTCAATAGTATCTCTTATTATTATTATTTTTATTTATATGCTTACAAACCCTTATTCGAAGATTAACCCCTTGGTGTAAGAGTCAGTTTCCCCTCATACAAAACTTGGCCCCTACAGAAGCAACAGTTGGAGCAAAATAGCTTCAGTTCAATGGGCATTAAGAGTATGATTCTCTTAATGCTCAATGAGGTTATTCTTCATAAGCTTGTCAATACTGTAGCTTAGAATGTTGTTTTGGATCAACTGTACTCCAGTAAGTATCTTTTTTTCCAGCAGTGATACATAAGGCAGGATGTAAGCAAAAGAACATGCAAGCATACATGTTGTATCTAGTAAAAGAAATAAACATTCTCAGAGTGCTAGAGTATCCAATATACTTCAGTAATATTATTTTGAGCAATCTGCACCACCTCTGCTGGGGAGAATTAGGATAGATTTCCCTATAGCTTGTAGGGGGAAGCACATTGATCAGTCTGTATTCAAATCTGTTGGCTTCTCTATAGATGGGAAAAATATAGATCCTTTTCATTGTATATCTTGTTTTCCAAGGTGGCTTACTTCTTCTCTTAATGACCACCACCAGCAGCTCAGAGTTAGAACTAATTGAGAGCTTTTGCCAATCATTGGATTTGGCAAGTATAATATCCATTTAAATAGCTTATATTTCATGAACAAAATCAGAGAGAGGATCATTACTGCCTGCAACTACACCTAGCATAGTTGAAGGAGATCCCTAGCCACTACTCCACTACCTCGAGTGATATTCTTGAAAGAGCCATCAGTGTTAATGAGGGCAATACCAAGCTTTGGGGGTAGCCACTTGCACAAGAATGGGGACTTGATCTTGTAGTTGGCTTAAAAATTCCCTGGTTCTTTTCCCTCCAGATATGGTAGTAGCAAACGTTGAAGGCAAGTTTTTTTATGTTGTTGGTTGCCTCCCCTTCACTGAAATGATTAGAGCACCAATGAATTAGATCTTCCAAGTTAATTGCCAATATGCTATAGCCAAGAAGCCTAAGGATCTCCCTCTAGATTTTTTGGGAATAAGGGCACTAGAAGAAGAGATCTTCTTCTGTTTCACAATCAACTGTACAAATGACACAATTAGGATCAGTTCTAGTACCCCAACAGTGAAGCTTGGTTCTTATTTTTAAAGCTCTTTTAATTACAAGCCAAGAGATAAAGTTATGCCTCTTAATAGAGCTCTTAAACCAAAACATTTTTGGCCACTCAACAATATTTTTTTTGTTTTTATTAAACTTATAAGTATCTTTGAGAGAGTACTCTCCTTTTTAGTTGGCAGTCCCAATAATGTGTTCCTCCTGGTCTTTGTTAATCTCAACCTACTCAATGAGAAATTTAAGCTCATGAATGAGGTGGTTAACATTTTTAGAATTGACCGATTCACCATTGCAAATTAAGTTGTTCACTATTGCTTCTTTCTGCAGCCAAGTGTTATAGGTAAGCCTATAAGGAAATCTGGGCATTACCACTCCCAGAGGATGATATGGTTCATTCCAAATACAAATATTGCTCCAAGTCCCTATAGTGCAAAGGACAATTCATTCAGCTTGAGTTCTATTTTGTAGAATCTTCCTCCAGCACCAACTGCAGTTATGGTGAATACGAATGGTCCAAAATTTTATGCCTTTAATCAAGTTGTTTTGTACCCATTTAACCCACAGAGAGTCCTTGTTAGTGATGATAGCCCAAAGGTGTCTAAGGTTAGAAGCTCTATTACAGTCCTCCAAATCCCTAAACCTTAAACCACCTTCATTACAAGGATTGCAAGAGTCATGCCAATTGATACTAGGAGTTTTAAAGTCCATATCAGCTTCTGCCCAAATAAATTTTTAGCATAAGGTATCAATCTCATGAATAGCTCTTAGGGGGATAGAAAAATAAGCAAATCATTAGACATTCATGCTATTGAGGACATACTTGATTAATACAACTCTGCCAACATTAGATAAGAATTTTCCTTTCCGGGAGTGAATTCTATTCTTAATACTAGCAATAAGGGGCAGACAATCTACATGTGTAAGTCAAGTGGAAATTAAAGGCAGACCATGGTACCTAACTTGGAGCTTCCCTTGTTAAAAATCTAATATGTTAGCAATACCTGTAGCTTCCATATCATTCATACCAGCACATAAGACATGGTTCTTGTCACAGTTGACTTGAAGCCTAAATATATAATGAAATTCATCCAAGACTTTTTTGATAGCAGTGGTAGAATTGGCAGTGCCATTACAAAAAGCAAGAAGGTCATTAACAAAGTAAAAGTGGGTGATGGTTGGATCAAAGCATTTGGGATGGAGGGTTAGAGTTCTATCATTCACTTTGTTGATCATAAGGCTAGTATGGGCTTCCATGAGAATGATAAAGAGATAGGGAGACATGAGGTCTCCTTGTCTTAAGACCTTCTTACCCTTAAAGTAGCCCTAGAGAGTGCCATTAATAGAAATAAAGTATTTGGGAGTAGTCATGCACACCTCAATCCAAGTGATAAATTTGTTAGGGAAGCTAAATTTATAAAGAATTTTGATGATAGCTTCCAACTAACCATGTCATAAGCTTTCCTTAAATTCATTTTAACTGTGCATCTTTTGGCTCCTTCCTCCTTGTAGTAGTTTATGACCAGCTCATGTGATATCATCAGGTTATCGTGAATTTTTCTGCCTTTGATGAAGTTAAGCTGGTTCTTACTTATGAGCTTATCCATATACCATTACATTCTATTAGTGAAAATTTCCATGTTGTTCTTGTATATCATATTGCAGTAAGATATAGGTCTACTCTTAATAAAGGAGTAAGGGATGTTGGCTTTAAAGATAAGGGTGATGGCTGTGGCATTGACCTCCCCAAGAGGCTTGAACTTGTTGAAGAAGTTTTGGATGACTTTGATGAGGTCTTTACCAATTATGCTTCAACACTTCTTGAAAAAGCAAGAGCTAAGCCTATCTGGTCTAGGAGCTTTATCCTCCCCAATTGAGTTAAGAGCGTCAATGATTTCAGTTTCTATAATGTTAGTCTCAAGTCTCTCTCCCATGCCATCTTCTACTTGCTCAACTCAAATGTTCTGCAAATCTTGGGCATTGGAATTAGTAGGGCTAGTTCCCAAGATGTTTTTGAAGTATCTCACTCCTATATTACTAATATCCTTATGATTTCATTTTCTATGACATTAGTCTCAGGTCAGTCTCTCATTCCATCTTCCACTTGCTTAACTTTGATGTTTTGCAAATCATGGGCATTGGGAATAGCAGGGCTAGTTCCCAAGATGTTTTGGAAGTATCTCACTCCTGCATCACCAATACCCTTAGGATCAATGATAAGTGACCCATTAAAATCAATGGAAGCAATATTGTTTCTAGAGGATCTAGCTTTCAAAGAGTGGTAAAAAAATAATGTTATTGTCACCAAATTGAGCAAATTCTAGATTTTTACCTCTTGGTAGATTCTTTTTTTGTATTTGCTAATTGAGCAAACTGGCTAAGTTTGACTCTCTCAGTCATAGCTAGCTCAATATCCTGAGGATTATTGTGAAGTTTAGTCTGAGCTTCATCAAGCTCCTTTCTAGCCTTTTCAGCTCCCTCATTAACATTATTAAACTTTTCTTTGCCCTAAAGCCTAAGGGCTTCTCTAACAGCTTTCAGCTTAGTAACCAGAATATACATAGGATTACCATCAATCCTAATATTCTTACATTTTTTAGCAATGCTCACAAAGTCATCTTTGGACCAGTGGTTAAAGATTTTAAGCGATTTGAGGCCAGCACTGAAGTTGCTTTGTAGTTAAATTATCATGGCAGTGTGATCAGAAATACCAGGATTGAGGAATTTAGCCTCAGTGTCAGGCATAAAGGTGGGCCATTGTGTAATTTTCGTGGCTATGTCAATCTTGGTAAAGATCTTATCATGCCCAACTCTTTTGATGGACCAGGTGTCACGGCCCAGCCCGGGACCACCTCTGCAGTTCCCGGAGTACAGCGGAATAAGGGACCGTGCGGCGTACATGGACGCGCGGTCGGCATGTACCAGCCATCCTTGCGGGCGCGACGCGCCAGTGGCATACAACCCACGGATGCTAGAGCGACATCCGGATAATCCTGGATACTCGTGAGGGGTTATCGAATATGTATTCGGTATAGGCAGCAACGTTGAAGGGTCCCTCAATAATCCCTACAGCGTAATCTCTCGCGACGTGCGCAAGGTACGGAAAGCACACCTGTCCTGTAGCGGATCAAGGTAGCTCAATATGCTGGTTTCCACATAAGGGACTCATATCTCAAGGGGCGACGAGCCTGGACTATTTATATTGTCTATCTGTAAGGGGCGGTGCGTCCCGGACAGCCCGCAGGGCATAGCGGCGCCATATGAAGCCCTCTATTGAAAACCGGCCCGCATTGCGAGGCAATGTTCCCTAGCCTTCCCTAGGCCTAGGAGAACTCATAAATATCCCTTGTAGATAGTCCATGAGCCGGGGTCATTGATGACCAAGTATTGAAGCTCTTTTAGTCATGGGGAGGATCGGACCAAGGTTCCTCCTTAATATAGCTACTAAATGAATAGTCAATTTCCTAAAGGAAACGTCGAAACATGAGATGAAGCGTACTGGACCTTTTTGCCCCCTTAACTGAATTAGATTGCGACGAAACTTGGCGTGCTGCTATATTAGGATATAGAGAACAAATACATTCAGACAGAACTCAAAATGCTCGGGTGGATTTGGCCGGCGTTCGGTAAGTCGTCACACCCTCCCGCACTTAAAATAATCTCGACGTCCTCGTCGAGTACCTTCTTCAACACGGCTCTGTAAGGATTCAATCTTCTGCATCTTCAAGAAACCAACAACTCTCCCACACTTTGTTCAGAGTGCTATATCTTCTTCTGTACTAGCGGATACTGAGCCCAACTGCTAGTCTCGATGCTGACAGCTGTGTCTTCAGAACTGAACCTTAACTTTGCCCATTCCAACTGAAGTGTGTAGTAACAGGACCTTCATACGACTGAAGTCTGCCTTCTCGTCTGGGTATTGTCTCTTGGTCTCAGACCTTCTGAAAAATGTATGGGCAGTGCCCTCTAGCATTGCGCCCTCTGAAATGCGCTACATCCTGCTGCAAGGCACCTTCTCCCCTGACACTATGTGGAATGTCGCTCTTCTCGACAAACCATGGGCGTCTCCTCCGGACAGCCCGACGAGGATATCTGCAATCCCGTCCAAAAGTGAGCTCACTTCCGAGTCGCACAATGTCTTCGCTGCTCGAGAGTTTAATCTTCTGTGAATCTCGGCTTCAAACTTTACTCTTCATCTGCGAGTGGTAAGGAGCAAGTCTTCTATAACCAAGGGTAAACTCTCCCTAACTGCACGGAACATCTGCCGCACACTGAACTACCTGACTGCCCTTCAATCAACTCTAGGAAGGTCTTCAAACCATGTCCGCCCTTCTTACGGAACATCTGGGGTATAACATCAAGATGCGGCACTCTAGCCTTACCAGTATAGAACTGAACTGGTACTCATTGTTCACTTGGGCGAGGAAGGGTAGCTCCTAGAAGGTAGCATACTCTCAACAAGGCGCGGGTACTCTGTTCCCTACCGCCAACAAAACCATCGAGGCAGCCTATCTAGGCGCGGGTACTCTGTTCCCTACCGCCAGCTAACCATCGAGGTCCGCCATAAAGACGTCCTGTATGAACCTGCAAAACCCATGAGACATCAATCAGTGCAGCCGTGTTTCTGCTTTACCACTTCGTAGTAGGCCATCATCTAACCCATGTAACGCTAGATGGCATCTGTACCTAACTTGGCTGCAGGAAGGGTGATCGCTACTCCGGCGTCCCCAAAGGTCTCTCCACATCGGAGGACTCCAATCTGCCTCACTCTCCAAGGAGGACTTCTCAATGCATCTTCTCTGACGAGAACTTAACACTGGCATCTATACTTGCCAAACTCTGGTGGTAATGACCCATGTTAGAACCTGCGTACATCTGCATCACAACTTACAGCTCTTCCCACACTCAATAAGCTCGACGTCCGCGTCGAGAACAAAGCTGTGACATATAACTGACGGACTACTGAAGCGTTTCTCCATCTCTACATCCCTACTGCAACCTGGGTACTTGGGGAACTTGGGAATAAGATACTGTCACTGTACCTGTCGCCCTGAGTTCGTTGGCTTGCTATGTCCAACTGCTATCAAACTCGCGGAGACCAACCTTCATACTGTCGCAATCATCTTTAAACTGAAGCGTAGCCATTCTCTGTCTCTTGAACTAGCTTCAACAAACGCAACCAACTCTAATCAGTCACTGAGATGTGGTTTTCTAAAGACACTCCATCGATACAAACAAAGAACGAGGCGCGGGTACTCTATCCCTACCGCCAACCACCAACTGATAATGAATTGGGAAACTAACATCCAATTCCGCTCAGAATCTTTCATCCTAGAGCAACTTCAATATGAGATCATGTCTGAGGTGACCCGCACAACTAACTGTAGCTCAACTCCCTTCTGCGACAACTACGTAACTTACTAACCTTCGGAAACGTGAGTCCTCATCCATCTGTGAGCTTAAAATGACCAAGAACCATCTTGTGGAACACCATGGATCAACACGGCTAGAGCACTCGAGCGCCGACAAACCTGAAACTTACTACGGAGCCAGAGAACAAACATCACTCAGCATCTTGCCTTCTTTGAGTGAGCAAAGCAGTGTCCTATGTAACTAGGGACCAACTGTAGGCCAGGGACAACCCATCAGGGAGGTCGCAGTTCATGTCGCGTATCAACGAGAAACTCTGCCCTCGACGTCTACCTGATGATATCACTGTGTGCAAAATCGGGACCCAAACCATGTCTTCATCTGTTACATCATGCCACTTCTTCTTCGGCTCATGACATTCACCTCCGGAACGGCTCAAGGTCCAACTCAGGACAATCGCAACGAATATCTCTCAGGATTCTTCAATCTTCTGTAGACACTAAGGAATTCTAACCAAACCAAGCTTCGCAGCATCCACACGAAAGTACTAGGTAACTGACACTGACCATATCGATCTCTGCAGAGGGGCATCGTCCTTGATCACAACTGTTACTAAACTGTGCTGCGCAGATACAGACCGGATGCAATAACAACCTGCTAGATCACTCTATTACTATTCTTCATAGAGCATCAGCGACACTGACCAGTCTTCCAGAGACAAACAATGATATAGATCATCGCGTCCAACTCAAATCTCAATCTTCCTCTTAGCGTCATTGTCCAAAGCGCATTTGACTTGAGCAATCTCGCGCTCGGATATGGAGTCTTTCTCTTGCGTCCAATATCAACTGACATGCAGGCAACACACTCTACAAGCGTTCACAACGGTGCTTGTATCATCTGTAAGGTGCAACTACGGCTCTGGAGAGAACAACTGCAAATGGGTATCCCATACTACCAACTCGGGAATCATTACTCTGTTTACTCTGACGGACGTAGGCGCTACCCATCTACGCTCTGACAAGCAAACGCCCAACAAACCTTGCTCGGATAAGCCTAGACCCAACTAGTCTAGCTCCGGTAGACGTAGGCACAATCCATCTACGCTCTACCAACTCAAGAGCTAAGCTTTAACAAGCTATTCTCGCTCTGATACCATCTGTCACGGCCCAGCCCGGGACTGCCTCTGCAGTTCCCGGAGTGCAGCAAAATAAGGGACCGTGCGGCGTACACGGATGCGCGGTCGGCGTGTTCCAGCCATCTTCACGGGCGCGGCGCGCCAGTGGCATACAACCCACGGATGCTAGAGCGACATCCGGATAATCCTGGATACTCGTGAGGGGTCATCGAATATGTATTTGGTATCGGCAACAACACTGAAGGTTCCTTCAATAATCCCTACAACGTAATCTCTCGCGACGCGCGCGAGGTACGAAAAGAACACCTGTCCTGTAGCGGATCAGGGTAGCTTAATATGCCATTTTCCACATAAGGGACTCATATCTAATGGGGTGACAAACCTGGACTTTTTATATTCTCTATCTGTATGGGGCGGTGCGTCCCGGACAGCCCGCGGGGCATAGTGGCGCCATATGAAGCCCTCTATTGAAAACCGGCCTGCATTGCGAGGCAATGTCCCCTAGCCTTCCCTAGGCCTAGGAGAACTCATAACTATCCCTTGTAGATAGTCCATGAGCTGGGGTTCTTGATGACCAAGCATTAAAGCTCTTTTAGTCATGTGGAGGATCAGACCAAGGTTCCTCCTTAATATAGCTACTAAGTGAATAGTCAATTTCCAAAAGGAAACGTTAAAACATGAGACAAAGCGTACTGGATCTTTTTGCCCCCTTAACTGAATCCGATTGCGATGAAACTTGGCGTGCTGCTATATTAGGATATAGAGAACAAATACATTCGGACAGAACTCATAACGCTCAGGTGGATTTAGCTGGCGTTCGGTTGGTCGTCACACCATGTGTAGAAGGTACCTGAAGCTTTGCAATCTTTTAGACCAGGATACTTACATAATAAAGTTTACAAGCCCTGCAGAGTCAAAAGATCTGAAGTCACCTCCACCTAGTTTTCTCAGTATATTTTATCATTTCAGAAAATCATTGTTAGTAAATTACATTTAGGAAAAAAAATTATGCTTGATCTATAGGCGCCTCTAATTACAATTGATAAAGCATACCAAATCTTAATCCTATAGACCCTTGTATTTATGATTTTATGACCCTCAATGTCTATTATTTTGTTTGTGCCTCTCAGTTTTTCATTTGGTTTAAGCTTAACATATGTGGTAGTTCAACTAAAAAATGTTATAGAATTTATAGTATGTATTGTCTTTCCTGAATATACCATATCAAACTTGTGCCTATGTATCCAAGGATGTAGTCTTTTTACATGGTGTGAGATATTTGCAATGATTGCTCTTGTAGGGAACTTCTATGGGAGTTTGCCCGAATCTCCTTGGGCATGAAGGAATCATCTCTTGTATAGTGTAGCAGTTGGCCCATGTGGGTTTAAATCTAAATAACTTCGAGTTCATGACTTTCCTATGTAAGTACATACATTCAACCAACAAGGTCTTGCTTAGTTGGTAGGAGTAGTTCAAGGAAAAAGAAAACCAAGAGGTCCAAAGATCAATTCCGACAAGCAGCTTTCAACTCAAAAAAAAAGTACGTACATTCAGTTTTTAGATTTTTTCTTTTGCCCATTACATTGTTCTAGACATCAAATGTTGAAATCTTTAAATGGAATAAGAGGGCTTCACACGGTGCTTGATTCGTTCAGTATTCTCTTTTCCTTAGCTGTTCCCAATAGTGCATTTAGGCAAGTTTAGAGAAATTTAGAAGTGTATTATAAGCTGAAAATGCTCAACCAATAAACACATTCCCTTATACAGCTCATATTGAGTATGTGCTTTTCCCTGCCGGAGCTTGATTGAGTCATCATTCTACAGAGATGTGCTAGAAATGTAAAGCCTCGTAGACGATTCAATAAGCCTAATGTTGCTAAAGCATTCTTCACCTTCAGCCATTGTGCTGGTTATGTAAGTAGAATTTAGAGATCTGTGTTTAATCTTTGTGTTCATAGCGAAATTAATATGATGGTTTCTAATCATAAGAGTTTTAGATAAATAGGTTACTTACCAAGTTGATTTCATCCTGGACAATAACAAGGAATACTTTGTAAAAAAACATCAAGGTCCATTGAATACCTCAAATTGCTATTTTGTTTCAAGGTGAAACAAACTTCCCTAGATTAACGGCGTAGATTTTGTTTTTTTCTTCTATCCCTCGTTGATTTTCTTAATTCATCTTTCATAATGAAACAATGTGTAATGATAAGAAAGAAAGGCTCAGTTTGGATCGCTGCAAATATGATGCAAATGCAAGCAATTTGCATTTCTGGCCGCTTTCATGTGTTTGGTTCAATTTGTGATTATAATGTGGTGCCTATAAAATATTTGCATATGTTTGGTTCACTTTTGCAAAGCAAACAACTTGCAT
Organism: Kingdonia uniflora; assembly: GCA_014058105.1. NCBI lineage: Eukaryota > Viridiplantae > Streptophyta > Magnoliopsida > Ranunculales > Circaeasteraceae > Kingdonia > Kingdonia uniflora. The sequence goes on from JACGCM010000060.1 coordinate 85,121, forward strand.
TTCTGTGCAAAAGTTTCACTTTTTGCTTGTATTTGGTTACAGTGAAAAATATTTACAATAGAGTTTGCATTTAGGCTTTCAACTTGGGAAAGAAAATAGGAGAAAAACAAGGACCTTTTAAGGGATACAAAATAGTAGTTATCATTTCCATAGAAATGCACCTAACCAAGCATAAACATCAATCTGTAATTAATTACACTTGCAGTGCATTTCATTCTAGCCTTTATTGAAAAAAATCCCCCAATTTTTATTGCATTGCAAATCATTGCAAATGCTTCAAATTTGCATTGCATCGTACTTGCAGCGAACCAAACTGGGACAAAGTAACAACTACTGGACCCCGTGGAGCTCCAATTGACAATTATAATTTTCATGATGTTTAGTGCTATACTTTAGCAAAATTTCTAAGGGAACGGATTAGGAGAGACTGAGTATTGGGATACTATGGAAACATTAAATAAGAGACGTCCACGTAGTTTAAATTGGTGGCTCAGATTAGATTAGGGTAATAGGTGGCAGATCTTTCTCCTAAAATTTCAAAAAGCTAAAGAATATCTTTATTCCCCCTTAATTAGCAGAGATCCTCTCTCTCATCTTCAACTGTTTCCTTTCCCGTTTAAAAACTATCTTTCATCATCATCCTCGATTCTCTCTTGATCAATAGTTAATCCTTACCAGTGTTACGGTAATACTCTCTCTCTTAAAACTTGTTGTCGATAAGGTTAGATATGTACTCAAGAATCTGATATAAAAGGAAACTCGAATCAAGAACCCCCTTTAGACTATTAGAGTTGGTTAGTTCTTTTTAGGTCAAGTATTTTAGTGGCCACAAGGTGAACATGATATTTATGAGATTCATAGAAATGTAACAAACTATAAGATGGAGTAGGTGTAACCTGAGATTCCTTGGGTAGTTATACTTTGAAAACCTCAGTCGCATATCCAAAAATTTCTCACACTATACTCATGTCAATCATTTATAATATGTTTGGCTTTCAATTTTTTTTTAATTATGTACTTTTAAACAATATGTAACAACCAAATTTTCAAATTCACTCCAAATCGACAATTTAGTTCTTTAAATTTTTGAACAATTGATGGTTCAAAAATATTTCATGCATTATATTCCAAAAATCTCAATTAAGAAATTATCGAATTTGCATATATTCCAAAAATCTCAAATTTTGAAATTGTCGAAGTAGCCTTAAATGACGGGAAAGAGGAGATGAGATATGTCCCCCTTTTCCTTAAATAAAACCCAACTTCAGTTCAAGGATCAAAATAAAGACTTGTATTAAAAAAATGAGAGATCAAGCAATACCAAACCCCAAGAGAGATCAAGCAATAAGTTTGAGATATGAAATTGTAATGCAAAAAAGGCAAAGAGAGAATAGACCTGGGATACGTGGTCTATGCTACTAGCAGATTTGATTTTCAGAGAGAGAGAGGTAGTTGAGAGAGATAAAATATCTAGAGAGGGAAAGTAGAAAGAATGAGAGAGAGAGAGAGAAAGAAAAAGAGTTGGAAAAGTTACAGAGAGAGTGAGAGGCTTTCAAATAGGTGGAATAGGTTTGGTTAGTTAACACCTCACTCTAATCTTAACCACCCATTTCTAATAGGTAGGTGGTTGGAAATGAGTGTCTAGAAAGTGTTTAGAAACCAAGTGTCCACGAATTTGCTTCCTTCATGAAAGTATATGTAATGAAACAGGTATCTCTTCTTGTGAATCATCTACTCTAGAATGGGAGAGGATTTAGAGATACTCACAAACCAAACACTCAAGTCTCACTCAATAGGAACCACTCATCTCTATTAGATGAGTGGCTCTTATAATAGAGAATTCCCTATATAGAGAATGAGGTGGAAATGAGGTGGAAAAGAGACCTTCTCTCTCTCTCTCTCGACGTGATCTGTCTCTTTCACTCTCCTCTCTACAATTTAAATTTTAAACAAAATCTCCCTCTCTCCTTTCACTCTCTCTCTCTCTTTTCTCTCTCTTTCTTCTTCTTAAACCCATTTTGGTCTAGATCTCTGACTCTCTTGTTCTCACATTAAAGCAATGAAATGGCAGAAATCATGTATTGAAGTCTTTTTCTCGCTCTATTAGGAACAATTCCTCTCTGTATAAATTTCTCTCTCCCTCTCTCAGTAAAGATGAAGACCTCAGTTTTGATTTATTGACGGTGATGGTGGTGACGAAGTCAATCTTAATTTGTTGAATGATCTCCGTGTCTCTCTCTCCTTGGCTGAAGAAGAAATCCTCGTTGTCGTCAACGATTATCCAATATATTGCTTTTCTGCTGAATATGAGAATAATTCTCAATCAATTGTATTTGAGTAAAACTTGGGTTTATTGATCGGGTTTATTTGTTGGTTTTTATTTTCTTCTATATAGTGACAATGCGTGTAGGTGAATACAAGAATTGTTTTAGTAATGGTCTGTGGAATTGTCGACTGTCGACAATAAAGGCACACAAGAACCAACTGCAAACATGTCTTCATTAAATCCAAACCTCATACGTTCACTCTCCATAATTCAATGGACTGAGTAAATTGTCTACTTGTAATGTCCAACCCATTAATAATGTATGGGGTAACAACCTTGTAATGTGAACATCAACCATGCAACCAACTACCAACATGCAAGTCTTATTGTCGAACCCGACAATAATTATCGAAATCATCCATATATTGTCGATTTTGACAATTTACCCATCCATATATTGTCGATTTCGACAATTTACATATCCATATATTGTCGATTTCGACAATACGTATGATCGACATTTTACACATTCATATATTGTCGATTTTGACAATTTGCATATCCATATATATTGTCAATTTCGACAATAAACACCCAAAAACGACTAAGTGTAAACTAGAAATCCCCATAAGCCCATGGACCAAGGCCCCATGGCCGAATCATAGACTTATAAATAGTCTAGGTGGGTCATGCACCCAAGCCCATGGGCATCCCCATATAGCAAGTCCTCACACACTCACCTCATACACGCGTGAGGGTACTACCTACTTATACATGCTACATATGATAGTAGTGTGCAACCCATTATAAATTGAAAATCCTCTTTTCACTTATCCAATGTGGGACTAAAAGTAAACACACCAAAATGACATTCAAACCATATGGGTTTTTCCAATATATATGGGTTTTTCTAACATATTTGTTTATCTATATATTGTCGATTTCGACAATTTTCTTATCCATATATTGTCGATTTCGACAATTCCATAATCGATGCATCAACTATGCTGGAAAAACCTATGTGTTTTCTTATGGAAGCCCAACCTTCATTTTCTTAACCAAGACAACCTTCAAGTCTTCGCATCGAAAACAATGCTTTCATCAAATTTTTGTTTTCTTGGTCGCGTTTCCCATGCCATGGTCTAGAATCCACCATCAAAAAAATGACACCAGTAATTTCATCATTAGCATCAAAAAATCCCTAAGTACACAACTTATCTTATGTCTCAAACTATAACCATAGTCTTTTTCGTAATCTAAAAAATATCATCGCCAAAGGTAGCCTAATGACCCAAGTTTGATTGTTGGCTACTCGAAATAATATTTCTAGGTACACCAGACACATGCTATACTATGTCTGAATTTAACAATCTATAGATTGTTAATTCAATCCAAACATTTCCATATAAACCTCAACATAGCTAGACAATTTTTATTTACCCGACGTAATTTCCAATGAACCATCCAAGCCTAAACTCAGCTTTATAAGGCAACCTGCATGACTTTTCATGAGTACCATGAATCGCATTTCATGGTTCATCATGAATTTCGCGAGTCATATCACACAAATCATTAAAAGTAAAATTGGAAACGTTCTTGGAATTTTTACTTTCTTCAAAGAAAGCCATCGGCCGTCTCTTTACAGATCTTTTCTTCTTCGTCGATCTACAATCTACCTTCTTATGAATTATTTTGCTGCAATTCTATCAAATATCTTGTTGATCACAATTCTGCCTTTATGTACCTTTTGCTTTAAATCTCAATATGTGAAACTTTATTTCATCTAACTTTAACATCTAAGTAATCACCCAATGGTAACAACGAAGCTCTGAGAGGTATTATACGGGAATCATCACCGTCGTTAAAAGTAACCCGCTTACAAGAATTTGAAATACTTGTAACACGCTTCTGAGAATTTAAATCACTCGAAGCCAATTTAAACATCTTTGACAGTCTGCCCATTATCTTTAAACCGTACCCACTTGAGGCAATTAAGAAGAAATAGAACTTGAGGGTCTTGAACAAAATTTACCTAGAACATCTCGATCTAGAAGCTCCCACTCCAAACGATCCATATCACCCCGCTTCATCGAAATTACTTCTAGAAGAAAATCACATTCCTCCGCATATATAAAATCCTCTACTTGCATCTCTAAAATCCCAAAATTTAATACATTAAATTCCTCGATTTCAAATTTCTTCTTATAGGCTATCGTTCTTCACCACACAATTCCTGACCAAGTACTTTGATACCAATTGTTGTGAATCGAGGTAGCTAATCTCAGTCCCACGCCAAGAACGATACGCGGAATTTGCTTAATAATAAATTAAGCAATGAAGTCAAAACATAAGTTTACCCAGAGGAAGGAAGTGGAGAACCCTTTCGGATAAAAAACAATTTTCTGCACGAACAATTCACTAATCAATCAAAGGTTGCAATCTCTCTATCTCTCTCTCTCTCAAGCTTTCTCAAGCTTCAATAGAGTCTCTCAAACCCTAGTTTTCTCTTTTTATAAAATTAAGCTCACATAAGACATAATAGAAGCACTATATGTCTTAAGCATTCTCAAGCTTCAATGGAGTCTCTCAAACCCTAGCATTCTCTCTCTATAAAATTAAACTCACATTAGACATAATAGAAATACTCTAAGTATCCCTTATATACTTAAATGGGAGTACTTTACCAGAGTTAGGGCTAAAATTTCGAGTCATGAGGCAAGCAAACAATTTCAAAATAACTTGAAAATGATGTTAATCGACCTCCATTCGAAATTCCTATTCGAAACATTAAGCATATTTTAAAAACTGACTTGTCTTTTCTACTCGAATAGATCAATTTATGTTCAAACAGATAGATTTCAATTCAAAGCATTTGCTCCCATAATGAATCTACATCATCCTTTTCGAACGAGATTTGTCATATTCAAACTGAAACTTAAAAAAAAACATAGAAACATATATTTTGTTCTTCTTCATTTGTCTTTGACCCTCATTCGTCTTACAAACTCTAATGAACACAAAATTCGAGTTCATTACTCAACACCATGGGCTTACAAAAACTGTGGGGCACATATCTTGGTTCGATTTCACTCGAATTCTCTGTACTCATTTTGGGACCAATGAAGATGAGGATCCAGAGGTTCATTGACCAAACATTGTCAAACTTCCTCTTTTCATGATTTGCCTATGTTCGACCGTCTAATAAATTGGTGCATTGTTGTACCACAAACATTTCTTATTCATTGTTTTTTGTCACGTCTAAATGAGGATATACGCCAAGGTGTCCAGATCTTGTACCCACAAACCCTTGTCTAGGCCTATGATCTTGCAAAAAAACAAGAATGGTTTATGGTAGCTATACCAAACTCTAGACGTAAATCCTTACGATCAACTCATTTCTGTTTGCATACTTCATCATCATCTTCACCAATGCCTGTCTAGTCAAAGCCGTCATCCAAGTTGATAACTCCATCACCTGCTTCCATATCTTCAGACCATAATTTACCAACTACCATATGTCGATTAAGTACCACCGAACAACAAGATCGACGACAAACGGGCCTATGCTTTAATTGTGATGAGCAATTTTTTCCCAGCCGGTATAGGTGCAAACGTCCTCAGCTACTTTTTCTAGAATTTGATGATATCATTGAAGCAACAACCTGCCTATGTTGAGGATGAATCCACACCGACAATGGAAATTTCTTTACATGACATGATTGGTACTCAAAGGCTAGAAACTATGTGGTTATAAGGAATGATTAAGAAGCAAGAAGTCACTATCAAAGTTGATTCCGGATCAACCCATAATTTTCTCTATTCAATTATTGCTAAACATTGTAGATTTTTTGTAAGCAACACACTGCCTATAATTGTTACTGTTGCAGATAAAAGTATTTTTGCGGAGTACAGGTTTTTACGCTAATGTGTCATTAACTTTACCAGACTACACTTTTACCATAAACTTTTTCCTTCTACCCATATATTGTTATGCCATGGTTTTGGGTGATGAATGGCTCATATCTCATGGCACAATCAAATGGAACTTCAATGAGTTAACCATGCAATTTACTCAAGGTGCCTCAGCTATCACACTCCAAGGTTCATTATCTCATTTTCATATAATTAACGACAGCGACAAGTTTCACCGGTTATTACTTCATTAAAAACATGGGCTCATTATTTGCCTTATGCACTCGATGGATGATGTTTTTTTTATTCCAAATCCTTTAGTTGTTTCTTTGTTGGAGAATTTTTCTAATATCTTCGAGGCACCACGAGAATTGCATCATCCTTATTCTCATGACAATTATATTCCCTTGTTACCTAGAAGTGCACCAACCAATGTTTGTTATAGCTATCCCCACTTCCAAGAAAATGAAATTGAAAAGTTGGTTTAGAATATGCAAGATTCGGGCATTATTCGGCCTATACGAGTCAATTTTTTTCTCCAATTTTGTTAGACAAGAAAAAAAATAGCCCTTGGAGCATGTATGTTGATTACAGGTCCCTTAATGGTATTATGATTAAGGTTCACTATCCAATACCTATTATCGACATACCTAAAACTAGATTCATTACTCATGAAGGTCATTATGAGTTTCTCATTATGCCCTTCGGGCTTTCCAATGCCCCTGTGATATTTTAGAGTCTCATGAATGAGGTTTTTTAACCTTTCCATCACTACTTTGTTTTGGTATTTTTCGATGATATTCTTGTTTATAACTTGAACCACGCTGATTACTTACAACATCTCAATTTAGTTTTCAAAACTCTTCTTGCTCACAAGCTTTATGCCAAAAAAAATATGTTTTCGTTAGTATTTCTGTTGAGTTTCTGAGTCACGCTATTTTATCAAATGATCTTAGAGTTGATCCCTCTAAAATTAATTAAATGGTTATGTGGCCAAAACAGTCTTTTCTAAAAGCACTTTATGGCTTCCTTGGCCCTACCGGGTATTACCGTTACTTCGTAAAAAATTATGGTCTCCTAAAGCTAAATTTGCCTGTAACGATCTCAAAAAAGGGTCAAGTTCAACACTGGTGCTGGCTTTAACAGATTTTTCAAAAAAGTTCATGTTAGAATATTGCACATCTGGATGTGGAGTAGGGGCAGCTTTAAAACATCCATATTTGGTATTGGTATCATTTCGTGTCTAGAATTGGTGTCAGCATTATCTTATGGTTATTCATCGTCAGAGAGCATATATAGAATGATTATAACTAGACTGACACTGGACAGGTATATTGGTTTTATACCTCTTCGCTCAAAGACTCTAGCTCGTTAGTATTTTACAGAAGTTCAAAAAGAATTTTTTTTTTTTTAATAAAAATAGGTTTTTGTTTGAACTAACTTTTTGTTCTATTTGAATAGACCTGGCAGAACCATCTTTGTTCGAATAGACTTTTATTATGCTGAATGTACTTTTGTTCTCTTCGAACAGAATAGGCAGAACCCTCTCTATTTGAATAGAATTTTGCTATGCTCTAACAGAGCATGAAATTTTTAGTTTTCTATTTAAAACTTTTTTTCTATTTTAAATTTCACATCTTCCAAAAACAAATTTTAGGGCTTGAGATATTTTAAGAGGAGAGAATTCAATGAAAAATTCAACAAGAAATAACCCTCAAGTTGAATGGATCTAGGATTACATAAACCTAATTTCAACTTTGTGATTGGCGAGTTTGAGGGATTCAAGCTTTGAAAGCTTCAGTGAGTAATTCAAAGAGAGACGCTGCAAGAACAATAGGCATCGTGAAAAGGGGGGATTGGTCACAAAAGGCTCAATTAGGACAAAGGTAACAATGAAATGTACTTATCGAGTCTGGAAGTAATTAAATTCATGTAATTTCTTTTAAATAGTAGATTTTGGCTATCAGGTAATTCGACAGCGACCTGTAGATTTTTTTCCTAAGAAAAGTTTTATATAGGGTTAAAACTGTTTGTTCTTATACATTATTGATTGCTTGTTGCTATTACTAGATTATTATATTAACTTTAGTTAGGTTAGAGTTAGACCATTAGTTTTAAGGATCATCGAACATTTCAATTTTGACCTAAATTAATCGAAATCAGTTAATCTCTAGTCTAAAATTTTAATTGGTATCAAAGCGGTCATGCTCTAAGGCTTAGCAACCTGAGCATGAATCCCAACTCGATTGCCTAAGAATAATTTATTCTGAGAAGTTTGGAGGTCCTGTAAATTATCATCCACTCTTTGATGGCAAAGATTATCTATACTGGAAAGTCTAAATGGTTACATTCTTACAATCGCTCGGGTAATATGTATGGATTGCCATTAAGAATGGATTTATCCAACCATGGTATAAGGTTCAGTAGGTAGTAATATAAAGATTCCTAAGCCTAGAAACCAATGGTCAAAGAAAAGGATGTTGTTGGTTATAACTCTGAGGGTCGTAATGCTATCTTTATGACTATGAGTTAAAGTGAGTTTCGACATATCTCTACTTGTACCACTTCAAAATATACTAAGGATATTTTAGTTCATACCCATGAAGGCAATAATACAGTCAAACAAAGCAAGCTTCAAATGTTCACTTCCTAATTTGAGAATAATCGAATGAGTGAGGATGAATCCTTTAATGAGTTCCATGCGAGACTAAATAACATTTTCAACATTAGTGCTGGATTAGGAGTTGCCTATTCCGATGTTCAAATTGTTTGCAAAGTCTTAATATCATTACCTAAGATCTTTTAATCTAAACATGATGTAATCGAGGAAGCTCAAGATCTTAAGAAAATGAAACAAGACACATTTGCTGGAAAGTTGCGAACATTTGAACTTGAGAAAATAAATGGAAAGCCCTATGAAGAATAAAAGTGTAACTTCTTCTTCGTCTGTTAAGGGTACCAAAGAAGTTGATCACTCATATGTTTTCGATGATGATGAGGGGTCAGATATTGATTCAAAGATTGCCTCCATAAGTCAACAGCTTAACAAACTTGTGAAAAATCATTACTTTCAAAGACAAAGACAATTGGTGAATTATAAGCCGCGAACTCTTAATCAAGTTAAATCGAATAATCGACAGGCCAACAATGATACTGACCTAAGTCAAGTTGAATGCTATAGGTGTCATAAGTTCAATCACTACGCAGATAGTTGTCCTAAAGAAAAAAATTATAGTAATAACAAGGCTATAAATATTACTGTTACTTGTGACGACAGTGATGATGAAGGAAATAATAATAATGATCATCCTAATGAAAGTGAAAATGGTCAGCATTGTGTATTTTCTACTATACTGAATAATAGTAGTGATCAGTTTAACCCCTTTAAGTTGGAAAGTCTTGCTGAAAGTCAGAGTAATCATAAACGTTCTAAGGTCTAGGACTTTAATCTTGAAGTGTTGTATACTCGAACTTTTGTGGAGTACATTAAACTTGATAAAATTAATAAAATCTTAAAAGAACAAGTTAATAAATTCACACTGGAACTTAAAGAAAAAATTAAGGATACAAGCCTTCTAATTGAAAAGCTTAAAAGTGAGAAACAATATTTCTTAACAAAATTGAGATGCTAGAAAAGGAAGGTCATTATGCTGAGGAGAAAGTTAAGTTAACTCTAGAGTAACTTGATAAGGCCAAGTTTGATTTAGTTTCATCTCAACATAAACTTAAAAGGCTTTGTCAAGGAGCGAAAAAGATTGAAAGGAAGGAGAGATACTTTGCTCAAACAGGTATGTCCTTCTTACTTCTATTTTGTTTCTTCGTCTTCTATTTTTGTATGTTGTGTTCATAGTAGTGTAGTGTCTTCTAGGATTTACAGTTGTGATGATATGACCGAGGATCGAGGGAAAACATGTATCTGTGGGTCTGGTATTTTGGGCTTCTTAGGGTATTGACGGAGAATCAGGGATTATGGCCAAGCATTCGTCTATGATGGCTTGAGTTGGAGAGGGTAGGGAAAAATAGGATATTGACACGGAATAGTCGAATATATCAATCTAATTGCGTACCTCTTCATCTGTAGGATAAGATGCGTACCCGTCGATCTTCGAGACTGAGGCTAATCGACGAGGAGATCGAAGAAAATGGGGCTAGTATGTCTGGTCGTGCTTCTATGAATGATGGCAGCGACGTAGAAGAATAAGTTAATACAAAAGATGTCCCATTAGCAGTGGTGGTTCATGAAATTGGGGCTTCAAGTAGTAGACGTCGTAAGTGTAATTGCCTACTCACAGCCTTCTACCCCAATCATACTCGAAGCCTACTCGCAGCCTTCTGCCCTAGTCACACTTGAATCCTACTTGAATGTATCGAAGCCTATCCTACTCGAATATATCAAAGCCTCGATGACGAACTCCACATCGCATCAAGAACACTTTGACATATCCGCACATGGCCAAAGTATGACGGGACAGACAACAAGCTTACTAGACAAGATAGCGCAGTTGTTGGTCCATGCAGCTACAGTGACAGGCCCAACCACTGCTACTACATCAAAGTACAGGACAGACTCAACAACTATTACAGTTACAGTTCCAACATTTCTGGTGCCCATACCCATACCCATTCTGGGATATCTGGATCGTACCCTTGTAATGTAACCTAATCTTGGTGACTCATCCCTTCCTATGATTCTATAAATAGGAGGGATGGGGAACCAAGGAGGGGTTATAAAATCTCCTCTTTAAGCTCTTGCAGTTTAACTTCGAACACCCTATAAAACCCAGTACTCAAACCTTCGATTACTTATCACTAATATAAACTCTCTTAAAAATCCTCATTAGAGGTCGTAGAGTGTCACATTCAGAGTTTTACGCAAGTATATTGTCTATTGATTTTCTGCATTCTAGGTTATATACTTGAATTCCTTTATTTGAAGATAAAACCCCGTAGTGTAAGAGTCGACTTCCCCTCCAAAGGAAGTTAGGACCCTACATTTGGCACCGTCTGTGCTTCAAATCCTACCAATCTCTCTTTCTCTTTCCCATCCCTTTGTTTTCAACTTCCACAAACTCTCCACAATGGCACCCACTCTCTGTTCCAGTTCTATCCGCGCCGGCAACTCCATGGAACACAATGCAGCTATTTTCATACAATAAGCCACGACCTCTACCTTGTACAACTGATGCAAACACAGAATAACCAATAAATAACTTTTCCACCCATACTTCATCTCCTCTTTTCATTGAATTTCTTAGTTTAACTTAGGTATCATGTCAGCCCTTTAACCCGACTGATACTTATGAGCGACCTTGAGATTTTTCAAGCTTCCAATTTTGAGCAAACTCGAGGGGAAAGGAAGGTTGAAAGACCAGACCATCGAGAATGCATTGGGGGGGACACGTCTTGCTTCGCTGTGGCTAAGGCCTTCGAAGTCCAGTTGATTACTTGGTTTCTTCTAAGTATCATGTCAACCCTTCGACCCGACGGATACTTGGGGGCGACCTTGAAATTTTCAAGCTTCCAATTTCGAGCAAACTCGAGGGGCAATGATGGTCGAAAGACCGGACCCTTGAGAATTTATTGGGGGTGAGCAGTTATGCTTCGATCAGGCTCTAAAACCATCAAAGTCTAGTCGATTTCCTGGTTTCTTCTAAGTATCAGGTCAACCCTTCGACCCGACTAATACTTGGGGGCGACCTTGAAATTTTCTAGCTTCCAATTTCAAGCAAACTCGAGGGGCAAGGATGGTCGAAAGACTGGACCCTCGAGAATGCATTGGGGGAGAGCAATTATGCTTCGATCAGGCTCTAAAACCGTGGAAGTCCAATCAATTTCTTGGCTTACCCCGGGTATCATGTCCACCCCCGCCCCGACTGATACTTAGGGGCGACTTTGAAATTTTCAAGTTTTCAACATTCAAGCAAACTCGAGGGGCACGGATTGTCGAAAGGCCAGACCCTTAGGAATGCGTTGGTGGTGAACGCATCTTACATCACCGTGGCTTAGGCCTTCAATGTCCAACAGATACCTTGATTTCAAAGGAGCATCACAACCATCTCGAAACTCTTCAAGGTTTGACCACTCTACAATCATTCGATAGATACAGCCCATGCAGATGCTATCATACAGGAACATTTATAATCCCACCACATGTAAGAAGTTCTGCAACATCATATATCAGAGAAGCAGTTTTAGCACAAATCAATTCAAATCTAATTCTGTTTAGGGCATACATCAAGTATCTAGCACAAACAAGTCAATACAAATTTATTTCAAAGAGCACAAGTTCCAAGATCAGTTTCAGTACAACAACTCATAGCCACTCGAACCTTCAAATGCTCAACATTAAATCACACTATTCACTTCACCAAGTTCAAACTTCTACCATGGACAGTTCAACCTTCTACCTTTGATTGTTCTGACATCTACCATCGACAGTTCAAACTTCTAATTCGACATATCAGACTTCTAGTTCGATAGATCAGACTTTTACTTCAATAGATCTGACTCTACTTTAAGAGATCAGCCTTCTACTTTAACATATCAGACTTCTACTTCGACAGATCACACTTTTCACTTCACCAAGTTCTAAATTCTACCTTCGACTGTTTAGCCTTCTACTTTCGACAGTTTACCCTTCTACCTTTTACAGTTTAAACTTTTACTTCGACAAATCAGAATTCTACTTTAACAGATTAGACTTTTACTTCGACAGTTCAGCCTTTTACCTTTGACTGTTCAAACTTCTACTTCGACTGTTCAGACTTCTATTTCGACAGATCCAACTTCTACCTTCGACTGTTCAGACTTATACTTTTGACAGTTCAAACTTCTATTTTGGCAGATCAGATTTCTACTTCGACAGTTCAACCTTCTACCTTCAATAGTTCAGACTTCTACCTTCGACAGTTCAAACTTCTACTTTGACAGTTCAAACTTCTACTTCAGAAGATCAGACTTCTATTTCGATAGTTCATCCTTCTACCTTCGACAGTCTAGCCTTCTACCTTCGAAAGTTCAGACTTCTACCTTCGGCAATTCAGACTTCTACTTTGACAGTTCAGATTTCTACCTTCGACAAATCAGACTTCTACTTCAACATATCAGACTTTTACTTCTACAGATTAGACTTCTACCTCAACAGATCAGACTTCAACTCCGACAAATCAGACTTCTACTTTAGCAGATCAGACTTCTACTTCAACAGATCAGCCTTTTACTTTGACAAATCAGACTTTTACTTCGACAGATCAGATTTTGACTTCGACAGATCAAACTTTTAACTTCATCAATTCGAACATAAAATACAAATACCCTTCTATACCCATCTAAACACTCAACAAACTAGGAAGAAGCCCATATTTATCATCTGGACGCTTCTCCTTTCTCTGAACCTCATCAGCAGAATCTTCCGGCTCCACCATCTCTTCCGCAAATGATTCTAGCAAAACCAAACATTGGCCGCGAAATGGACCTATCATCTGAAGAAGCCCCCACCAACATTTATTTATTACCCTCTTTATTACCTACCCAGAAACTGACAGTCAAACCGTTCAACTTCCAACGCCAAACAGTTTTCTCAGCGAAGGCCTCTAGACCCGTTTTTGAGACCCTCGCTGAGAGGGGGCGAATGTAGTAGCCTACTCGCAGCCTTCTACCCTAGTCACATTCAAAGCCTACTCACAACCTTTTACCCCAGTCGTACTCGAATCCTACTCGAATGTATCGAAGTCTCGAGGACGAACTCTACATCACATCAAGAACACTTGGACCATATCCGAACATGGTCAAAGTATGAGGGACAGCCAACCAGCTCACTTGATAAGACAGCGCAGTTGCTGGTCCGTGTAGCTACAGTGATAGGCCCAACCACTGCTACAGTATCAATGTACAGAGACAGACCCAACAACTATTGCAGTGACAGTTTCGACATTTCCGGTGCCGATACCTATTTCGGGATATCCGGTCGTACCCTTGTAATGAGACCTAACCTTAGTGACTCAGCCTTTCTAATGATTCTATAAATAGGAGGGATGGGGAACCATGGAGGGGTTACAAGATCTCCCCTTTAAGCCCTTGCAGTTTACCATCGAACAGCCTGAAAAACCAGGCACTCAAACCTTTGATTACTCATCAATAATATAAACTCTCTTAAATATTCTCATTAGAGGTCGTAGAGTGTCACATTCGGACCTCTACGCAAGTATATTGCCTATTAATTTTTTGCATTCTAGGTTATATACTTGAATTCCTTTGTTTGAGGATTAAACCCTGTGGTGTAAGAGCCGACTTCCCCTCCAAAAAAGGTTAGGCCCCTACAGTAAGACAGTAGTGACCGAGGATAGTCATGAAAAAGAGATGGAGGGAGGAGAGAGAGAGAGAGAGAGAGACGCGAAGGTAGGGTTGAGCCTTTTGGTGATGAAAGGGGTGATAGAGAGTAATGTGACTATAGTGAGGAATCGACTGATTAGGATGAGGCCCTTGGTTCTGTCTCGGCTAGAGAGAATCAAAGACTAGATCGATTTGAGGCTAAATTTTAGTTGTCGAAGGTAGGGGTGATATTATATGCTGCTGGGTCAGGGTACAACTTTCATTCGAAACCTCGATAAGGTATTATGGCATACAGAAGAAAAATTTAACTAGGGATGCAAATGCCCTTTCAAAGGCTGGTGAAGGAGGTGCTAAACTTTTGGGAAGTGGCCCCGTGCCATATGAATGGGAATTTTTTTCGAAATAATAAATGTAATTGCGGGTATGAATGTAAAACTGCGAGGTTAGGGGAGGAGTTTAATTGAATGGTACGACATTGTCTTGTTCTACTCCAAGAAAGCAAACCAGAAGGTCGGCACCTATCGCATCCTGTGTCACGTGGATACGTCCTAGTTGTCTGATCTATGCTCGATTGGTCGAGGGTCGGATAAAGATTTGGTTTTAGTATGGGATAACTACGAGAATGCCGAAGGAGAGGATCCTTATAAGTTACAGCATAAGGTTTATAATTTAAATAAGCTTTCTGTTGAAGGTTCTTTGATGTATTGATCAAATAGACTGATAACCATGTTTCTGCTTGTTCTGCAGGTCCTAATAGCTGGACTTGGAAAAATTCGAGGGATTATATTGACGCGCTAATCAACTCGAACAAGGAGTGGGTGAACTTTGTATTCAAGGGGGTTGGTATTAAGAGGAAAAGGCAGTGAAGGACTGATCCCCAGCTTCAAAATGTACCCATTACGCCTAAGCCATCAAGGAAGAGAGGTGTCGAAGGAATGGAAAAAGTAAAATTGTCGAGGAAGGTAAATTATGTGCCGATGGGGCAGTAGGTATCGAGGCAGGCATCGCCAGTGCCCGAAGTAGTTCGTGATGTTGCGAGGCTGGTGTCGAAGCAGGCATCAACATAGGTTAAGATAGGAAAAGTGAAGGTCTTTCCCAAATCTCCAAAGGTACAGTAGCCAAAGGGACCTCATCGGAAGAGGCGTAAAGCGCTAGGGAAGGATAATGTAGAGGATATGGACGAAAAACTAACCGCGTTCGAATGGGAGTAGCAGGCTCAAGCTAAGGCTTCTTCGATGGCAGAACTCTATGGCACTGATCTAGACGAAGCTACAAGGCTGATGAAGAAGAGTATGTATCAGGTAACTATTTATTTTTTGTGAAATTCTAAAATTTTCTTAAGTACACCATACTTCAAAAGATACTGGTGGCTCAAATATTCTAGCAGAGAGATGCTTGGGCTTAGGCTTTCAACAAGGCACATAAGGTATTAATAAGGAAGTTAAAAAAGGCTGTTGACAATCTAGAGCTTGCTCAAGGGACCGAAGCATCGCTGGTTTCATGAATTGGTGTTTTGAGGTAAGATCTGGGGACTACCATGGATAAATGTAAGAGGAGACTTGAAGCTCAGCGTTACAATCATACGCAGGTATTAGAGGCAAAACTTGTAGAGAAGGATAATGTTATTGCATAATAGAAGGAGACCTTCCAAGGGCAGTTTGATGATGAATGTGAGGATAATGTCAGGCTCAAGGAGTTCATCAAAGATTTGGGGTATGATCCTGAAACCTTACAATGCTTGCCCATGAATCTAAGGTATGATCTTGTTGCTGACGATGCTGTTCGGACGGAGTGGGCAAAAGTACATGTTGGTGATGTGGGTGCAAGAGTGGGAGATTGCACAGAGATTCTTGTGGTAGACATAGTTTCTACTACTACTGTGACAAAAGGGGTCGTGGGTGCTGCAGGGTCAAACCTTTCGACTGAGGGCGCTGGAGTTGTTGGTAAAGATGAAACTGCAGGAGGAGATGGTGCAGCCACTCCGATAAGAGGTACTGTACCAGCCGTGCCAAATTTTTTTCTCTGATCTTTCTGTTGTATTTATATTATTGAAACAATGTCGAGCTTCCTCTGCCCTTGAGCTGTGAACTTGTGATTGATTTGAATTGCTGGTCGATGACGAACTTGAATTTCTTTGTTGCTTTATATTGAATATGATTTTCAGATAAATGTTGTACTGAAATTTCTTGCATGTAGTAGAGTTGCAGATAATTATGTATAGTTGTCTCTGCTAATTTTGTAAGTGTAGAGTGTTTGCAGAATGATGGAACCTTGAGGAACTTGAAATGATTTCCAGAGTATCAGTCGAGAGTTCATGGAATTTACTGGACTCTGAAAGCTTAAGTAGGGTAAAAGTAGAACATGGCCGCCCCCAATGGATTCTCGAGGGTCCGGTCTATCGACCATTCGTGCCCCTCTCGTTTTCTCAAAATTGAAGACTTGAAAAATTTCAAGGTCGCCTCCAAGTATCAGTCGGGTCAAAGGTTGACATGATACTTAGGGTAAACCAGGAAATACATAAGATTTCGAAAGCCTAAGCTTGATCGAAGTACAACGTGTTCGCCCCCAATGCATTCCCTGGGGTCCAGTCTCTCAACCATTCGTGCCACTCGAGTTTGCTCGAATATTAGAGACTTTACAAATTTCAAGGTCTCCCCAAAGTATTAGTCAGGTCGAATGGTTGACATGATACTTAGAGTAGACCAAGAAATGTACTAGAAAATAGGAGACGAAGTTCAAAGAAAAAGATGTTCATTGATTTATAGTTTATTTACATCAGTGGACCAAGGTAAAGGTCATAGCCTGTTGTATGACACTAACGACATTGAATTCCATGGATTTGGTAGAGGCTCTTCGTCTTCTGTCATCAAGTAATATGAAACCTTGTCGGTTTTATTGTAAATGACATAAGGTCCTTCCTAAGATTCGGCCAGCTTGCTGGCACTTCGAGGCTTCGAAGACTGTGTGACACGTCAAAGTACATAATCTCCAATGTTGAAACTTCATGGTCGAACTCGCTTGTTATATGACTTCTGGAGGGATAGATGGTAACGGCCGAGGTTTGTGATAACTCGGTCTCTGGTTTTGTCGATACATAGCATATTGCATCAAAGTTCAAATTTACTATCTTTATCTTGGAGGTTGGGATATCGTGTGGATACATCAAATTGAGTAGGGAGAACTGCTTCAGTACCATTGGCTAGAAGAAAAGGAGTGCAGCCCGTTACTTTTCTTGGTGTTCTTTGATAGTCCCAGAGGACATGCTGTAATTCCTTAACCCATAGTCCTTTCTTTGCATCGACGCAGTTTTTGAGACCGTCGATTATGGTTTTGTTAATTGCTTTGACTTGACCATTCCCTTAGGGGTAGTAAGGTATTGAGGGTGAGAAGATCTTGAGGAAATTTCTAACTTTGTTCCCAATAAACTGTGGGCCATTGTTACATCTAATCATATGAGGGCATCCGAAGCGTGCAATGATGATTTCCTTTAAAAATTTAATGACTTCTTCTTCTCTGGTTCAACACAAAGGTACAACTTTGACCCATTTGGTAAAATAGTCTGTGGCAACAAGGATGTTCTCTCGGCTACCCGAAGCTTTTGGAAAAGGACCCACAAGGTCGATGGCCCAGCGTTTGAATGGCCAGGAGACTTGAATGAAATGGAGGTCTTTTGAAGGGCTATGGATGTCGTGGGTGTGACGTTGGCATTTGTCACAATGCTTGGCGTATTCTTCAGCTTGCATTTTCATATTGGGCCAGAATAAGCCTTGGGAAACGGCTCGAATGGCCATAGATCAGCCAACGATATGAGCACCGCAAGTTTCTTCATGGAGTTTGGCTAGGATTGAAGAAGCTTCGGGTTGAGGAATACATTGAAGAAGGATACCATTTAGAGATTTGCGATGTAACTTGAGGATGGTGTTTCTGCGGCAGTTTTCTAATAATGGCCTTTTAGCTTTGGGATCATCCGGGAGGATAATATTATTAAAGTAATCGAGGATTTGCGTTCGCTAATCGTCTGGATCTAGACTTTCGCCCCCAGTAGTGATGGCATTGACTTCTATCAGGTCGACATTTGGGCGTTCGAGTACTTTGATATGGAAAGGTCGGGATTCGGATTGGCCTAACATAGCTGCTATATAGGCAAGGGCATCTGCATGTTAGTTTTCACCTCGAGGGTAGTGTGTAATAGAAGATTTTTCAGGGAAACAGTCCATACGCTGTCGGATGAGAATAACATATTCAGCCATGTGACCGTTGGTTTGACTTTCTCCTGTGTATTGTCCCAGAGCCAGTTAAGTATCTATGAAAACTGCAAGCTTAAGGATGCCGAGGTCGAGTGCGAGGTAGAGGCCATGGATCATGGCTTCATACTCAGCTTCATTAATGGAGCATTTGAAGTTTAACTTAACTGCTTTCTCTATTTGATTATTGGTAGGCATAACCAGGATGATACCTAGCCCCAAACTGTTAGGTACGACTGATCCATCTGTGAAGGGACGCCAGTCTGTGTTAGGGTTCCATGGGTCGGCAAGTTCGGGCAGGTCCTCTGGTAGGTCGTCTTCGTGTTCCACCCAGTCGTCATCTTCAACCGGGAAGTCAGTAAGAAAATTGTTAACTTATTGTCCTTTTTGGGATACTTGCTTCTCGAATGTAATATCATGTTATACAAGATAAACGGACCACTGTTGTACTCGTCTAGATTTTTCTTTCTTGATGAGCACTTCTCGAAGGGGATAACTTGTAATAACACGGATATGGTTAGCTTGAAAATATGGTTTGAGTTTGCGGGAAGTGTAGACGAGGTTGAGGAGCAAACGCTCAAGTTTCGTGTATCGAGATTCTACGGGTGATAGGGTCTTGTTGATAAAATATATAGGTTTCTCGATGTTTGATTCGAGTCAAATGAGGACTGAACTGATAAAGGTATCAGAGACAGAGAGGTATAAGGAGAGTGTTTAGCCTTCGATATGGGTGCTGATAATGGGTGGTCGACCAAGGTATGCTTTGAGTTCGAGGAAGGCCTGTTCAGAGTCGGGTGTCTAGTTAATCTCAGGGTTATTTTTCTTTTTAGCCTTGTGGACGCCATGGTCGCGTAAGAGAGAAAAGAGCCAAGCACAGCGGTCTGAGGATTGGGAAATAAAATGGTTGAGGGCTGCTATCTTGCCAGCTACCTTTTGGACATCATTTTTTATTCGAGGGGAAGGCATATCGATGAGGGCTCGTATATGGGTAGGGTTGATCTCGATACCTCATTTGCTGATAAGATGGCCTAAAAATTTACCAGACGAAATACTGAACTAGCATTTTTTTGGATTTAGTTTCATGTTGTATGTTCGAAGTATCGAAAAAACTTCGGTTAGGTCCTGGATATGGGTATGTTTTGGGAGGCTCTTGCATAACATGTCGTCGATGTAAATTTTGACCAACTTGCCAAGCAAGGGTTTGAATATGGCTCTGATGAGGCGTCGGTAGGTGGCACCCGTATTTTTAAGGCCGAAGGGGATGACATTGAAATAATAAAGGCCTTATTCAGTGATAAAAGAAGTTTTAAGCTGATCTTCGGGGAGTAGGAATACCTGATTGTAACCTGAAGCCGCATCCATCATAGACAGACGTTCATGTTCTGCAGTAGCATCCTGGAGTACTAAAATGATCGGGAGGGGGAGGCTGTCCTTCGGTGTATGTTTGTTGAGGTTGGTGAAATCGACGCAGATTCTGATCTTGCCATTCTTTTTACTAATTGCCATAATATTGGATATCTAATCAGCATACTTAACTTCTCTAATCAAACCTGCGGCTATGAGCTTATCGACTTCGAGGTTTACAGCTTCTTGAAGTCGTGGTACTAGTGTACGCTTCGTCTATTTTACTGCTATAAAGTGGGGGATGAGGTCGAGGTGGTGACATGTTAAACGGGGGTCGACACCGGGCATTTCCTGGAATGTCCATGCGAAGACATCTTTGTTTGCTCGAAGGAATTCTATGAGTTTACAGCACTCAGCCTCGCCTAGAAATGTTCCAATGAACGTACCTCGACCGGGACCGTCGAGTTTAATATAAACAGTGGGTTCGATGGGTGAGATGGCAGGTTTCGTGGGTATGGAGACAGAAGGACACAGTGATTTCTATGGGAGTCTGATGAATTTCCGGGTCTGATCGATCTCCGGATGCTCACATGAAGGGGCGAGGCGTTGAGAGCCTTTTAAATTCCATGTACCATAGGGGGTAGTAAAATGAAGGGTCTGATGATAGGTTAAAGGTATGGTGCGCATGGCATAGAGCCAATCACGCTTGAGGATACTGAGGTATTCAGACTTCTAGTCGATGAAATGAAAGCTAGTTTGAAGTGTGACTGGGCCGGTGGTAACTGGAAGGCTAATTCGACCAACGACAACTTTGGGGTCCCCATTAAATCCTTTTAGTTCGACATTGGCGCCAGTTATAAGGTCTGTTTTGTTCATGGCTTGGATGGTCAAATAGAAAAGTACATCTGCTGCACTTTCTGTATCGATAAGCATGGTATGGAAGACAAGGTCTTCGACCTTACTCATGATGACTAGAGGGTCGGAATGAGGAAATTGAACATGCGAGGTGCCGCAGTCGATGAAAGAGATACCCTCAGGTCGAGGATATTGACTTGATTCTGGCAGGAGGGCAGGAAGCTTCTCCTGGAAAGTGAGTTTGTAACATTCCTCGACATGCTTGCACTTGCTCTTGGAACAACCACTGTCGATATTATTTAATTCAATGAAATGAAGTTGGTAGATGTGGACCTCGACAGGGTCGGCCGAAGAGGCTGGTTGAGGTTTGAGGTATGACCCGTCGAGGTAGCTGGGAAGGTCGGCAACATACTGATATAGATGACCCCCCTTGAGTATTATCTCGAGGGAGCACTGAGAACAAAACATTTGTTGCTGTGGTGACAGTTGCACTTGTGGTTAGCGCATTAAGGTTTGCCTGGTTTGACCTCAATAGGGAAAAGGATACGCCATATGGGGCCTGCCTGGATCTTTGGTAGAAGGGTGCTGATGGGGGCAGTGAGTCTAGGTAGGACCGACTTGGGTCATTTTTTGCGTCTTTCTGCAGTGTTATCAGAGTGGGGAGATTTGCGGCTCTTAGTTTCCTGTGAGACGGGAGCGATCAGGGATGCAAGAGTAGAGGGTATGTCTTATCAAGGTCTATTTGGATTGGTTGCCGAAGTCTGCCCCTGTTTATTTTATTCGCGGAGGCGCTCTTGGTCAATATAACCATTGACTTTTGAGAGCATCTCCTCGAGGGTTCGAGGTTTGTAGAGGACCAGTTACTCTTTTGCACGGCTGTTATCTGGAAAATCATTCGAATATACAAGTACGGCATTCACGCAGTCGAGGTTTTTGACTTTGCGCGACTCATCGAGGAACCTCTTGGTGAAGGCCTCAAGGATTTCACTGAGGGGTTTTTGGAAATTGAAGAAGGCAACGACTCTGACCTCTCGGTCTTTGTTAAAGGCAAATTGGGCAATGAAACGATGGGATAGTTGCTCGAAGCTTCTAATAGAGCCACTGGGAAGGTTATGATACCATCGAAGAAGGCTATCTGTGAGGCTTGTAGGGAAAAGTCGGCACATCAGGTGGTCAGCTAAGGAGTAAAGGCATAGAGCATTTTAGAATTTGAGGATATGGGATTGGGGATCGGTGTTGTGTTATTTACTAATTTTTGGGGCTCGGAAATTTGAAGACACCTCGATAGCGAGGAGCTTGGGACAGATGGGGTTATTCAACCGACTCCATGAGTTTGGAGTTGGGCTCGCGCTGGTGCAGATGATAGGCTGGATTTTGTAGTCGAATTTTTGCTGTGCACAGTAGGCAGGGTGAGGGGGGGATCGAGGGGTTCGAGGATGATAAGGTTGAGTATTCGGTAAGTATTTGGCGCTGCACTCCCCAAGATGCTCTCGGGAAGGGCAGCGTTTGGGGGTGTCTTGAGGAGCGAAGGGTGAAGTCAGAGGAATCCTCCGTGGGGTAGATGTCGAGATGGATGAAGCAAGTACGGGTAATAGTAGGGGGAGCACCCTCGACGCCGATAAGGACAGGGGGTACTTCTAGATATGGTAGAGGCCCCAGTCGAGCGCAGGCAGATGCGCATGACGGGGCTGGTGCGCGAGATGGCAGGGGGGAGTCTATAGGCTGCAATCGTGGCAACTCACGGACTGTGTTGCATAAATCATCGATTGTACGGTTTTGCCTATTGGCATCATCCAAACGGCGATGCCATTTGGCTTTAAACTCTTGACGGTGTTCTTCACACTCCTGCTGCATTTGTGTTCGATGTTACTCCTCGGCCTGAGCTAATTGCTGAGTAAGACGGGCTAGCTGAGCAGCCACTCCGTGGACGAAGTTGCCGCTGTGGGTGGAAGTAGAACCGAGGGTTGTTGCCATCAGGAGTGGTTTACAGGACTTAGAAAAAGGAAGAATATGAGGTAAGGGAGATTGGTAGGGTGGGCAAGCACAGAGGGCAAACAATGTAGGGGTTTAACTTCGTGAGGAGGGGAAGTTGGCTCTTACACCACGGGGTTATTTTCTATCAGAGGATTCAAGCATATAATCAATAATATTGGAAGCCTACTGACAATATACTTGCGTGAAGGCCTAGAATGGGCCACTCCACGACCTCTGATAAGGATTTTTAAAAGATTTGATATTACTGTTGAGTAGTCGAAGGTTCGAGTACGGGATAATTTCTAGAGAGATCGCAGGTAAACTGCAAGGGTTCAGGGGAGAGATTTTGTAACCCCTCCTTAGTTCCCCTTTTCTCCTATTTTTTGAACATAGGTAGAGCTGAGTCACCATGGGAGGTCACATTACAAGTGTACCCTCTGGGTATCAAGCGGGTATCCCGAAGTTGGTGCTAACGCTGAGAATGTTGGGTCTGACATTGTGCTCTGATACTGTAGCTATTGTTGGTTCTGTCACTATAGGTGTAAGGACCAACAACGCCACCGTCTTGTCTGGTGAACTGGCTGTCTGTCATGTCCGCCTTCGACCATGTACGAATATGGTCGAAGTTTTTCTGATGCTGACATGGAGTTTGTGTACTGACGGATCTGTCTTTGTCTTTGAGGCCTATTAGTAGTCAAGGCTTCGTCTTCATGTAGTATTGCAAGGCATCTTTATGGATTGAGTGGGCTTCGAGGTATTCGAGTAGGCTTCGAAGTAGTCTTCGAGTGTATGACTGAAGCTAGAAGGCTGCGAGTATGCTACTACACAACTGCTTGGCCTTT
This sequence comes from Kingdonia uniflora, assembly GCA_014058105.1. Classification (NCBI taxonomy): domain Eukaryota; kingdom Viridiplantae; phylum Streptophyta; class Magnoliopsida; order Ranunculales; family Circaeasteraceae; genus Kingdonia; species Kingdonia uniflora. Next base: position 108,889 of record JACGCM010000060.1, read on the forward strand.
TTGAGATATGTGTTTCTCAAATCGGATGTCATGTTCACCAAGATAAATAGACCACAATTGTAACCGTCTAGATTTTTCCTCCTTGTTGAGTGTCTCTCGAAGGGAGTAACTGGTGATAACACGTATAGGATGAGCTTGAAAGTATGGTTTGAGCTATCGAGCAGTGTAAACAAGGGTGAGGAGCAATTGCTCGTGCTCTTTGTATCGAGTCTTTGCAGGTGTCAGAGTTTTGTTGATAAAGTGCACGGGTTTCTCGATGTTGGATTCGAGTCGAATAAGGACGGAACTAATAAAAGTGTCCGTAACTGTAAGGTATAAAGAAAGGGTTTCACCTTCGATGGGCGTACTGATGATTGGTGGTCGACCAAGGTATATTTTAAGTTTGAGGAAAGCCTGTTCGTAATTGGGTGTCCAATTAATTTCGGGGTTGTTTCTCATTTTAGCCTTGTGAACAACTTGGTCGCGTAAGAGGGAGAAAAGCCAAGCATAACAATCAGAGGATTTCGATATAAAATGGTTGAGGGTGGCTTTCTTGCTAGCAACCATTTGGACATCTTTTTTTGTTCAAGGTAAAGGCATATCGGTGAGGGCTCGGATATGAGTGGGGTCGATCTCGATACCCCATTTGCTGGTGAGGTGGCCCAAGTACTTGTCGGATGAAACACTAAACTGACACTTGTCTGGGTTAAGTTTCATGCTTTAAGTACGAAGTATGGCAAATACCTCAGTGAGGTCTTGGATATAGGTCAACTTTTGGAGACTTTTGCATAACATGTCGTCGATATAGACTTCAACCGACTTGCCAAGCAAAGGTTTAAGCATGCTGGTAACAAGACGTTGGTAAGTGGCACCCACATTTTAAAGACCGAAGGGCATGACGTTAAAGAAGTAAAGACCTTGTTCAGTAATAAACGAAGTTTTAAGTTGGTCCTCGGGGAGGAGGGGTACCTGATTATAACCTATAGTCACGTCCATCATCGATAGTCGCTCATGGCCAGCTATGGCATCCAGGAGTACTAAAATGATTAGGAGAGGAAAACAGTCCTTCGGTCTGTATTTGTTGACGTCTATAAAATTGACGCAGATTCTGATCTTGCCGTTCTTCTTAGAAACAACAATAATGTTGGAGATCCAGTCAGCGTACTTCACTTCTCTACTGAAGCCCATGAATATATCGACTTCAAGGTTTACCGGATCTAAAAGCTGTAGAGCCAATGCACGCTTCTTTTATTTCACTGTTGTAAAGTGAGGGATGAGGTCGAGCTACTGATGCGCTAAAGTGGGGTCAACACTGGGCATCTCATGGAATGTCCAGGCGAAGACGTCTTCATTTGCTTGAAGAAAGTTTGTGAGTTCGAGGCTTTCGACCTCATCTAAAAAAATACCAATAAACGTACCACGGCCAGGACTGTCGAGTTCGATACAGAAAATAGGTCTGATGGGTGTGGTAGCTGGCATCGAAGGTATGGGGATAAAGAGAGACATTGTTTTCATTGGTTGTTTGTCAAATTTTCGGGTTTGATCAATCTCTGGGTGCTCGCATGAGCGGGCAAGGCGTTGAGAGCCTTTCATGTTCTACGTACCACAAGAGGTAGAGAAACGAAGTGTTTGGTGGTAAGTCAAAGGTATGGCTCTCATGGTATGGAGTCAATCACACCCAAGTATGCCTTGATACTCAGATTTCCTGTCGATGACGAGAAAGCTGGTTTGGAGTATAACTGGCCTTGCAGTGACATGGAAGCTAATGCGACCGACATCAACTTCGGTGGTTCCATTGGCGCCTTTGAGTTTGACATTAGCTGGGGTGATGAGGTCGGCTTTCTGTATGGCTCGAACAGTCTGGAAGAACAGTATGTCAGCTACACTGCCCGTATCGATGAGCATGTTATGGAGGACGAGGTATTCGACCTGGATCATAATGACCAAGAAAATGTGGGAAGTGTCATAGTCGATAAAGGAGATGCCCTCTGGTTGAGGGTATTAGCTCGATTTTGGCATAAGGAGGGGTAGATTCTCCTGGTAGGTAAGCTTGAAGCATTATTCGACAAGCTTGCGCTTTCTTTTAGTACGACCGCTGTCGATATTATTGACATCGATGAGATGGTGATGGAAAATGTTTACCTCGGCTGGGTCGGTAGCTAGGGCGGGTTGAGGCCTAAGGTACGACCTGTCGAGGTAGCTGGGGAGGTCAGCAAACTATTGATGTAGATTACCCGCTTTAAGAATTATTTTGAGAGGGCGCTGTAGAGTGTAGTATTTGTTGGTGTGGTGGCAATTATATTTATGATTCAGGCAGTAAGGTTTGCCTTGTTAGACCTCGATGGGTAGTGGGCATGCCATATAGGGTTGGCCAAAATTTATGGGAGAAAGGTGTTGATGGGAGCAGTAAGCTTGGGAAGGACCGGCTTCGACATTTGCGGCTCTCAGTTTCCTGTGAGTTGGGAGCGACCATGGGTATAGAAGGTTTTCGAGGTTTGTTCTGCTTGGTGGTCGAAGCTTGCCTTGGCGATTTGACTTGTGGAGGTGTTTGAGGTCAATGTACCCATAAACTTTAGATAACAACACCTCGAGGGTTCATGGTTTAGGAGGCACAATATATTCCTTTACAAGACTATTATCTGGGAGAGCATTAGAGTACGCCAGAACGGCATTCGCATAGTTCTTAACTTTACGCGACTTATCGAGAAACCGCTCGGTGAAGGCTTCAAGGGTTTCATTGGGGGATTTACTGAAGTTGAAGAGGGCATCAACCCAGACATCGCCGTCCCTGTTGAAGGCAAACTAGGCGATGAAAACGGTCAAAATTTGTTTGAAACTCTGGATGGAACCATTGGGGAGGCTATGGTAGCATTTGAGAGGGTTGTCTGTGGGGCTGGTGGGAAACAGTCGACACAATAGGTGGTCAGCCGTGGAGTAAGGGCTTAAGGCATTTTGGAATCTGGGGATGTGGGATTGGGGGTCGGTATTGCGGTTTTTGTTAATTTTGGGGGTGTGGAAATTTGTAGGAACCTCGAAAGCGAGGAGTTTATGGAAGAGGAGGTTGTTTAACCAACTCTAAGAGTTTGGTGTGGGGCACGCACTGATGCGGATAGAGGTACAGATTTTGTAGCCAAGTTCCTGCGGTGCAAGATAGGTAGGACGAGGGGGAGAAGACCGCGGTTTTGGAAGATAAGGCCGAATGTTTAGCATATGCTCAGCGCTACGCTCCCTGAGACGTTCTCGTGCTAAGCAGCATTTGGGGTATCGGGTAGTTTGAAGAGTGGATTCGGAGAAATCCTCCATGGGGTGTACACCAAGGTGGATTGATCCGGCTGGTAGAATGGTGGGGGGAGCACCCTCAGCGCCAAAATGGACCGGGGGTACTTCAATATGCGGCTGGGGCCCAAGCTAAGCGTGGGTGGAAACATGCGATGGGGCAGGTGCTCGAGAGGGCAGAGGGGCATCTTGACTTTAAAGTTGTTGCAACTCGCGAACTGTATTGCGTAGATCGTCAAGGGCACAATATTGTTTGTCTACATCGCCTAAACGGCGCTGCCGTTTAGCCTTGAGCTTTTGGTGATGCACTTCACGCTCAATTCATAACTGATTGTGATGTCGCCCCTCAACTTGAGTGGATTGTTAGGTAAGCAGGGTGAGCTGAGCGGCCACTCATTTGGCAGAGTTACCAACAAGTGTGGAAGAAGAGCAAAGAGTGGGTGCCATTGAAGGAGGCTTGTAGAAGTATAAAAGGGAAAGAGAAAATAGACAGGGGGAGATTGGTAGGATGGGATAACACAGACAGCGCCAAATGTAGGGTCCAAGTTTCGTAGAGAGAAAATTGGCTCTTATACCGCTGGATTATCCTCGTATAGGGGTTTGCAAGTAACTAATATAATAGTAAATGACACTAATATACTAACATACTTGCGTAGTGTCTTGGAATGGGATGATCCATGACCTCTAGCGAGGATTATTAAGAGAATTGTTATATATATTGAAGGTAGTTGAAGGTTCAAACTGTGGGTAGTTATAGGGTATTCGAAGGTAATCTGCTAAGGCTTTGCGAATAAGTTTTTCTAATCCCCTGCTAGTACCTCCTCCCTCCTATATATATAATATAGAAAGGGCTGAGTCACCATGGGGGGTCAACTTACCCAAAGTCAGTTCTGACACTGTAGCTATCAGTTTTGACATCGCAACTGTTGGTTCTGGCACTGTAGCTGTTGGACCAGATACAGTAGTTGTTGGATCTGGCACTGCAGTTGTCGAGCAGCTTGTTTGTCTATTCTATCTGGTGATCTGGTTGTCTAACGTGTCCGCCTTCGACCATGTACTACCATAGTCGAAGTATTTTTGGTACTGATGGAGAGTTCATGCGTTGTTCATCTATCTTCGACTGCAGTAGTTGGCTTCGATTGTTCCTTCGAGCGATTGTGTAGTCATGGAAGACTTCGTGAATACTGCTATCATCTTACTGGGCCTCGGATCTCTACGTAGGCTTCGATGTAGCCTTGGAGTGTTCGATTGGAGCTAGAAGGCTGCGAGTAGGCTACTACACTTATACCAATTTGTTAAAAATTGTGTGTGCGGAAGCTAAATTAACCTTGATTAATACTAAGTTCTCTCAATTGTATAAAATAAAGGTCAAAAGACCTAAGGTTTATGAGATTTACCCCAAACTCTACAATCTCTCTTTCTAAGGCTAAGTTTTTTCTCTCACTAAAACCAACATTAAAAATAAACTAAGCTTAGGCTCTCTTTTTTAGGAGAAGAGACCTAACACAAAAGAAACCCTAATGCCAATTAATAAAAAAAATAGAAATAACTAAATAAAAGGCCCACACACAATGTTTCAAATGTGCTACGCGTGATAGTGGATATGACAATCATTCATATTACTAACCCTCTCTATAGTTCTATTTTTTCTCTATTTTTAGGACAATAGGATATTATTTTGATTTTATTTGTACTTTACATTTTAGGTGCTTGTGTATATAGAACATTCTTGCTAGACTAGGATAGTGTTTTTATGTAATATTTATTCATGAAATAATTATTTGGTAAAATAGTAATTCACAATAGTCAGTGACCCGCTTGTTTAAACTAAAATTCCATCGTGATTAGAACCACGTGAGGATAACTGTAAGGACTTCATACCTAATACTATTTGAGGATATCTCCTTTTTATAAGCTTTGAGTATTATAATATTAATTCTTTTTATCAAATTTCATCTTATTTTATGATCTCATTTGATTTGCTAATACTCAATTATCTATGGTGACATCTGTAATAGCTAATTTCGTATCTCGGACTCAAGCTTCATCCTCGATCTCATTAGCATACAGGAAGTACTATTAAATACATATTCAGTATTCCTTAGTTTGAGTCATCGCTTTCGACCTCTACATCAGCAATTCAATTTTTGCAAATGTACAGTCATCAATAGAGCCGTTGTACAACAACAGAGATTAGAATGTTACATAATTTGGTCAAAGAGTATCTTACATATACTTTGTAACGTCTATCATTAATAATCTTAATGGTCATCAAACGGTCATATTATAAGACCTATATATAGAACCATAGAATTTGAGATGAGGGACGGAAGAATTTTTACTCCAAAATTCCACATACTCAGAGCACTCATTATAATAAGTTAGCAATCTAAATAAGATCATCTTCTCTTTCTCAAAATCCTCAAGAGAGGTCATAGTTTTTAATCTATTCAAAGGTTTTTAATACTAAATCATCTTATTGATTATTGCTTGCTATCTTTGAGTGATCTAAACACATCTGGTATAATGGCTAAGTCCAAATCCCAGAATTGGGCTATTACATTTGGTGTCATCTGTGGGAATGAAGTTCTCAAACCCATTATCTCAAAAGCAGCTGATTATCTTTTCTCAGAATGATACTTCCAGGTCAGGTTACGCCGATCGTTCCAGCAAAAGAAAATACCGCACTAGCAGATCTGCGGGCCACTTTAAATTCTAAAATAGAATGATGTACTACTCAGGAGCAACAGTTAGAAAGTGTACAGGACGTGCTGAAGGTTCTGCAGGGTCAGCTGATCGCCACCAAGAAGAACAAAGTCGTGTAACCAGAAGGCTCGCGAATCTTCATGAAAAAATAGGACCTCCCCCGAAAGGCAATCATTTAGGAGGTGCGCTTCGATCTAGCTATCACCAACAAGAAATAGAGCCAATCCCAATCTAGGAAGTCCACCAAGAAGTAGATGGCAGACTTGCAGGAGTCAGACAGGCTAAAAATCTACCTCGAAGAGTTCGAGTTCTAGTAAAAGAACGTCTAAGTGAAGGGAGTGGCGACCACAATCCTGGAGAAGGATGCATCACACGCCCAGCCACTGTACCTCAGCAATATGTAGCTCAGGAATATGTTAACAGGTGAATCAATAAACTACTCGATGCTCACACTCTGACTAAGAGAATTAATAATAGATTACAGAAGAGCCCGATCGTACATAAGCATTTGGATGGCGAGGTACCCACCGGGATCCATACTCCGTAGATCCGAAAGTATAAAGGAACCGATCCAGTAGAACATGTCCAAGAGTTTCATGATGCTTTAGGCCTACATTCCATGTCTAACCATATTCTATGCTGGCTCTTTCCTACCAGCTTATTAGGCAAACCCGTGTAATAGTTCCACACACTACCTGAAGGATCCATCACAACTTTCGAACAATTGCGAGAACTCTTCGTCAAGAATTACTCGCACAACAGAGATAAAGAGGAGAATCTATACTCCCTTTTCAGCCTTAAGCAAATGCCAAGTGGGAAGCTTGAGGCATTCACTAAGAAGTTTTTAGAGTTAGCACAAAAAGTAGATCGGCTCGACCAAAAGATTACTATTTCATCTTTCACCAATACTTTACTCGTCGATGGAAGGGTGAAGGAGTACCTCATCCTGAACAAGCCAACAACTCTCGAGAACATGATCGAAAAAGTCAACGAATATATCGACCTTGAAAGAATGGTGTCTGACAAGCAGAAAACTCAGAAGTAAACATTGACAACTCAGGATCAATCAACAAACCAAAATTTTAACCGTACTACTGATCAGGGAGGAGACTAGAAACGGAGAAAATCTAACAACGAGCGACTTCGAAAGGGCAGTAAGTTGTGAAAACCCTATCTTCCTAAGATGAATATAACCATAGCCAGCATTTATCCTATACTTCAAAAGGATAGGCTTTATTGTAATGCACACTATCTCCAACCCATTGAGAACAAACCATATTGTATTCACCACAAGGTTAGATATCATGAGACAAAGAACTATTTTACCTTACAGCGACTGTTGGAGTATTTCTCTACAGATGGACGAATGTATGAATAGATTGTGGACATTGAGAGTTTCCCGGATGGAAGTTACAAACTTCCTATAAAAATAGTACAAATCAAAGAACCGGCAGGGGAGAAGCATTTATACCATATATCCCTCAACGACTCCGTTGAGACTCATATTGTCAATCAATTTAATAAAAGTAAAAGACGACGTGTCAGCCAATGTCACGACCTATCCATGGAAGATAAAGATGCCCGTTTATTTCCCGTATCCAGCACTCAGCGAACAGAAATTTCTTTCGATGACTGCGATGTTCGTCACGTCAACTTTCCTCACCATGATGCTTTAGTGATCAAGTTAAAAATGAGAAATTTGGTGCTTCACAAGATAAACTTAGATATTGGTAGTACTATTGAACTACTTTTTTAGAGTACAATTGATCAGATGGTACTGGCCGATAAGGTACAGCCCAGTGACATTGATATTTGTGGATTCAACGAATCTAAAGAAAATTGTGTTGGAAAGATTATACTTCCTTATATGGTAGGACCGCTAACAATTGACGTTATCTTTTATGCTATCAATGCATAATCCCATTATTTGAGGATAATGGGACATTGTTGGTTACACAATATGCGAGTTATTTTATCAACCTGTCATTTGGCGCAGCGATTTGAATGGTATGGCGGCATATATAAAATCGAAGGAAGTCAGAAGTTAGCTCGAGCATGTAAAAATTCTATTGCCATTATACAAAAACTATCATAACCTCAGCTCGCATAACAATTATAGAAAACTTCAGGAAATATTACAAAAAACTATACAGTGAACGCTAAAGAGAACCATCTGCCAAGCGTAGAAACCACAAAGTTGGTCAAAATCAGTAGAGACAAGCGAGGGACATATATTGGCACTCTTCTGCCCATAGTAGAATGAGATGCTCTTATCCAGTTCCTTAAAGACAACAGTAATATTTTTGCTTGGACGTTTCACGAAATGCTGGTCATTGATCCAAATCTCCTGCTATAAGCTCAATTTGTAAGATAAAGTTGAAGCTTTCAAACAAAAACAGAGGACTTTAGCACCAAGACTCTGAGAAAAAAATCAATAAAGAGATCAATAAACACATCGAAGTTGGCTTTATCCAAAATACCAATTACCAAGAATGGATCTCTAACAATGTAGTAGTCCTAAAGAAGAATGACATGATCAGAGTGTGCATGGATTTTGCGGACCTCATCAAACATACTCCAAAGGATAGTTTTCCACTTCCTATCATAAACCATCTGCTCGATTCTACTAAGGGGCACGAATGCCTGTCCATGATGGATGCCGCTTCGGGGTACAATCATATATCTCTACTACCTTATGATCAAAAGAAAATAACTTTTATTACAGAACATGGCCTATACTGCTATAAGGCCATACCATTCGGTCTTAAGAATACTGGAGCCACTTATCAGCAATTGATGACACAGATGTTCAAAGATCATCTTAGAAAAGCGATGGAAGTCTACATTGATGATATGCTGTGTAAAAGCCTTAAGAAGGAGAACCATATCACAGATTTACACACTACTATTATAATTATTCGTTTATACAAGATGAGACTCAACCATGACAAATGTTAGTCCGGGGTCCAGTTAGGCAAATTCTTGGGACATTTGATCAGTAAGCAAGGAATAGAAGCTGATCCAAATCGTATTTGCGCACTATTGTTTATGCCTTCTCCAAAAACAAAGAAAGACGTACAAAAGTTAACAGGCAAGATTGCTGTAATAAATTTTTTTGTCTCAAAGTTTCTAGAATGATGTCACTTGTTATTCAATCTATTGCGTGAAGGAATAACAAAAAAGAAGTTTAAGAAGGATCTTGAGATCGAGTGGATAGCAGAGTGTGAAGCAACATTTCAGGAGCTCAAACCTTACTTGGGTACACCCCCAGTGATGAGTACACCTAAAAAAGGGGAAGGAATCGCCATATATCTTACAGTTACTGACGAATCATTAAGTTCTTTTCTCATTCGACTTGATGAGAAGATGGATAAACCTGTCTACTTCATTAGCAAAACTCTCACTCCAGCGGAATCCTGGTATACCAAGATCAAGAAACTACACTTAGCTCTCTTATACATGTCTCAAAAATTAAAATAGTATTTTCAAGCCCACTGAGTTCGAGTAATGACAAATTATCCTTTGCGAAAGATTTTATCCAATAAAGAAAAATCCAAACGAGTATAATAATGGTCGGTCACTCTTGGCGAACATGACATCCATTTTGAATTACGATATTCTGAAATGGGCCAGGCAGTAGCAGATTTTCTCGCAGACTTCCCAGTAGAAGATCATGACTGGGAAGAAGACAGTACGGATACTAATGAAGAATAGCTCAAAGAAAAATCAGACAGGATAACTCAAAAGTGATGGTATCTTTTAACTGATGGATCTTCTGGACCTGTAGGATCAGGTATCGGAATCATACTTATCACACCTTCCAATGATATGAACATAAAAGCAATTAGACTCAATTTCGAAGCTACCAACAATGAGGCCGAATATGAGGCAATAATTCACGGCCTAGATATGGCCCTCGAGATTAGAGTTTCCGAATTATCTTTGTATATGGATTCTTCACTCATTGTGAGCCATTACATAGAAAAATTTCAAAAGAGCGAAAAGATGATCGATTACGTAGCAGTAGTTACCAAAAGAATGCACAGATTTAAAAGGATTACTATTAAACATTTACGGTACAAAAAAATAGACATTCTGATTCCCTCGCCTATCCAAAAGGACTCCTCGGCATAGAAGCTTGATATCTCAAGATTAAAATATTATCCACCTCAACATTTACATCATAAGCTCAAATTTTGTTAATAGTGGGGGCGTTGAAGAGGACGAGGACGATTGGAGATGACCTTTGTTCAAGTATATTGGAACTAAAAACACATTTGACGGCAAACTCTCTAAAGATTTCACTGAAAGGTGACAGGTGCTTGATAATGTTAAGCGATACATCATAGAAAATGATCTCCTATAAGAAATTTTGGTTACAGGACTATATCTCGAGTGCTTATGGAGCAAAAAAGCTCAAAAATCCCTACATGGACTCCATAAAGGTACTTGTGGTTCCCACGTAGCAGAATGATCTTTAGCCAATCGAGCTCTTGCCCAAGAAGTCTTCTAGCCTAAAATGAAAGCTCAAGCCATTGAACTTGCAAGCAAGTACAATGCCTGCCAAAGATATGGCCCCCAAATTTGAGGTCCAGCCTTGGAACTCCATTCCCCATTGTACCAGGCAAATGGAAGCACCTTCATTCCCCCAAGTTTGGCCATTCAAAAGATGGTCCCTCGACCTCGTAGGAAAATTCCCTACTATACCAGGCAAAAGGAAGTGCCTCATAGTGGCAATAGTTTACTTCACTAAATGGGTAGAAGCATTCCCTCTGAATCGCACACGAGAAGACGAAGTCATCAAGTTTATATGGGAAACCATCATTATACATTTTGGTTGCCCCCATCTAATCAGAATCGACAATGGACCTCAATTCATTGACTCTAGAGTCATTGAGCTTCTCAATCAACATAACATCATTCACTCCCCCTCTAATCCATATTACCCATTAGGAAATGGTCAGGCTGAAATTACCAATCGTACTATCGTGGATATAATCAAAAAATGCCTAACATAGAAGAAGGGTAACTGGGTCTAGGAATTACCACATGTATTATGGGCATATCACACAATACCTCGGGTATCAACTGGATGCATGCCGTTCCTCCTGGCATACGGTACAAAAGCAATCATCCCTACTCAATATCATTACCCATTACGCGACCATACCATGATAAATGAAGAAAATGAATTCTAGTTGGCATGTAACATGAATTGGATCGAGGAGACTCGAGACAGAGCAATCATAAATTTGGGAAGATACCACCAAGCTTTAACCCGATCTTATAGCATGCGAGTTTGCCATAGATAGTTTGAAATTATAGATCTCGTCCTGCGAGAAGTTCCCAAACAGAAAAAAGAAATCAATGCTGGGAAACTGGTCAAAATTGGGAAGGTCCTTTTATCATTATTGGGAAAAGTTGCCATGGTTCTTACAATCTTTCCACTAAAAATGGGGAACGAGTACCTAATCCTTGGAATACGAGGAGATTGAAGCTTTATCGAAGATAATACTCTATCACAGTGTGCTTTTCTAAATCTATCATCTTGTATACCAATATTTCATCAATAAAATACTTATATTTGATCCCCATACATCTTAGTACATTCTACTATTTTATACAATACTTTATCTAAAACATTCTTCATACACCAATCTTACACCAATGAAATACTTGTGCTTAATTGCCCTACATTATAGTACTTTTTCGAGTATATCCAACAAGTACTTCTATATATAGATTACAGATCACTTGTTGCTTTGGCCAAACTGATCATTTATTACATTATAGAACATTTGTTGCTTTGGCCAAACTGATCATCTATTATATTATAAATCGTTTATTGCTTCGGTCAAACTGATCAAATATTACATTACAGATTGCTTGTTGCTTTGGCCAAACGGATCATCTTGTATATTACAGATCGTTTGTTACTTTGGCCAAACTGATTATATATCATATTATAGATCATTTGTTGATTCAGCCAAACTGATCATCTATACATTACAAATTGTTTGTTGCCTTGGCCAAACTACCCTCTAATTATATGACTTAAAGGCAGCAATGCAATAGGTCAGTATACATACATACATACATACAGATCATTCAAGCTATTTTTTAATAGTTTTGCTATAGTCTTACTAGCTTTCACATCATCAGTCACAATCACTCGAACTATCATTTACATCATCATTCCTCGAACTCTCTCCATACCGATTCAAGCGAGCACTCATAAATTCTGGCATTCTCCCAGCAACAATTTCTTTGCCTACCTTAATCATCCTCTCTTTGAGAGCCCCAATTCTTGACACCATGGGATCCTGATACACAGATCGAACCAATCTTATTTCACACTGCACGCCTTTTTCAGCTAACTTGTCATAAACAGTTCTACTTTCTTCTACCAATCTATTGAACTTTGCTACAAAGAACGAAACAACTAAGCTATATGTTTTTCGTACACATCACTTGCCTCACTTTATACCTGCCTAGGCAGAATAATCTCGCTAAGTTTACTTTGAGCTTCCTTCCGCATAGCCTCCAAATGTGCACAGCGTTTATCTACTGTTTCTTTTTCCTTACACACATCAACATTCCACGATTCCAACACTATCATGAATTTTTCCATATGACAAACAATAGACATTGCCCCATCCACTTCAGCCTCACGATGATTTCTATTCACCGTACTTTCGTCAAGACTTATCACAACCTTAAGCAGATCACATATAACTTGGTATTCACATCACTTAATTTTGTGATATCCACTTTTTTCTCTATGTTATCTAATTCCTACAATTGAATGGTATGTTCTAGCATATATACCTTGCTCCAAGTCTTATTAATGATTTTGTTCGGGTGATTGCGAGCATCTTCTATCTTTTTTATCATCACATCAACAACTAACCATAATACCTCATAATTGAGAGCATGAGCTCGCATAGCAGTTATCTCTGCCTCAATCATATTTACTTGAAATTATAGGTTTTTTACATTATTTCCTTCAACCTCTAATACTGCCAACAGTTTTATAACTTGAGTTCGAGCGGAAGTCATTTCATCCCCTTGTTGGCTAGCTTATTCAGAGGTACCTGCAACTTCAACACCCTTTTATATTATCACTTCTTTTAATCCCTCTATCTTGCTTATTTTAATGGCTAGATCAGCCTCTTTTTCTCGCATTTTCTTAGTCTCATGGATTACTGTACTTCATTCTTTTAAAATCTCCACCTCACTTTTTCTTCTAATTCAATAACACTCTGTAATGCCCCCAGACACGAACTTAGCTCAGCGTTCAATTACTCATTTTGGACTCATAAGATGTCACACTAACTTTGAATAGCTATCAATTCCACCTTTCATAGCAGTTTACATTTATAATAGTTTGCTTATACTAACAGATTATATATGACAGTTAACAAGCTTAAATAAGGAAGATGGTATCTGAGTAATATCGATACATCGTTCTATTTATCATCACAAAGAACAAATTTCATTTATCATCAAAATAGTATACAATTATCTAACACTTATGAAGGGCCGGCAAATGAAAAATTGGAATACCCTATTTTCGCTTCTTCAAGACATGAGTGGACTTCCCTTTATCTCTTGAACTCTTTCTACTCGTTACTTGAACATCTATAAGAAATGTAAAAGTCACCACCTCCTATTGGCATTGTTTGCCCCGCAATCAGGGTATCAGACTCTCGACCTCCTCCTCCTCTTCTGCGACAGTTTCCTCGACCTAGAAATAGATTTTTCACCAACAATTTCCCCTTCATCTTTAGTAAACCACATATTTTTAGCCTTGGCATTCTCCACATCAAAATCCTTCCCACATTCTATTACAAACTTCCTAAACTCATTCTCTATCCTCGCCAGTTCTCCTCCATAAAAATCAATGACACTGTCTATATGATGCTCATGTTTTGTTCGCAACGGATATAGATGCTCCCTTAATTCCATACGCGCCTTGTGACGTTGCTGACGCAATTCCTTTTGCAATACACCTAAAGCTCTTATATCAGCTTCTACCATTATTCGAACAGTCACCTCTATTGATGATATTACATCTTGCAACTTCTTTAACTCACCCCCTAATTACTGTTGAACCTCAATTTGCTCTTTTCTTATCCTGAAAAATATAATTCTCATGGCCCTCTAATCTTACATAAAGCTAAACATATCGGATAAAGGTTCTACATCGCCCCATACAACAGATAAACCAGCTCGAGTGGAATACTTTCTCGCCTCTAAACTACAACGATAACGTGCTTCTTAAGCTAAAAATATAACTCGAGTTGGGTCCAAAACTATACCTTTTTCTTTCAAAAGCTCTTCATAAGCTTCTTTTAAACTCCGTTCACTATCTACTTTGACCACAAAATACAGTGTCAGAGCTATCAACATACTTTAACACCTAGCCTTATCACTCGGGTCATTAAAGAAAGTCAACTTTTTTGATTTTTGAACTAATACCCCCCTTTTCTCTTCCTTTCTTAAAACCTCGCCTCTCTCTATTTTTATCTTAGCATATCTACACTAGAGGCCATATAACTCCTTAAATGTTTTCTCATAATTAAGTTTAAGCTGCCTTCTCGCATATTCAATTTTATTAATTACCTATCCAATGCGAGCCACAGAATCCCTCACTCTACTTAACATTCTCTCCAGTTCATAATTAGTTTTTCTCAGTCGCTCTATCTCTTATACAGATTCAAATATCTTGTTATCATACTGACATTCAAAAAATGCATATTTCAAAGCGTCAATCAAACTGAAATAATGCATGACAATACAGAGTACAATCACATCCACATCAAGTGAGCTATATCAAGTTAAAAATAGAATACCACAGAACGGTTAGAGATTCTTGCTGATTTCTACCTATGATGGAAGCTCCAACCTTTTCGCAATAGGATGGGATGGATCAGTATGCTTTGACAGAGGATCTAATATTTTTTCAGCCAATTGAACTGGCTCAGTATTTTCTGGTAGAAGCTCTAACATTTTCTCAGGGGAAACGCCATCATCAGCCATCACTTCTTCTATAACCTCTGAAGGGAAAACTATTTCACCATATCTACCAGTCTGGCCTAGCTCCAAATTAGCTTCACTCAATCCAAAATCATAATAAGATTGGACGAAGTGATCTCCTTCCACTAAAAGTACTTTAACTGATTTGTACATATGGTCATCATGCTCCATCAGCTGTCTATATTTTTATGTAGCCTCTTTAGCATCTTCAGCTCTTTTGCCTTTCTCTAGCTCGAGCTCATCTTCGAGCTCCTACATGCGAGCCGAATGAGCATCAAACTTCACCGTAAGAGCCCCGAACTCCTGGGTCCTCTTTTCCAAACACTGCTTTTCCCCCTTCAGCAGCATTGAGAGCTACCAGTTTAAAAATACATAAAGAAAAATTCAACCAATAGCTTTTAAGTCTGAATACAAAGAAAATTAATGATTTTTCAACACATACCACGAAAGTATGTTCGCGATACACATCATCAAGCTGCTCTAGATTTGTCCCAGCCATCAGATAGTATTTCAACTTTAGCTCTTTCATCTTAGCCACAGCATGAGGGTTAGTTCGAGAACTACCCTCTTCCTCATGTCATTTTCTCTTCATCGAGCTCCTCACAACCTTGGCAGGATCAACCACACTCACTTTCAGTCTCTCCTTCGCATCTCCAGAGACAGTCTTTGCAATCTTTTATTATGTGGCCGCCACCCCAGTAGTAGACTAAGGACATCAACAGTAGTCATTTCTGTCGTACTGTCCATTTGGTGGTTTGAGGTACAGAAGGTAGAAGACTAAGGACATCAACAGCAGTCAAACAAGTTTTCCCCTTAACCATAACTCATTTCTCGTGAGCCCGCTATACTTTGGGTACCATAGAATTTTCCCTTTTATCTCTATTGATACCGAGCTCACCAAGTACCTACATTAACTTGTCCTTATCTCGAGAAGCGCAGTCGAACAAGCTGTCCTTATCAGATGTAGATGAAGGATTGGGTTCTGCTAACACAAGGAACAAAACATTATTTAACAGCTCCAAAACATGTTATGGGTTATTTGAAGATTGGTTAATATTACTTACTTCGGTTATAATATTTATGGTTCAATTCGAGCGCTCGCTCATCTGGAACCTGTATACAGTTACCCTCTACCCATACGAGTTCGTCGTTCCATGGTCTGCCTGCAGATTCAACATCAAAGAATTTGTGCTTAGATGAATCACTATAAAGGTAACCACTACTCCGACCTTTGATATATTTCCATTTATAAAATTTCATCACATCTTCAGCTTTGAATGCTTAGTCCCTTCCTTCCTCCATTTTCTTTCAGTGCCTCACATACCCTCATCATCTTATATACACTCCCATTCAGCTAGCAGGGCAACGCTGCAATACATTCATGGACCTTCTTTTAAATAAAGTCAGAGGAATCTTCAGGCCATAGACGACCTAATTCAAGTAACATAAAAGCCCATCAATCAAGCCTGATAGCCCGAGGCCATTATAGTACGAAAGATTCACATCCTCACCAATCCCTCTCTCCTTTTCCATTTCTCCAAACAAGGGACTTGGTAATATACAACCTCCTCCCCTTTTTCTGGGAAATAGGCCCTAAACCAGCGACCTTGGCTCAGCACATAACTTTTCCATTCTCTCTATAATTTCTTTTTGTATTTCAAATAGTTTTTCCCTACATCTACTCCCTCTGGGTATATGATAAATAATCTATCTTTCTCTTTTCTATCCTCTACAGTCGTCTCTATACTATTTACAGTATCCTCCATGGCACTACACTCGTCCTTCCTCCCTAAAGATGATATTTCCTCTAAACTTAAAGATACTTCAAATCTACTAGTAGGAATGCTAAGTTTAGAATGCATATTGGACCTACATATACAAAACATATTTTATTACTATTTCTATACTAGTGAAAACAACCCCACCTTCTACCCTGTCAAAAAGTCTACTTTTCAATTTCCCAAAACAAAAAGCAAAAATTAATTATTTTAATTTTCCCACACCTTCATCAAGCTAGCATTTTTTTTTCTACAGTTTATTCATATACAAAAAACTTCTACATTCCTAGACTCTCTTATATTTATTCAAAGATCCCAAAACCCCTACATTATCAGAACTTCCGACATCTACAAAGAGGCATATACAAGATCATACAAATTACCAAAAAATCAAATACACTGAGAACATATATTACCAATCTAGGCTTAAAGAACAATAATCTTTTACTTTCCTTGGACGTTTCATCGCAAATGACCACTCCCTTCGCTTTTCCAACAGATTTCACTAACCCGACGAGCCTTTCTTTCTCAGATCAAACTCAGAACTTAAACATTTTCTCTCTTTGGAAATAGGATTTGTACCACTTTTTTCTCTATTTATAACTATTGATAATTTATGAGGGAGAGAGATACGAGTTTGTATACTCTCCCTCAGTTTTTTAAGTAACGACTCCTTCAGACACGTATCAGACACCCCTACTGTCTCTACATGCATCATCATGACTTCTGTGATAATGTCTACTATCATCACGTATGCCATTATTGTCTGCCATTAAAAAATTTGTACCTCTTCCTCTACACAGTACAAATGATCAATCACCTCACTTTTATACTCGACCAAGATCGTGCAACATTCCTAAAATAGTTCAATATTCAAAATTTAAAGATATTTATGCAATTGTTAAAATCCTACAGCTGTCATCCACAATATCTGTACACACACAGTAAAATAGAAATGCTTTATTCTTATTTAACCAGATCGATGCATCAACTATGCCTTACCTTACATTTATTAAAAGTATCAACACAGAATACTAAAACATATTACTTGTAGGAGCCTAACTTCTTGCGGGGGGGTGGGGGGGTGGGGGGGAGTCGACTCTTATACCACAGGGTTTAATCTTCAATCAAAGGGATTCAAGTATGTGATCTAGAATATGAATAATCTAAAGGCAATATACTTGCGTGGAGGCCTAGAATTTGACTCTCTACAACCTCTGATGAGGATTTTAAAGTATATTTGTATTTCTGCCGAGTGGTCGAAGGTTCGAGTACTGGGTTTAGCAAGATGATCGAAGGTAAGCAATATGGGGTCCGGGAGAGTTTTTCTAACCCATCCTTGGTTTCCCATCTCTCCTATTTATAGAATCATAGGAAGGGCATAGTCACCAAGGTTAGGACAGATTACAAGTATACTACCCGGGTATCCTCCGGATATCAAGCGGGTATCCTGAAGTTGGTGTTGAAGTAAAAAATGTAGGGTCTGTCACCATACTCTGCCACTGTAGTTGTCTGTCGGTTCTGTCACTGTGTATTGTAACTGTAGCCACCTATTGGTTCTGTCACTATAGCTGACTAGACCAAAAATGGTTTCATTCCTATTTGGTGAACTGGTTATCTTATCATGCTTCGACCATCTACAAATATGGTCAATTCGTTTCTGATGTTGAAGTGATGATCTTCTTCGTGGCTTGTCCAGAGTCGAGACTTCATCTTCGAATAATCTTTGTGAAACTTGTTTGGGGATTGTATGGGCTTCGAGATATTCGAGTAGGCTTCGAAGTAACCTTCGAGTATTTGACTGGGGTAGAAGGCTGCGAGTAGGCAACTACATTCGCCCCCTCTCAGCGAAGGGATCGAAAATTGGTATAGAGGTGTTCGCTAAGAAAACTGTTTGGCGTTAGAAGTTGAGCGGTTGACTATTGGTTTCCGGGAAAGTAATAAAAGAGGGTAATAAAGGAATGCTGGTGGTTAGGGAGTAATAAATAAGTTTAGATAGGGCAATAAGTATGGGTTATAGGGGTAGGAACACTGCATGCTCTTCTTCTGTTTCGCTCTCTGCTCCTTCTGTATTTCAAGAAAAATGTTATGAATACCACGCCGAACACTCGCTATCAGAAAATGATAGGATTCTCCCGAGATTGTCGCATAGGGCGAAAGACTGCTAAATTGCATTTGAAGTTCTTTGGTCAACATGATCTAGACTGGGACATGCCTGACCTGGTGGAGGTAGGAGCTGGAGAACTCATCAACGAGGAGTCACGTGCTTACCTTTAGGGGCAAATGAAGTTTCATTTGACGACTGCTAAGAAACGCTATCTATTCATGCCGACTTTAGCCGAATATCTCATTCAGGCAGAGGAAGAGATGGAGGAACAAGGTTCGACAAGTAGAATTGGCCCGTCTGGAAATAGGGCCGTTGTACTTAAGGTGGTGATGATGGGTTTTTTCCTTTATGTGGAACTGTATTTTGAAGGTTGTTGTTGTTTCTGTGGTTTTGCATATTTGTGTTTGCAACTGTTTTGTTTCTGCTATTGTAATTTAGGGAATGGAATGGAAACAATGTTTTACTAAAATTTTGTGTATTTGTATCTGGTAGTTATTGTAGACGAAGAGACTTATAGGCACGGTAGCAAATATATCTCGTCGAATGTTGGAAAAAAAACTAGCTTCGGAGTATAAAGGTATGGTCGAAGGTAATTGACCCTGTATTAGTCGAAACTCTGTGAAAGAGGTGTGAGACAAAGTTTAAAAGGGGTCGGCATTCGATTACAAAGAGTACTTGAAGTGATGGGTGTTTGTTTGAGGAACTAAAAAGAAAAGGGGCCGATGGTTAGATGTTGGGGGATTGTTCGCCTGCAAGTCCTTGGGAAAGGGATTAGAATGTGGGTACATATGAAATTATTATGTCTAGGAAGTTTGTAAAGTCAAACTATTGAGTTTTCAAGGAGAGGAATTTAATGACTGCAATAAATGTAACTTGGGATTAATGAATGTTTTAAATGTACCTTCATGTATAAAATGTGTTGTTGCGAGGAGAATTTTTCATCTTTCTTCTTTCTTCATCTGAATATAATGTTGTCTTCTTCGTCCCAGAATAGCTGCAGTTCTTCCATGGCCAAGCAGGCGGATTGTGTTGCGGTAAAAGTTATTCGGTTGCAGAAAAAGACCCTAGAACTGGAACGGAGGTTTCTTGTCGATCAGGACATCGGCGCAGAGATGTCGGATCTGTTTGAAGCAGAACCTAAGGAACCTATTGCTGGAATGTCCTTTGCATATTGGTGGGAAATTTTTCAGATGATAGGTCCGTTTTCAGGCCATCGGTTGTCCTTGCTGAAATCATTTATGGAGGAGATGGTAGAGCAGGAGGACTCTGCTGCTGAGACTGTGAAGAGGCGTCCCAAAGATAAATAGGGGATCCATACTAGTTTTTTGAGTGGTTTAGATGGAACTAGGAGGGTGTTTGTATTTTCTATTTTGAATTGTACTGTTTTGATTTTGAAGTGAATGAAATTGGGGATTGGTAATATAATAGATGAATTGTTTTTCAGTACTGCGTTCAAGTAGAATTTTGAATGCTCGAGGTAAAATTTTGAATTGTCGAAGTAACATGCTTGAACTTGTCGAAGTAGGAGGTCTAATCAGTCAAAATAAAATTCTGAATTGTCAAAGTAAAAAGTTTGAACTATCGAAGTATAAATCTGATATATCGAAGTAATATTCTGATTTTTGTATAAGTAAAATGCTGAACTGTCGAAGTAAAAAGTGTGATCTGTCAAAGTAGATATCTGATCTGTCAAAGTAATATTATGATCTGTGTAAAAGTAAAATTCTGAACAGTCAAAGTTTGTCGACTGCATTATAAATCAAATGTACAATATATTTGGAAATCGAATGGTAGGTTACCAGGGGATGAGTGTTCGAGATATGGTGTAGTCGATTATTTGTATGCGAGAAGTATATGTGCTGAAGGTTTGTTGGATTTGACTGGACGGTCTGACAGCCCAAACAACTAGTCTGTTAGAACGGTACGTGCTCCTGGGGCATGTGTGTCATGCATGTAATCATGATTTTTGCTTGTTTTATGGAAAAAAGTATGATGTGATGTTGGGACTTGACTGGAAGGCTTCGAATGAGGAGGAGAAACGTAGGCCATTGCTACGTGAAGCTTGATAGAGGTTACTGAGGTTGTTACTGGTAACTGGGAGGCTAATTTGACCAAAAATAACTTTTATGACCTTATTAAAGCCTTTGAGTTCAACATTGGCAGTAGTAATGAGGTCGGTTTACTTCATGGTTTGGACAGTTTGGAGGAAAAGGACATCAGCTGTACTTCCTGTGTCTATGAGCATTCTATGGAGGATGATGTTTTTGATCTTAATCATAATGACTAATGGATCGGAATGGGGAAAATGGACATGGGATGTATCATAATAGATGAAAGAGATGCCTTCGGGTTAAGGGAAGAGTATAGGGGGCTAACTCCGTTTGGACGAGGAGTCGATCCTTACAAAGTAAACTCAACCCTCAATCAAAGGGAACAACTAATTGGCCAATGATAAGATGAAACTAAAGGCAAATACTTGCGTAGAGGCCCGAATGTGACTCTCTATGACCTCTGATGAGGATTTTTAAGACAGATTATGTTACTGAAGAGTAAATTAGAGGGTTCGAGTACAGATTTTCTGGGTGGTCGAAGGTATAAATGCAAAGATCGGAGGAGATTTTTTTAACCCTTTTCTGGCTTCCCCTCTCCTCTATTTATAGAATCATAGGGAGATGAGTCACCAGGCGTGGGTCCAGTTTACATGATTATGCTGTCAGAAAATCTCGGCGAGTGATGGATGCCGGTACTGTTTCTGTTGTATTTATTGGTGATGGTTCAGAACAACGCAGTAGTTAGGCTTGTCACTGTAGATGCACAGGCCAATCAATGTGTTGTCTTGTCTGATGAGGTAGTTGCCTGCCTTATCTTGCTTCGACTGCTTGATATTGAGGTCGAAGGCCTTAAGAAAATTGAAGTTCCGATGCAAGAATACTTTAGATTATGTTGACTTTGTTATGCTTTTCTTTGTTTTGAGAGTTGTAGTTGTTGTTTGTTTTGTTTTGTTCTCTGAAATAAATCTTTCTTACTTAGCAAAAAAAAAAAAGGTCGAAGGATACCTGCTGCTGCGGCGTTAAATCATTCTCGAAGTTCTGTTCTGTGAGATGGTTGTCTATCTTTTCGTACTTTGACCGTATGTAGATATGGTCGAAGGATGTCTGCTGCAATGTACTTATTCATTCTCGAAGTTTTGTCCGGTGTCGAAGGTTCGCCTCTGGGGGTTTCTGAGGAGCCTTTTGTAGGGGTCGAGAGGGCTTCGATATATTCGAGTAGGCTATGAAGTGGGCTTTGGCTGCCTATTTGAAGGCTACGAGTAGGCTACTACAGAGAGCCCCCTCTTAGGGATGAGCTCGAAGCCAGGTGGAGAGGTGTTCGCTGAGAAAAACTGTTCGGTCTTGGAATCTGAGCGGTTTGACAGTCTTATTTTTTGGGAAAGTGGAAAAAAGGGGTTTTCAAAGAATGCAGTTAATTATAGGGTAATAAATACATTGAGGCCTTTAAATATGGGCTATTCTGGTGGTACGCTATATCTTTTTTTATCTGCAATAGTTTTCTACTCTGTTCTCCATATTCTTATCATTTGGATGGATACACTGCCGAACACACGCTACCAGAAGAGGATGGGGTTTGCTCGGGACCATCGAGTAGGCCAAAATATGGCAGAACTGCACGTAAAGTTTTTTGGCGAACATGACCTGGCCTGGGACATGCCAGACCTTGTGGAAGCAGGGCATGAGGAGTTCTTTAATAGAGACCCATATTCATATCTTTGGGAACAGTTGAGGTTTCAATTTACGACTGCTAAACGACGCTATCTCTTTCAGATGGCATTAGCTGAAAGTCTCATTTGTGCTGAGGAGATTATCGAGGAGAAGAATGTGGCAGACGGGGTGGGTCCTTCCGGTAGTAGGACTTTGGGCTGAGGGGGGAATGTTTTGAGTTTCTGTTTTGCTATGTTTGGGGGGGGGGGTTGTTTCTATTGTGTAGGGTCAATAATTGAAATGTAATTTGTCTGTTGAATTTACTATTTGGAATTGACAGAGTATTTTCTTTGTACTTATATTGCGTAGACGAATGTAAGCAAATACTCTTATAGGCACGAGGTACAGTGATGAGCTCGAAGGTAATGATGAACGAGGGTTTAGTGTTATTTGGTTACGATGGTCAAAATGAATTATAGTCGAAGGCACGATGAAATGTTGCTTTGTAATAAATAATTGTTGTGATGGTCGAATGCACGATCGGGGTGATGTACTCGAATAGAGGTCCTCAGGAATGAGGTTTGTGTGCATGTACCAAAAAATTAGTTACGCCTAGGAAGTTGGAGAGGTTGCATGTTGACTTTGCGAGGTTGGAAATGAAAGGTTGCCATTAATTTTGTTGCGAAAGAGGGAAAGTTGTGGTGGGTTTGCAAGTATAAAAAGAGCTGTTGTAGAGATTACTTCTCATCTTTATGCATATTTTTCATGTTGCTCCTCTTTGTTGCTCGTATTGTCATAGCGACAGATATTCCCATTCAAGAGGACCCGGCTACTGCGAGAGTTAGGCGCATAGGGGAGGCCCTGCTGGGGCTGCGACGGCAGTTTGGCCTGAAAGGGGACATTGACGCAGAAATGCCGAATCTTTTTGAGGTGGAATCTGGAGTTCTAATTCTTGAGATTCCATTCTCATACTGGTGGGGGATACTGCAGATGATGGGGCCATTCCCTGGTCATCGGATGTCCCACCTCAAAGGCTTCACAGAAGATATTGTTGACCAGGAGGATACAGATGATGCGGCCATTATCGAAGAGGAGCAGCCTGCTAATAACTAGGGCTCTCTGAGATGTGATTGTGTTGCTGTTTTCTTTCTTTTTGTTTTTGTTGTCTCTGTTTTGTTGTTTTGTAAGAGGGTTGAAATGTTAACTGTTTTTTGAATGAAAAATAATTTCTTTGAATAACTCGTGTTTGTCGAACTGTGGGCAATAGTGATAAAGTGTGATATGGAATGGATGATATAGTTTGTCGAAATATGTAGTTTGTGTTTAACGAAGATAAAAATGAGTTTGTCGAAGGGAGAAGTAAACTGTGGTGAATGCTGAAAAAAATTTTTGCAGGCCTGAGGTTTTTGACTAGTCAAACTTACGACTATATTTTGTCGAAGGTTTTAACCCTTTGAGTTAAGGAGCATACTGAATGTCGAAGGCCAATATATTAAAATGGATTTTGTTGAGGCTAGGTGCTGATGATTGTTCGAAGTGTGAAATGATCAAGTATTTGAGTGCAGGAATATGTCAAAGATTAAGATTGATTTGACTAGCTGCTCTGACAGCTCAGATGGCAGGTCGGTCAGACTGGTACAAATGTCTGGGGCAGTGTACAAAAGGTAATGATGCTATTTTTCTTGTATGATGGAAAAAAGGTAATGACTGGCTGTTTTGACTGGACTGTTTGGCTTCGAATTGGGGAGTAAAAGGGGTTTAAGAGCTTCGAGTTTTGTGAGTAGATGGTAATAAGGGTGTTGTGCGCACATGGGAAGTACGAGGGGTAAAGTGGTCAAATGGCCTTGGAGCCGAAAAGCTGGGGTAGTGAGGTCGTGGTAATGATAATGGTGAGTAAATTGGTGCGGCTAATTTTTTTTGAAAGATATATATAAGTGAGGGAAGAGTGATTGTTGTGCTAATTTATGGTGAGAATCAAAAAGATTGGGAGAAGAGAACATACATTATTTCAAACGTGGGGGTTGCTGCTTCTTTTGCTGGTCTGATCTTGTTTGTTCGAGGAGAGGGCTGCTAACCACTGGTAAGTCACTTGATCTTTATCATGTTTATTCTGCTTGAGGGAGTGGGTAGGAGACTTTTCATTTGGAGTGAAGAGGTTATTTTTGGGAGTATGGAGGCTTGGTAGAACTGGGTTTCGACCTAGTCAAAAATTTAGTGGGCATTTTTTTGTTTTGGAGGAGTTAATGTGTCATATTTTTGCGATAGGAGAAATATCTTGAGGGGATAGATGGGAAAGGGTGATAGACACGGGATTGTCAATTTTTCCACCCTAATATCGTGCCTCATCTTCAGTAGGCAAAAAATATACAACCGTCGGGATTCAAGGTAGGAATTGGTGGATGAAGAGGCTGGCGAGGTCAAGGCTAGTACGTCTAGTCGAGACCCATTGGGTGAGGGTAGCGATTTAAAGGTGCTAGATGTGGTGACCGAGGCCCTACTGTCGATGATTCTGCCGGATGGAGGTGATACGGTCGCGAAACGTCGAAGGACGATAGTGACCGAAGATAGTGATGATGAGGAAACAGTATGAGGGAAGGGATGTGGTGTAGAACCTTCGGGAAGTGGGGAGGGGTATATGGTGCTGGGGGGTAATAACGAGGATGCAACTAAGTCGGATGAGATTGAGGTTGCCGTTTTGGGAAAACATAAGGTTAGGTTAGATCGATTTGCCATAAAATTAGGACTCTCGAAGGTGGGAGTGCAACTGAGTGTGGCGGTGGCAGGGTTGACTTTCAAATTGGACCCTGGGTAAGGGATTATGGCTTATAGGGATCAAATTCGATTGGGATTGGAGCTGTCGCTCCAGCGACTGGTGAAAGAAGTGCTGAATTTCTGGGGGGTAGCTCCGGTACAGATGAACGGTAATTTTTATGAGATGATGAGGGTGATAGTGTGGATGAATGTGAAATTGGCTTGCGAGGGTCGAGGTTTAATTAAATGGTTCGACATTGTCACCTTTTATTCGAGGAAGGCTAGTAAAAATCTTGGGACATATCACATCTAATATCACCCAGAGAAGCCTTGGTTCTTCGATCAATAGTCAACAGGCTGGGGATAGAATAAAGATTTACTGATAGTAAGGGGTAACTACGAGAATGTAGATAACGACGACCCGTACAAATTATATCATAGGGTATTTAACGGAATTAAGTTTTCTATCGAAGGTTTGATGTTGATGTCCTTCTGAAATAAGTGATAACTGTGTTTTCCTTTATTTCTGAAGATCTGGGAAGTTTGTCTTGGGATAATCCGGTGAATTACATTGATACTCTGCTCTAGGCTAGTGAAGACTGGGTAAATTCAGTGATTGATAGTCTCAGATCAAGAGGAAAAGAAGAAGAAGGTGGATTCCCAGCTTTGAGACGTACCCGCTACGCCGAAGCGATCAAGGAGAAAAAGAGGGGTAGGTGCTTCAAAAGAGAAAAAAGAAATGGGAGGGGAAAAGTTGCCGAGGAATTACCAGTTTGTGCCGAGGTCGCGGAGGTGTGCGAAGCAAGCGGCGCCAGTGGCCGAAGGGGGTAGAGAGGCTTCGATGATGATCTCAAGCCGAGAAAGGGAAGGGTCGGGTAGTGCCCAAAGCCCCTATGGTGCAGCAATCAAAAGTTATTCAACGTAAGAGACGTAAGGTATTTGGGGAGGATGATACAATGGTGGATGATGAAAAAATGACAGAAGCTGAGCGACAGCAGCATGCTACTGCGAAGTAGGCATCGATGGTCGAGCTTTGGGAGGATGATCTTGACAAAGCTTTGAAGGCGATAAAGAAGCACATGTCTCAGGTAACTATATATAACTTGTGTATCGATATTTCAAAGTTTTTTAGCTAATTTCTCGAGTTTCGAGGTTCACTGATTTCTTGAGAATTTTTAGCAGACGGAAGTCTGGGTAGTGACTTGTAATAAGGCGATGAAGTCGGTGAAGGTGAAGCTGCGACAATCAAAGGAAAATCTAGATTTTTCTCGTGGTATGAAGGCATCATGGGTATCTCAAGTCAGGAAGCTGAAGCAAGATATAGATGTGCTTACTGACTCTTATGATGAGTGGCTCGAGCAACAACGGTCATGGTTGGAGCGAGTGTGGTCGGCCAAGCTGAAGGCGTGTGTGATGGTGAAAGCGGAACAGAGGGTGGGTTTTTAGGGGCAGTATGATAAGGAGTGCATGGAGAATGTGAGGCTGAAAAAATTTATTGATGGTATGGGGTATGATGTTGATAGGTTGTAGCCTTATCCTATTTCTCTAGGACTTTTGGAGGGGGATGAATTGCAAGTGTATGGAGGGGAGGTGAATGCTTTGAGGAAGCACTTGTTGGTATTTGGTGTGATGTTAAGGGTACGCTCCTTGTAGCGCCCATTGGGGGATCTTCTGATTATCTGATCGATGGGTTGCGTGAGGCTGCTGAGGTTGGTGGTACTGGGGCAACTGTGGAGCCAGAGGGTGCAACCGCGCCCATGTGAGGTATTTTGAGGTAGGATTCTCATGTCTTCTTTTGCTGGTTATGATGTTAAGTTGTAATACTATGACCGATGTTTGTGGTTTTCTGTAAGTATTAGAACTCAGTAAAGGGGGGTTTCTTTTTTGCTTTTGTTAGCGGTTGAACTTCTGCGGTTAATGCTGAACATATTGATGCTTGTTTCCTTGAATATCAGTAATTTGAATGCACATGCTGTTGATTTTCCTTGTTTTTAGACTCTTGCTGATTGATTTTTGAATTATACTGCAACTGTTTCATCCGACGGGTAATATGCTGAGTGTTCTCTGCATTTGATGGCATTTAGTGAGTATTTTTGTATTTCTAAAGTAAACACTTAATCTGTTCGAAATAGGAAGTTGATCTATTTGGTTGACTGTAGTATGATCGAAGTCTGAAGAGTATCTGAGATATATAGATCAAACTCTGAATGTTCTACTTGACATCGAAGGCCGAAGCCACATCGACTGATACTCCAGGTCGCCTGTAAGTATCAGTCGGGCCGAGGGGACGTGATACCTATAGAAACTTAAAAATTAACTGATTGCCTCCAACGTATTCCCGAGGGTCCAGTCGTTCGACCATCTTTGTCCCTCGAGTTTGCCCGAATGTTGGAAACTTGAGCAATTCAAGGTCGCCCCCAAGTATCAGTCGGGGCGAGGGTGGACGTGATACCTGGGTTAAACCGAGAAAAGGACTGGACTTCGACGGTTTTAGAGCCTGGATGAAGTGTATCTGATCGCCTCTAATGCATCCCTGAGGGTCTGGTCTTTCGATCTTCCTTGCCTCTCGGGATTACTCGAAATTGGAGACTTGAACAATTCAAGGTCGCCCCCAAGTATCTGTCGTGGCGAGGGTAGACGTGAGGAAGAGGACTGGACTTTGAAGGCCTAAGCTACAACGAAGAAATATCTGATCACCTCCCGATGCATCCCTGAGGGTCCGGTCTTTCAACCATCCTTGCCCCTCGAGTTTGCCCAAAATTGGAGACTTGAGCAATTCAAGGTCGTCCCCAAGTATTAGTCAGGGCGAGGGTAGACATAATACCGAGCTTCAACCAAGAATTAAAAAATAAAACAGTAGACGAAGTCAGAATGGAACAACTTGTTTATTGAATATTTTAGGTTACAACAGTTGTACAGGATTGTAGATATGGCCTGTTGCAAGAGGCCAATTGTATTATATACCAAGGGTGCGGTAGGGGCCCTTCATCTTCCGTCATTAGGTAATATCAACCCTTGTCTATTTAATCGTAGGCGATGTAGGGTCCTTCCCAAGATTTGGCAAGCTTGTCAACATTCTGGGGTTTCGAAAATTGATTAGCGTATCGAAGCATGAGATCTCTTATGTTGAAACTTCTTGGCCGAACTCTCTTATTATAGGATTTTTGAAGTAAAATTTTGTAACGGCCAAGGTTGGCGATAGCTCGGTTTCTGGTCCCGTCAATCTATAACATGTTGCACACAAGTTCAAACTCGTTATCTTCGTCTGAGAGGTTAGGCTCTCGGGTGGGTACTTCGAATTGAGTTGGTAGCACAGCTACGGTCCCATATGTCAGGAGGAAAGGGGTACATCCTGTAGATTTTCTTGGTATTGTGCGATAAGCCCAGATGACGTGTTGTAACTCTTGGACCCATCTACCTTTTTTTGCATTGACTCTTTTCTTAAGACCGTCGACAATTGTTTTGTTGATTGCTTCGACTTGACCGTTGCCCTGAGGATAGTAAGGTGTTGATGGTGAGAGAATGATGCTGTATTTTTTGAGGAAGTTTCTAACTTTGCTTCTAACAAACTAGGGACCGTTGTCACATCGAATCATAAGGGGGCAACAAAAGCGAGTGATGATATTTTCCTACATGAATTTGATAACTTCTTCCTCTCTAGTTCGGCATAGAGGGACAGCTTCGACCGATTTAGTAAAGTAGTCGGTTGTAACACGAATATTTTCTCTGCTACCTGAGGCTCTTGAAAAGGGTCCAATAAGATCGATAGCCCATCTTTTGAATGGACAGGAAACTAGACTGTCATGGAGGTCTCTAGAGAGGCAATGGATGTCGTGGGCGTGACGCTGGCATTTGTCACCTTGTTTCGCACAGTCTGAAGCTTGTTTCATCATATCGGGCCAAAATAATCCTTGGGTAACAGCTCGAAGGGCCATAGAGTGGCCAGCAGTATGAGCACCGCAGGTTCCTTCATGAAGTTCGGCTAAGATTTGAGAGGCTTCGGTTTGGGATACGCATCAAAGGAGGATGTCATTTGGGGATTTGCAATGTAATTAGTTTTTGTGGATGATATATCTGCGACAATTTTCCAAGATAGAGTGTTTGGCTTTGGGATCATCTGGGAGAGTAGCATTATTGAAGTAGTGAAGGAACGGTTTTCGCCAATCATCGGGATTGTGACTCTCGTCCCCAGTATGTATGGTGTTGATTTCCATCTGATCGATACTTGGGCATTCGAGTACTTTGATATGGAGTGTCCGCGACTCTGAGTGGCCGAGCATAGCTGTTATGTAAGCGAGGGCGTCTGCATGTCAATTTTCTCCCCGAGGGTAATGATGATTGTGGATTTTTCGGGAAATCGGTCCATTTACTGTCGCACGAACAAGGCATAATCAGCCATGCGACCATTATCCTAGTTTTCTCCTGATTAGTATCACTGAATAAGTTGGGAATCTGTAAAGACTACAAGTTTGGGGATGCCGAGGTCGAGGCCGTGGATCAAGGCTTCATACTCTGCTTTGTTATTAGAACATTCGAAGGCAAGTTTGACAGCTTTCTTTATGTGATCATTAGTGGGTATTACTAGAACAATACCAATTCCTGAGCCATTAGGTCCAGCTGATCCGTCTGTGAATAAACGCCAACCACTGAGAGGGTCCCACGGATCTATTTCTTTGGGTTGATAGTCTGTGAGATCATCTTCGTGTTCTTCCCAATCTATATATTCGACCGGGAAGTCGGCTAGAAAATCTGCTACTGCTTGGCCTTTCTGGGATATTTGTTTCTCGAAGGTAATATCGTGTTCGCCAAGGTATACGGACCGCTGTTGCACTCGCCAGGATTTTTCTTTTTAATTGAGTACTTCTCGAAGGGGGTAATTGGTAATGACACGAATGGGATAAGCCTGAAAATGTGGTTTGAGCTTGCGGGCTGAATAGACAAGTGTGAGGAGTAAAAGTTTGAGTTTTGAATACTGGGTCTCTGCAGGGGTGAGGGTTTTGCTTATGAAATATATAGGTTTTTTGATATGGGAATCAAGTCGAATAAGCACGGAACTGATGCAAGTTTATGTGGCAGCGAGGTATAAAGAGAGTGTCTCACCTTTGATAGGGGTACTAATAATAGGTGAGCAGCCGAGATGGGCTTTAAGTTCAAGGAAAGCTTGTTCGCACTCAGGGGTTCAATTGATCTCAGGGTTGCTTTTCTTTTTTATTTTGTGGGCACCTTGTTCGCGCAAGAGGGAAGAAAGCCAAGCACAGCGGTCAGATGATTTTGAAATGAATCAGTTGAGGGCTGCTATCCTGCCAAATATTTTTTGAATTTCATTCTTTGTCCGGGGCAAAGGCATGTCTATGAGGGACCGAATGTGTGTGGGATCGATCTCTATCCTGCATTTACTGATATGGTGACCCAAAAATTTATCGGATGACACGCCAAATTGGCACTTATCTGGGTTGAGTTTCATATTGTACGTGCGAAGTATTGAAAAGATTTCTGTTAGGTCTCGAATATGAGTATTCTTATGGAGGCTTTTGCATAACATGTCATCGATATAGACTTCGACTGACTTGCCATGCAAGGGTTTGAACATAGTTGTGACGAGGCACTAATAGGTGGCACCGGCATTTTTAAGGCCGAATGGCATAACATTGAAATAGTAAAAGCCTTATTCGGTTAAAAAGGCAGTTTTAAGTTGATTTTCAGGGAGGAGGGGTACCTGAATGTAACCCGAAGCCGCGTCTATCATAGATAGGCGTTCGTGTCTAGCGGTGGCCTCGAAAAATGATGAGATAGTTTGGAGGGGGAAACTGTCCTTTGGTGTATGCTTGTTGAGGTCAGCGAAGTCGACGCAGATTCTGATTTTTTCATTCTTCATTGGCACTGTCATGATGTTCGATGTCTAGTCTGCGTACTTCACTTCTCTGATAAACCCAGCGGCTATGAGCTTGTCAACTTCAAGGTTCACAGCTTTTCAAAGTCGAGGTGCCCGTGTACGTTTCTTTTGCTTTACTACTGAGGAATTGGGGATGAAATCAAGGCGATGGCACGCCAGGTGGGGGTTGACACCGAGCATCTCCAGAAATGTCCAGGCAAAGATATCTTTGCTTGCTCGAAGGAACTCACAAAGTTAGAGGTATTCTAACTCGTTAAGGAGGGTTCCAATAATTGTATCCCGACCATGACCGTCAAGTTCGATATAAACAGTGGGTTCGATTAGCTGTGTGGTATCTGCCGAAGTTGAAGGTATAAGAAGATGTTGTGATTGCTATGGGCAATTGACAATTTTTCGTGTTTGGTCGATCTCTGGGTGCTCGCATGAGTGGGCAAGGCGTTGGAACCTTTCAAGTTCCAAGTACCCTCGGGATTGCTGAATCGAAGGGTCTGATGATAGGTCGAAGGTATAGCATGCTTGGCGTGAAACCAATCTCATCCTAGTATACCAAGGTATTCGGACTTCTGGTCAATGACTATGAAGTTGGTTTGAAGGATAATGGGACCTGTAGTGAAGGGTAGACTCATGCGGCCAATAGAAACTTCTTTGATCCATTGAAACCTTTTAGCTCGACGTTTGCTGCGGTTATAAGGTCTATTTTTCATGGTTTGGACTGATTGGAGAACGAGGACGTCAGCCGCCCTCCCAATATCTATGATCATTGTATGGAGAGTAAGATTCTCGATCTTAATCATGATGACTAATGGATCGGAATGGGGAAAACGGACGTGTGAAGTATCGCAGTCGATGAAAGAGATGCCTTCGAGTTAAGGGTGACAGCTAGTTTCTAACAAAAGGGTAGGGAATTTCTCATGATAGGTGAGCTTGTAACATTCTTTAATGCACTTTCGTTTGCTCTTAGAGAGTCGACTGTCTATATTGATGACTTTGATGAAC
This sequence comes from Kingdonia uniflora, assembly GCA_014058105.1. Lineage (NCBI taxonomy): Eukaryota > Viridiplantae > Streptophyta > Magnoliopsida > Ranunculales > Circaeasteraceae > Kingdonia > Kingdonia uniflora. The sequence goes on from JACGCM010000060.1 coordinate 141,112, forward strand.
TTGAATCTGTAGATGTGCACCTCGGCTGGGTCAGTAGTAGGGGTGGATGGGGATTTGAGGTAGGACCCATCAAGGTAGCTTAGTAGGTCGGCAATATACTGGTACAAACGCCATGCTCTAAAGATAAGTTCGAGGGAGCGCTGAAGAGTGAAACATTTATTGGTATGATGACAACTGCATTTGTGGTTAACGCATAAAGATTCACCTGGTCTGACTTAGATGGGAAACGGAACGCGCCAAATGGGGTCTGCCTGTATGTGTGGTAGAAGGGAACTGAGGGGAGCAGTGAGTGTGGGTAAAATAGGCTTTAGTTGCTTCTTGCGCGCTTCGGTGCTGTTATCAATCATGGAACGTTTGTGGCTCTCAGTCTCCTGCAAGTCAGGAGCGATCAGGGGTATGGGGGTAGAGTGGGTATGTTGCTGAAGTTTGTTGAAATTTTCTATTTGCGGAGGCTGGCTCTGTTTACGAGATTCTTGAAGGTGCTCGAGGTCGATATAGCCATTTAATTTTGAGAGAATTTCTTCGAGTATTTTGGGTTTCTACAGAACGAGATGTTCTTTTACTCGGCTGTGTTCGGGCAGAGCATTTGATAGGCCAAAATTGTATTCGAGCAGTCGAGGTATTCAATTTTACGAGATTCGTCGAGGAATCTACGGGTGAAGGCTTCGAGGGTCTCATTGCCAGACTTTCTGAAATTGAAAAGAGCGTCAACTCTGACCTTTCTGCCATTCTTGAAGGCTAACTGAGCGATGAAAAGTTTTGAAAGTTGTTCAAAGTTACAAATCACGCCATTTGGGAGGTTATGGTACTATCGATGGGGGCTATAGGTAAGACTTTTTGGAAAAAGGTGACATAAAAGATACTCAGTAGTAGAGTATAGGCTCAGGGAATTTTGGAATTCGAGGATGTGGGATTTAGGGTCTGTATTACGATATTTGATGAGTTTGGGAGCGCGAAAGTTAGAGGGTATTTCGATGGCCAAAAGATTAGGGAAAATCGGGTTATTGAGGCGGCTCCATGAGTCTGTAGTTGGACTCGCGGTCACATGGATGACTGGTTGTATTTTGTGGTCGAATTCCTGCTGTATAACGTATGGAGGATAAGAGGGAAATTGGTGGAGTCGAAGGTTGTAAGGTCGAGTATGTGGTACAAGTCAGCACTGTGTTCCCCGAGGTGTTCTCGGATAGGATGGCGTGTAGGTTGTCTGGAGGAACGAAGGGTTGAGTCGGAAGAGTCCTCGGTGGGATGAATCCCATGGTGGATAGAGCCGGTTGGGGGAATAATACGGGGAATACCTTTGGCCCTAGCGTTAACTTGGGGTAACTCGAGGTTTGGAGGGGGGCCAAGGCGGGTGTAGGTAGAAATGCGCGACGGGTCGGGTGCCTGGGACGGACGAGCAGGTTCCAAGGGGTGTAATCTTTATAGCTCTCAGACGGTGCTGCACAACTCATCGATCGCTCTGTTTTGTCGGTTTTCTTCATCCAAACGGCGATTCCGCTCTATTTCTAATGCCAAACGATAGTTTTCACGTTCCTGATTCAATTGGTCATGGTGGCGCTCCCCTGCCTGTGTGACTTATTGAGATAGTAATGCTATTTGAGCAGCGACTCCGTCGATTGAATTTCCGGACTGGGTGGAGTTGGAACGGCGTGTGGGTGCCATTGAGGATGAGTTGTTTGTGTGGAAAACAATGGTATGGGAACAAGAAAGGGAGAGTGGTAGGGTGGGAAGCACAGACGGTGCCAATTGTTGGGGGCTAACTCCGTTTGGACGAGGAGTCGATCCTTACAAAGTAAACTCGAACCTCAATCAAAGGGATCTAGTAATCGGCCAATGATAAGATGAAACTAAAGGTAAATACTTGCGTAGAGGCCCGAATGTGGCTCTCTACGACCTCTGATGAGAATTTTTAAGACAGATTATATTACTGAAGAGTAAATTAGAGGGCTCTAGTACAAATTTTCTGAGTGGTCGAAGGTAAAAATGCAAAGACCGGAGGAGATTATTCTAACCCTTGTCAGGTTTCCCCTCTTCTCTATTTATAGAATCATAGGGAGTTGAGTCACAAGGCGTTGGTCCGGTTTACATGATTATGCTGTCAGAAAATCTCGGCGAGTGATGGACGCCGGCCTTGTCGGTACTGTTACTGCTGCATTTATTGGTGATGGTTCTGAACGGTGCAGTGGTTGGCTTATCACTGTAGATACACAGGCCAATCAAATATGGTAGTTGTCTGTCTTATCTTGCTTCGACCGCGTGATAGTGAGGTCGAAGGATACCTGTTGCTGGGACATTAATTCATTCTTGAAGTTCTGTCCGGTAAGATGGCTGCTTGTCTTTTAGCACTTCAACCGTATGTAGATATGGTCAAAGGATGTCTGCTGCAAAGTATTGATCCATTCTCAAAGTTTTGCCTGGTGTCAAAGGTTCGTCTCGGGGGGGTTTATGAGAAGCCTTATTTAGGGGTCGAGAGGGCTTCGATATATTCGAGTAGGCTATGAAGTGGGCTTCGGCTGTCTGTTCGAAGGCTATGAGTAGGCTACTACAAAGAGGCTAGATCCTGGTTTGAGAGGGGGCAGCTTCTTCTGGTAGGTGAGTTTACAGCATTCATCGACACGTTTGCGTATACTTTTGGAGCGACCTTTGTCAATGTTATGGACTTCGATGAAATGTTTACGGTAGATGTGGACCTCAACCGGGTCGACAATAGGGGTGTGTTGAGGTTTGAAATATGACCCATCAAGATAACTGGGAAGTTCTGCAACATACTGATGTAGACCACCTTCTTTAAGGATGATCTCGAGGAAGCGCTGCAAGGCGAAGCATTTATTGGTGTGGCGTCAATTACACTTATGATTGGCACAGTAGGGTTTGCCTGGTTTGACTTCGATAGGGAAAGGGATATGCCAGATGGGATCTGCCTATATATGTGGTAAAAGGGTGCTGAGAGGGGCAGTGAGTGTGGTAGGACCAGCTTCAGTCTCTTTCTAGGAGCTTTGGCATTGTTGTCATTGTAAGGTCTTTTACGGCTCTCAGTCTCCTGTGAAACGGGAGTGATCAGGGGTGCTGGAGTAGAAGATGGGCTTTGGCGAGGTTTATTGAAGTTAGTGGCTGAAGGTTTCCCCTATTTACAGGATTTGTGGAGGCACTGAAAGTTAATATAGCCATTGACCTTTGAGAGCATCTCCTCGAGGGTTTGAGGTTTATGAAGGACCTGGTACTCTTTAACACGGCTGTGATCTGGTAAAGAAATTGAGTACGCGAGCACCACATTCGTGCAGTCAAGGTTCTCAATTTTCCGTGATTCGTCGAGGAACCTCCTGGTGAAGGCTTCGAGGGTTTCGCTGTTGGATTTTCTGAAATTGAACAGGGCATTGACTCTGACTTCTTTGTCTTTATTGAAGGTAAACTCGGTGATAAAAAGATGTGACAGTTGCTCGAAGCTCTGGATCGGGCCATTAGGGAGATTGTGATACCATCGAAGGGGCCTGTCAGTAAGGCTGGTAGGAAAAAGGCAACACAGCAGGTGGTCGGCTATGGAGTACATGCTCAGAACATTTTGGAATTCGAGAATGTGCGATTGAGGGTCTGTATTATGGTATTTGCTGAGTTTGGGAGCATAAAAATTAAGGGTATCTCGATGACGAGAAGATTGGGGCAAAGGGAGTTATTTAGCTGACCCTAAGACTTGGGAGTTAGGCTCACGCTGACACGAATAGCAGTTTGGATTTTATTATTGAAGTCCTGCTGTGCAGCATAGGTAAGGTGAGAGGGAGGTCGAGTGAGTTGGTATGTGTTCAACGCTGCGCTCCTCGAGATATTCTCTAGTAGGGCGGCGTTTGGGGTGTCTCGAGGATCAAAAGGTGGAGTCAGAGGAATCTTCTTTGGGTTGAATTCCGAGATGGATAGAGCCCGTAGGGGGAATAGTGTGGGGAGCACCCTCAGCACTGATATAGACTGGGGGTACTTCGTGATTTGGCAGGGGCCCCAGACGAGCATGGGCAGACAGGCGTGATGGGTCTGGTACTTGGGATGGTCGGGTGGCATCAAGAGGCTGTAGTATCTATAGCTCTCGGACGGTGTCATGTAACTCGTCAATCACCCGGTTCTGTCTATCGGCATCGTCTAGGCGGCGGTTTCGTTCTGCTTTAAACTCCAGCCAGTGTTTTTCACATTTTTGGTAAAGTTGTGCATAGTGGCGCTCCTCGGCTTGAGCGAACTGCAGAGAAAGTAAAGTTATTTGGGCAGCCACTCCATCGACGGATTTGCCAGCATGAGTTGAACTGGAACCGAGTGTGGGTGCCATTAAAAATAATTTGTTAAAGTTAAGGAAAAAATGAAGGAAATAAGAAAGGGAAATTGGTAGGGTGGGAAGCACAGACGGCACCAATGTAGGAGCCTAACTTATTGCGGGGGGGGGAGTTGGCTCTTACACCACAGGGTTTAATCTTCAATCAAAGCGATTCAAGTACGCGATCTAGAAACCGAATAATCTATAGACAATATTCTTGCATGGAGGCCTGGAATGTGACTCTCCACGACCTCTGATGAGGATTTTTAAAAGTATTTATATTTCTGTCGAGTGGTCAAAGGTTCGAGTACTGGGCTTTACAAGGTGATTGAAGGTAAACAATATGGGGTCTGGGGAGAGTTTTTCTAACCCTTCCTTAGTTCCCCATCTCTCCTTTTTATAGAATCATAGGAAGGGCTTATTCACCAAGTTTATCTCTGATTACAAGTATACTATCCGGGTATCCTTCGGATATCGAGCGGGAATTCCGGAGTTGGTGTTGAAGCCGAAAATGTAGGGCCTGCCACAATACTCAATCACTGTAGCTGCCTGCCGGTTCTGTCACTGTGCATTGTCACTGTAGTTTCCTATTGGCTCTATCACTGTAGCTGACTGGACCGACAATGATGTCGTTCCAATCTGGTGAGCTGGCTGTCTTATCATACATCGACCATGTACGGATATGGTCGAAGCATTTCTGATGTTGAAGTGAAGTTCTTCTTTGAGGCTTGTTCACAGTCGAGGCTTCGTCTTCGGATAATCTTTGGGAGACTTGTTTGGGGATTGTATGGGCTTCGAGATATTCGAGTAGGCTTCGAAGTAGCCTTCGAGTGTTTGACTGGGGTAGAAGACTGCGAGTAGGCTACTACATTACTTATTTCATGCTCTCGCACTTCGAGCTTAACGAGCTCTCCAGTCACATCTAAAGCAGCAGCCTCGGTTGTTTACCTCCCCATACAAAATTATCTCTCCATTTGCTGCCCTTGCATCCTCTCCAACAATCTTATCGCACGCGAGCTGTCGAATAGTCAGCCCCTACACCATGGCCTCTATAGCAACCTACGAAATATATCTCACCAAAAAAAGCGATCATGCGATGCACGCTTACCTTCATCATCTAGTCTGGTCTGATTCAATGGCCATTACGGTAAAATTGCATCATAAGGCAATCAACGAAAATACTGCTCATGAAGTTAAGCAACTTTGATATGGAAATGACCATCTGCTGCCTAATAAGCACGTTAAGAACGAGTCCTCACCATGGTTAATCACGCCACCTCTACAGCAAAATAAACCCTGCATAAGATACAAGTTATACCAGCCAAGAATCACTACTTTATAGCCACCAGGAAGATCTTTAGAAATTCATATCACCCTACTAATTTTGCTGAGGGATATATTTTTAAGTAAATTTCGTGGAACAGCAGAAGATCAGCGTAAGATACAGAATATTGTGACAGGTCACTGTTTTCATTTTATGAAGTATCTCCTCAAATTTTATATGAACAAATATATACAGATGGCAGCATACAAAGTCATTCTAGTCCAGCGGTGGTACCTACAGACCCTTATCAAGTTTATCCACAGCTTGAGACATTTTTTCATCCAGTTCGAATACATAGTTAAACAACCCAGTCACCTTACAGAAATTTTCTACTTCCCTTCATCACATTTTTGAACTCCTCTAATTTATCCAAATCTCAGCTATCACTACCTTTTACCACCATACACACTAAAATCCGTATAGCTTGATTTTCCTCATCACACCCCATGATCAACTAACACCTATTTTACAGACTCCTATTTTACAATAGAAAATTGCAGAAACAAGTTCGATATAAAGAATCATGATACCTTAATTAAGATATTTCATTAAGTTTGAAAATTTCTCTTACAGAATACTTTACAGATTACAAAATGTCCAAACAAATCTAACAGATTCCTTTACAGATACACTATCATTACAGATAATTTGCAGATTACTTTTAATTTACATCAAGTACCAGCACAAAACATCTCTCATCAATCAACAAGGAAGAAGATGAAAAATTGAAGTAGCTTTCAAACTCTGATCCCATGCTGCAAGGCACAGGGACGAGTTAAATCAAGTTATCACAGATGAAAGATCTTTTTCATGGCCAAAATCTATGGCCCATGGAAGAAAATGATCTCCTCCATCATCGTCACCTCTTCCACCATAAACCTCACCTCCTCGCATGCTAGAGACAGATGGAAGGTCATATTTCATTGTATGGACCCAATCCCTTGCAGGTTACCGGTGAGACTCCCTCAGACGAATGCCTGCCGCATCATTTTCAGTTGTCACAGCCTCTTCCGCTAGCAACCGATGACCATTTCGACGCTCTACCTCCGATGTCAATAGATAGTGGAAACGTACCATCTGATAATAGTCATCCCCGCCTCCATCACCTACTCATGCGACATATGATGATAGGTGGAAAACACCGGAATTGACATCGGAAGATACAGAGGTTGGTATCCGAAGTATCAGAAACGTAATTCCTCCATTTTTCTATGAAACCTAGTCTCCCGAGAATGGTTCTTGGTAGTCACCATACTCTTAACAGTTAACAGTTTTCAAGAATAGAAATAAGAGTATAAGAGAAAGTATTCAAAGATGAAGACTTGGTTCATCAAAACTTAGCTCATAGTGCCTTTTATACTATGATTAACATTCAAAACTGATTCTCCAAATTTCCAACGTCAGAAAGATTCCCCATGCAACAACATTGACTAGAACCATTAGTTCTAGGAAACTCAAAAGACACAAACAGATATTCATGAATATACATTGAAAATGATTCTCAGATATTAACTACAGCATTAATGAAATTTTTTAATAAATACCACTTGCCCACAATGTTTCTCATACTGTTGGCTGAGAGGGGGCGGTTGTAATGGCTTATTTTATATCTTGGACTTATGCATCATCTTAGGCCAATATATGAACTTTCGACCTCACCAAAAGAGCATGTGGCACAGTCAATAATAAGACAGCAATATCAGGAAACACATACAATACGAGTTTCTCAACCAATACCACTCGTCCATGACACTTCTCGTGCTCTTTGTTGAGAGCCATCTTGCAACAGCTTATTTCGTATCTCAGACTTAAGCATCATCCTTGACTTCATCCGCATACAAGAAGCACTACTAAAGACATCTTCAGTATTCCTTAGTTCGAATCACCGCTTCCGACCTCCATATCAACAGTTCGATTTGTGCAAATGTATAATCATCAATAGAGTCGTTGTACAACAACATACATTAAAACGTTACACAATCTAGTTAAAGAGTATCTTACATATACTTTGTAACGTCCATCATTAAGAATCGTAATGGTCATCAAGCAGTCATATTATAAGACCTATATATAAAACCAAAGAATTCGAGATGAAGGACGGAAGAATCTTTACTCCAAAATTCCACATACTAAGAACACTCATTGTAATAAGTGAGCAATCTCAATAAGATCATCCTCTCTTTCTCAAAATCCACAAGAGAGGTCGTGGTTTTTAACCTATTTAAAGGTTTTCCATGCTAAATCATCTTATTGATTATTGTTTGATGTCTTTAAGTGATCAAAACACATCTGGTGTAAGGCTAAGTCCGAATTCCAAAATTAGGCTATTATAATATCAAATTCAAGTTATTATAATATAATATTTCTTATACATGATTCAAGACGAAAAAGAGACTGTGTGAGACCGAAGATATGATAGTAAGAATATTTATTGTTTCAAAACTATTAGCCTTCATTTTGCTTACCCAAACCATTTATCCGTTTGCAGCCCTTTGTACTTTAAGATATGTCATTCGTTTTATACCCAACTCTTTTTAACACATTTGTTTTGGGAATTTTTAGTAAAAAATAAAGGAGTAAAGCCATATGGTCTTATGAGAGGAGAGTGTTCCAAATGTTTTTATGGTACATCTATAAGATTTTGTCTAAAACCTTTTTGAAAAATAGAGATGGAAGAATAAGCAATCTATGTACTCACAAAAGGAAAGGAATGACGGGAGGTGAACTCAAAATGAAGAAAGAGGGGCAGTATGTGTAAATGTTAGTCTTAAAATGCTAGCAAAATACCTACTCTGTCATATGCCTACCCTTGCCTACATTATAACATTTTCAAGACCTATTTGATCTTGAATTAAGTATAGTAAGTTTAGTAATGATGAGAGATAAGGAGTTTATATTAGTTAAATTGATATCCTTTCCATGAGATCTTTTAGCTTACCGTGCGTAGTTTATTTGATGAAATATGAAAAAAAAATTAACATTCTCATATTCTTATTTCTATAGTGTTTACTAGCCAATTCTGAGTGATTTTAAGTGACCACCCAAGAGAGGCCTCTGTCAAATCAAATTTCTAACATAGTGCTCTAACTACGGCTGAGTAATACGTTGAAAACAGGTATATATCTGACTATGCACACACATAGATACACAGAAACACACACCAAGTAATTTATTTTAATATTTTCTTATAACATATGAAATACCCTAATCTCTCTAAGATATTCCATATTCATTTGGCTTTGATCATGCATTGTGTTAAAGGGAGTATTTAAAAATGTCTATTTCTATCATTTATTCTTGAATTTTTTTGTTTGTGTTCTAACTGGGTTTACCAATATTTTGAGCTGGATATCCATCTTGTTTTGAGGGAGAAATAACTAGTAATTTTTCAATGTGATATTGTTTTGGTTCTATTTCTTTCCTTTTACTCTTTTGTTCATCTATGACAAAAAGGGGGAGAGATGATTATGCCAGGTAAGTTATAATTTTTGTTTGGATTCCTTATATTTGAACGATTATGCGATATATCTTGTTTGGTGTACAGGGATTACAGAACATGTGTTATAGGATGAAAAAGTGGCTATGAGCATCGTGGTTCAGTAATTAAGTCTGTCCATCGAGTTATAATTTTATTTTCTTGTAGCCCTAGTCTTGTACCTCTTTGCTCAAAGACTCTAGACCATTATTATTTTAAAGAAGTTCAAAAAGAATTATGCATTTTTGATAAAAATAGGTTTCAATTCGAGCAGCCTTTTGGCTATGCTCGAATAGACCTGGCAGAACTATCTCTATTCGAATAGACTTGGTCCTATTCGAATTGACATTTGTTCAGTTCTAACATAATAGGCAAAACCCTTTATGTTCGAATAAGCTTTTGCTATGAACGAACAAAGTACTGGATTTTCAGTTTTCTATTTAAAACTTTTTTTTGATTTTAAACTTTATCTCATCCAAAAATGAATTTGAAGGCATGAGATATTTTGACAGAAGAGAGAATTCAACGAGAGATTTAACAAGAATTAACCCTCAAGTTGAATCGATATAGAATTACATAAACTTAATATTAACTTTATGATTTGAAAGCTTGAGGGATTCGAGCATGGAAAGCTTTATTGAGTAATCTAAAGTGAGGCGTTGCGATAACTAAGGATGATGCGAGAACGGTAAATTTATTGCAAGAAGCTCAATTAGGATAGAGGTAACCACGGGATGTGCTTATCGAGTCCGTAAGTGATTAAATTAATGTAATTTATTTTAAATAGTAGATTTTTAGTTGTCGGGCGATTTAACAGTGACCTGAAAGTTTTTTTTCCTGAGAAAGGTTTCCTACATGGTTAAAATTGTTTGTTCTAGTGCATAGTTGATTGCTTGTTGCAAATACTAGATTATCATATCAACTTGAGTTAGGTTAGAGTTAGACCATTAGTTTTAAGGATCACCAAACATTTCAATTTAGACCTGAACTAATCAAAATTAATTCATCTCAAGTAGTCTAAAATTTCATGTTTTAATCTAAAATGGAATACCTTTAGCCTATTTGATCAAAGTCTTATGGTGACAACATCTCCGTCTTTCTATCAATGATAAAGAAATGTTGGTTATCATCTTTGTAGGGGCCTAACTTCTTTCGAAGGGGAAGTCGGCGCTTATAACTCAGGGTTAATCCTCAGCCAAAGGAATGCAAGTAAATAATGTAAGTTATGAACAATCTATAGACACAATACTTGCGTAGAGGCTCGAATGTGACGCTCTACGACCTCTGATGAAGATTTTTAAGAGTATTTTTATTACTGATAAGTAATCGAAGGTTCGAGTACTAGGTTGTTATAGGGTGATCGAAGATAAACTGCAAAGGGGCTGGGGAGAATTTTTTTAAGCCTCCCTTGGTTCCCTATCACTCCTATTTATAGAACATAGGAATGGCTGAGTCACAAAGGTTTGGCCAGATTAAAAGGATACCTTCCGGATATTCTGGCGGGGGTATGGTACCAGACATGTCGGTACTATCACTGTAACAGTTGTTGGGTCTGTCTCTGTACTTTGTCACTGTGGCAGTGGTTGGGCCTGTCATTGAAGCTGCAAGGGCCAACTACTGCGCCATCTTATCTGGTGAGCTCACTGCCTATCCTGTCATACCTCGACCACGTGCAGCTTTAGTCGAATTGTGTCTACTGCGATGGGTGGAGTCTATCCTCGAGGCCTGTTTAGAGTTGAAGCTCCGTCTTTAGATGATCTTAGGAAGGCTTGATTAAGGATTGAATGGGCTTCGAGATATTCGAGTAGGCTTCAAAGTAACCTTTGAGTGTCTGAATGGGGTAGAAGGCTGCGAGTAGGCTACTATATTCGCCCCCTCTTAGCGAAGGTCTCGAAAATAGATGCAGAGGCATTTGTTGAGAAAAATTTTTGCTGAGAAAGTTGTTTGGCCTTGGAAGTTGAGCAATTTGACTGTTGGGTTTTTGGTTGATAATAAAAGAGGGTAATAAAGAGATGTTGGTGGTTTATAGGGTCATAAATGAAATGAAGCCATAATTATGGGTTATTGAGTAGGGATACTGTGTAATCCACTTCTTTTCCATTCTTCTCTCTTTCATCTGTAAATTTTTGAAATCTCTATGGATACCACGCCAAATACGCGATATCAGATGAGGATGGGGCTCACCCGGGATCGTCACGTAGGGCAGAAGACTGCTGAACTGCATATGAAGTTTTTCGGGCATCATGACCTGGACAGGGACATGCCTGAACTGGTGGAGGTAGAAGCTGGAGAGCTCATCAACGGGGAGCCTTATTCCTATCGTTGGGACAAACTGAAGTACAATTTTACTACTGCGGAGAAGCGTTATCTATTTCTGTCGACTTTGGCCTAATGCCTTGTTTGTGCAGAAGAGGAGGCCGAGGAACAAAGCGCGGTGAGTAGAACTGGGCCTTCTTGGAAGAAGGGCTACTATTTGAGGAGGCGATCATGGGTCTCTTTGTATTATGAGGTTTTTGTTTGAGCTATTTGTATGAATTTATTTGGGTTTGAAATTTTTTTATTTTGTAAATCGGATAATGGAATGGAAGCAATATTTTCTAAAACTTTGTGTAATTGTATTTAGTTGGTATTGTAGACGAATATTCTTATAGGCGCGGTAGCAAATACATGTCATCGAATTGTTAATAGGGGTAAAAAATGGTATCGAGCTATAATGATATGGTCGAAGGTAATCAACTCTGCATTAGTGAAGAATTGATGTAAAAGATTGAAGTCAAAGTGTCAAGATGGTCGATGGTTCGCTGCTGGATGGACTATTGGGTAACTGGTCGATGGTTCGGTGAAGGAGTTTTAACTGCAAGTCCTCCTAAATGGTGCCCATGCGCATGCAGATGAAACTGTTACGTCTCAGAAGTCGTAAATGTTGGATTGCTGAGTTTTCAAGGTGAGGAATTGAAGGCCACAGTTAATGCGGCTAGGGAAGAGAGAAAGTTGAAATTGTTTTTTATGTATAAAAGGGGGGGTTGTGGAGAGAATTTTTCATAGTTCTGCATTCTTCATCGGAAACATAATGTCTATCTCTTCGTCTAACGGTGGTTCGTCCAATGGTGGTTATTCCAGGAATAGGTATGCAAACCAGGTTGCGGCCAATGTGATTCAGGTAACAAAGAAGATGTTAAAACTACGGCAGAGGTTTCTGATCAATCAAGACATTGATGCGGAGATGCTGGCCCTTTTTGAAATAGAGCTCGGGGAACCGATTATTGGGATGCCTTTTACATATTGGTGGAGAATTCTTCTGATGTTGGTTCATTTTTGGGCCATCGGTTGTCTCTGCTAGAGACCTTCGCAGATGAAATGGTGGACCAGGAGAATGCTGGTGCTATTCCTATGGTCGAAGAGGAGCATCCCGCTTATAATTAGGGTCCTCTTTCAATTTTGTACTGCTGGGTGTTCTAGTTGGTCTGCTTGTGGTTTGTTGTTGTAGTTGCACTTTTTTTTATGGTTTCTATAATTTGTAACTGGATGTCTTGTCTTTCTAAATGAAATTGGGATTTTGAATTACTGTTGAAGTAGTATCCTGGCTCTTTATAAGTAACAATTTAAACTGTCCCACTAAAAAGTCTGAATTATCAAAACAAAAATTCTGAGCTGGCGAAGTAACGGTAAAATCTGTCGATGGAGGATTCTAAATTCTCGAAGTGAAAAATTGTAGTTTGTTGAAGGAGAATTTTGATTTGTCGAAGTTAAAATTGCGACTTGCCGAAGTACATGGATGATCTGCCGAAGTAATAAATTCATAAAGTTTTGAAGTTACAAATGTGTTGTAGATCGAGTTTTTGATATCCAGTGTAGTCGATTATTCGTGGACGATACTTTAGAGTATCGAAGGTTTTGTTGGATTTGACTGGTCGTACTAATAACCCAGACAGCTGGTCTGTCAGGATGGCACGGGCACCTGGGCCAGTGTGCCGTATAGGTAATCATTATTTTTGTCCACATTTCACGGAAAAGTTGTGATTTGATGTTGGGATTTGACTGGTTAGCTTCAAGTGGGGGTGAAAAGGTTCGAGAAGCTTTAATTTTGTAGGTAATTCGAAGTAAGCATGCAGCTCGCATGTAAGGGATATGAGGGGTAAATCGATTAAAACACATTGTAGCCAAAAGGCCAGGTAGTGGGGGTGTGGTAATGATAGTGGTTTAAAAATTGAGGCGGTTTTGGTTTTCCGAGAAAGTATATAAATATGAGAGAAGTAACCACTGTACTGTTTATTGAGAAAAACCAGAGAGAGTGAGAGGAAGAGAACATACGTCATTAGTATTGGTGCTTGAGAGAAGTTTAGAGGAGTTGCTGAAATAGTTGCATTTGATCTTGCTGTTTCGAGTATACTTCTTCTTTCATAGGTATGTCACTTAATCTCTCTCTATTCTTGTTTTGCTTTACCTTCTGTGTCTGCTAGTAGAATCTTTTAGGTTTTGAGTTTGGTGGTTATCTTCGAGGATAAGAAAATTGATGAATCTGGGTTTCAACCCATTAAGGGAATTTGGGGGTTCTAGAGAAGGCATTAGGTTTAGTATCAAGGTTTCGAATGTGTGCATATCTGTTAAAGGGGGTATATGGGATATGGGATATTGACACGTAATTATCGAATGTATCGATATAATTACATACCTCTTCTTCTGTAGGGAAATATGTGTACCCATCAAGCTTTGAGATAGAGGCTGATAGATAAAGAGATCGAAGCATTCAAAGCTAGTATTTCTGATCGGGCTCCCATAGATGGGGGCAACGACTTAGAAGTGTTAGATGTTGTAACAGATGCCCATCTGTCTATGGTATTACCGACTGGGGAGGTTCTGATTATGAGAGGTCGTAGGACGGTAGTGACTGAGGGTAGTGAGGAAGGGGAAATAGTATGGGGGGAGAGAGGCGAGGGTAATGCGGGACCAGGGTTAGGGATAAGGTTAGATTAGATTGATTTACTGCCAAGCTGGAGCTGTTGAAAGTGGGAGTATTTTTTAGTGTGGTGGGGGCAGGGTTAACTTTCAAATTAGACCCTGGGGAAGGGATAATGGCTTATAGAGGCCAGATTTGATTAGGAATAGAACTTCCCCATTGAAGACTGGTGAAAGAGGTGTTGAGTTTTTGGGAGGTGGCCCCGGTTCAAATGAATGGAAATTTTTACGAGATGATGAGGGTTATAGAGGGGATGAATGCAAAGTTGAGTAGTGAGGGGAGGGGTTTAATTAAGTAGTTTGATATTGTGACCTTCTACTCGAAGAAGGCGAGCCATAACACTGGTACCTACCACATCCTGTGTCACCCTGAAAATCCTAGTTTTTTTATCTGTGTTCGACGGGTAATGGGTGGAATAAAGACTTAGTTATAGTACGGGGAAACTACAAGAATATTGAGGGGGATGACCTTTATAAGTTGCATCATAGGGTGTATAATCAGAGTAAGTTTGCTATCGAAGGATTATTGTTGATGTATGTCTTGAATAAGTGGTGATTATATTTTGTTTGTTCTGCAGGTCCGAAGAATCTGACTTGGAACAATCTGAGGAACTATATTGATGCCTTACTCAAAGCAAGTGAGGATTGCGTGAATTCTGTTTTCGAAAGTCTTGGTATCAAGAAGCAGAGAAGGAAGAAAATGGAATCCCTGCTCTGAAACGTACCCGTTACGCTGAAGCCATTGAAGAAGAGGAGAGGCGAAGGTGGTTTGAAAGGTCTAGAAGAAATAGGAGTGGATGAGTTGCCAATAAATATTCATTATGTTCCAAAATCGATGAGGAGGTCGAAGCAAATAGTGCCAGTGCCCAAAGTTGCTGACGATGCTTTGAGACTAAGGCCGAGGCAGGTGCCAACACAGGCTGAGAAGGGGAAGGGCCAGGTTATTCCTAAAGTTCTGAAGGTACAACAGACAAAGGTTATTCTGTGCAAAAGGCGTAGGGCGCTGGGGGAAGATGATGCAGCGGATGAGGATGAAGAGATGACGGAGGCGGAACGACGAGAGCAAGCAGTAGCCAAACAAGCTTCGATGGTTGAACTCTGCGAAGACGACCCAGACGAGGCTTCGAAGGAAATGAAGAGGAGTATGTTTTAGGTAACTGTCTATTAATTTCTTCTGTGAGATTCTAAGATTTCTTTTTAAAGTTCTTTGAGTTTCAAGGGATACTGACTGCTCGAATATTCCAGCAGACGGATGTTTGGGCATAACATACAACAAGGCAATGAAGTCAGTAGAGGGGAAGCTGCAGATGGCGGTTGAAAGTCTGGATCTTGCTCGAGGGACTGAGGCTTCGCTATTATCTGAGGTCAAATATTTGAAGTAAGATTTGGCGGCAATCACAGACTCCTTCGATAAGAGGCTCGAGAGTCAGCCGTATAATCAGAAGCGGGTGTGGGCGGTGAAGCTTGCTGCAAAAGAGAAGGAAATGGCAGAATAGAAGGTGTTGTACCAGGCGTTGTTTGATGGTGAATGTAGAGTGACTGTCAAGCTGAAAGAGTTTATAGTGGATAAGGGGTATAACCCCGATACTTTGGAGCCTTTCCCTGTTACCCCAGAACTGGTCACTAGAGATGTTATAGAGACTGAGGAAGGAGATGCAGATGTTGCGAACAAGGCAGATGGAGGTATTAGAGGTGGTGTGGCGGTTCCTGTGATTGAAGTGACCAGTATTGGAACGGTGGATGGTGTGGTTGGCGATGGTGCGGGGTCGAAGTCTTCGACTAAAGGTGCCGAAGATGTTGGCGCTGGAGGACCTGTTGAGGAATAGGATGTGGCCTTGCCGATATGAGGTATTTGTATTAGAGTTCCATGCCTGCCTTTTCTAATTTGTTGGTGAGTTGCAAAATTTTGAACCATGTATATTTATTTTTTTGTGCTGGTCTTTGAACTTGGTATGTCTGTGAGCAGTTGTACTGTACTGATGGCGGTTATCTGTTGAACTTCTAAATTTGATTTTGAACTGTATTTAAATTTGTTCCTATTTTCTAAATTAGATTTTGCTGTCTTATTCTAGCCTTGCTTTGGTCTGGATCTTTGAAATGTTGAGGCTTATTCTGTTAGCTTAGCTTGTACCAAATGTTTGATGCATGGTTGAGCTTGAGTTATGTTGAAACTGCTTCTCTGATTAATGATGGCTGAAATCTTCTTGCATTGTAGATATTTCTGTATAATAGTATCTGCATGTACTGTTTCTGTCGAATGACTGTAGAGTAATCAAATCCCTGAAGAGCTTCGAGGATGTTGTGATACCGCTTTTGGAATTGAGGGATCAGCTGGACATCGAAGGCGTGGTCACCTCTAACGCATTCCTGAGGTTGGTCGGTCGACCATTCGTACCCCTCGAGTCTGCTCGAATGTTGGGAGTTTTAACATTTTCAAGGTCACCCCCAAGTATCAGTCGGGCCTAGAGGACGAGATACCTAGAGGAATCCTGGAAATTTACTGGACTTCAAAGGCCTAAGCCACAGCAAAGCAAGACGTGTTTGCCTCCAACACATTCCTGAGGGTCTGGCCTTTCAGCCATTCATGCCCCTCAAGTTTGCTCGATTGTTGGTAAATTAAAATTTTCAAGGCTGGCCGGCGCCCCCAAGTATCAGTCGGGGCGAGGGTGGATATGATACCCGGGGTAAACCAAGAAATCGGCTGGACTTCAGCGGTTTTGAACCTGATCGAAGCATATCTGTTCGCCCCCAATGCATCTCCTAGGGTCCGGTCTGTCGACCATCCTTAACCCTCAAGTTTGCTAGAAATTGGAAGCTTGAAAATTTCAAGGTCGCCCCCAAGTATCAGTCGGGTCGAAAGATTGACATGATACTTAGAAGAAACCTGGAAATCGACTGAACTTTGAAGGCCTTAGCCATAGCAAAGCATAACTGTTTGCCCCCAATGCATTCTCAAGGGTCCGGTCTTTCGACCATCCTTGCCCCTCGAGTTTGTTCGAAATTAGAAGCTTGAAAAAATCTCAAGGTCGCCCCCAAGAATCAGTCGGGTCGATGGGTTGACATGATACTTTGAAGAAACTAGGAAATCGACTGGACTTTGAAGGCCATAGCCTCACCGAAGTATAACTGTTCGCCCCTAATGCATTCTCGAGTGTCCGATCTTTTGACTATCCTTTCCCCTTGAGTTTGCACGAAATTGGAAACTTAAAAAAATCTCAAGGTCGCCCCCAAGTATTAGTCGATTCGATGGTTTACATGATACCAAAGTTAAACCAAGAAATTTAATGATAACAGGCAACAAAGTATGGGTGAAGAAGTTGTTTATTAAATATCCTGTGTTACATCAGTTGTACATGGTTGAGGCTGTGGCCTGTTATAGGAGACCAACTGTATTTTGTTCCACAGATTTGGTAAAGGCTTTTCCTCTTCTGTTATCAGATAGTAAGAACCCTTGTCAGTTTTATCATACACGACATAAGGTCATTCCTGGGATTTGGCAAGCTTGCTGGCATTTCGAGGCTTCAGGGATTGGTTGACACGCCGAGGATTAGGATATTTGCTTCTCGAATGTAATGTCATGTTCGCCAAGGTACACGAACCACTGTTGTACTCGTCTGGATTTTTCTTTTTTACGGAGTACTTCTCGAATGAGGTAACTTTTTATAAGACGGATGGGGTGAGCTTGAAAATATGGTTTGATTTTGCGGGCTGAATAAACAATGGTGAGGAGCAGACACTCAAGGTTTGAATATCGAGTTTCTGCGGGTGTTAGAGTTTTGTTGATAAAATATACAAATTTCTTGATGTTTGAATCGAGTCGAATAAACACTGAACTGATAGACGTGTTGATAACAGTAAGGTATAAAGAAATTGTTTTACCTTCGATAGATGTGCTGATAATTGGTGGTTGGCCATGATAAGTTTTAAGTTCGAGGAAGGCCTGTTCACACTCGGGTGTCCAGTTGATCTCGAGGTTGTTTTTCTTTTCTGCTTTGTGGACGCCTTGGTCGTGTAAGAGGGAAAAGAGCCAGGCACATCTATCTGAGGATTTGGAAATGAAACGGTTAAGGGCTACTATCTTACCAGCCACTTTTTGGATGTCTTTTTTGGTTCGGGGTGAAGGCATATCGATGAGGGCTGGAATATGGGTGGGTTCAATCTTGATACCTCATTTACTGATAAGGTGGCCCAAAAATTTACCAGATGAAACACCAAATTAGCATTTGTCAGGGTTAAGTTTCATGTTGTATGTTCAAAGTATCAAAATAACTTTGGTTAGGTCCTGGATATGGCTTAGTTTCTGGAGGCTCTTGCATAACATGTTGTCGATGTAAACTTCGACCAACTTGCCAAGCAAGGGTTTAAACATGGCTGTGACAAGGTGTTGGTCAGTGACTCCTACATTTTTAAGGCCGAAGGGCATAACATTAAAATAGTAAAGGCCTTGTTCTATGAAAAAGGAAGTTTTAAGTTGATCTTCGGGGAGGTGGCCTTGTCCATCATAGATAGTCGCTTATGTCTAGCAGTGGCGTGGAGGAGTGGTGAGATGATCGGGAGGGGGAAGCTGTCCTTCGATGTGTGCTTGTTGAGATCTGTGAACTCAACGCAGATTTTAATCTTGTCATTCTTCTTGGGAACTGCCACAATGTTTGATATCCAGACAGTGTATTTCACTTCTCTGATAAACCCTGCAACTATGAGCTTATCTTCCTCAAGGCTCACTGCTTCTCGAAGTCATGGTGGCAGGTTACGCTTCTTCTATTTTACTGCTGAGGAATAGGGAATGAGGTCGAGGTGATAGCACACTAGGCTAGGGTCGACACCGAGAATCTCCTGGAATGTCCATGCAAAGATATCTTTGTTTGCTAGAAGGAAATCTGTAAGCTCGAGGCTTCTTGCCTTATCTAGAAAAGTTCTGATGAATGTACCTTGATCAAAACCGTCGAGTTTGATATAAATAGTAGGTTCGATGGGTGAGGTGGTATCTGAAGAAGGTGTGCGTATAGAAAGTGACAGTGATTTCTATGGGCGGCTGACGAGTTTCCAGGTCTGATCGATATCCGGGTGCTCGCATGAATGGGCGAAGCGTTGAGAGCCTTTCAAGTTCCAAGTACCTTCGGGGGTGGTTTAACGAAGTGTTTGATTGTAGGTTAAAAATATGGCACGCATGGCGTGGAGCCAGTCACGCCCGAGGATACTGAGATATTCAAACTTCTTATCAATGACAAGAAAGCTGGTTTGAAGTGTATCAGGGCCTGTGGTGACTGGTAGGTTGATTCGACCGATAACGACTTCTGTGACCCCATTAAAACCTTTTAGTTTGACATTAGCAGCGGCTATGAGGTCGGTTTTCTTCATGGTTTTGATAGTTTAGAGAAAAAGGACATCAGCTGCACTCCTAGTGTCTATGAGCATTGTGTGGAGGACGAGGTTTTCGATCTTAATCATAATGACTAGTAGATCGGAATGGGAGAAACGGACGTGAGATATATAACATTCGATGAAAGAAATACCTTCGAGTCGAGGGCAATGGCTTGATTCTGGCATGAGGGTAGGATGTTTCTCCTGATAGGTGAGTTTGTAACATTCATCGACGAGCTTACGTTTGCTTTTGGAATGGCTGTTGTCTATGTTGTTGACTTCGATAAAGCATATTCTGTAGATATGTACCTCGGCCGGGTCAGCAGTAGGGCTGAATTGAGGTTTGTGGTAAGACTCATCAAGATAGTTGGGAAGGTCGGCAATATATTTGTACAGAAGACCTACTTTGAGGATGAGTTTGTGAGAGCGCTGGAGGGCAAAGCATTTGTTGGTATGGTAATAGTTAGATTTGTGATTGGCGCAATAAGGTTTGCCTGGTCTAACTTTGATAGGGAAAGGGATACGCCAGATGGGGTCTGCCTATATATGTGGTAGAAGGGTACTGAGAGGGGCAGTAAGTGTGGGCTAGACAGGCTTCGGCCACTTCTTGCGAGCTTCTGCATTGTTATCATTGTAAGGGCATTTGCAGCTCTCCGTCTCTTGCAAGATGGGAGCGATCAGGGGTATTGGAGTAGAAGGTAGGTTTTGTCGATGTTTATTGATAGCTGGAGTCGAAAGTTGGCTCGGTTTATGTGACTCGCGGAGGCTCTCAAGGTCAATATAACCGTTGACTTTTGAGAACATCTCTTCGAGGGTTTGAGGTTTGTGGAGAACCAGGTGTTCTTTTACTTGACAATGATCAGGTAGGGTATTCGAGTATGCAAGTATGGCATTTGCGCAGTCAAGGTTCTTGATTTTAGTGAAGGCTTTGAGTGTCTCATTGCAAGATTTTCTGATATTGAATAGGGCGTCGACTCTGACTTCTCTGTCCTTATTGAAGGAAAACTGGTCGATGAAAATCCGTGATAGTTTCTTGAATCTTCGTATCGAGCTATTTGGAAGATTGTGATACAATCGAAGGGGGTTGTCAGTAAGGCTGGTGGGAAAAAGGTGACATAACAGGTAGTCGGCCGTGGAATAGAGGCTCAAAGCGTTTTGAAATTCGAGAATGTGTGATTGAGGGTTTGAAATTACAATATTTGTTGAGTTCGGGGGCACAGAAATTCAGGGGTATCTCGATGGCGAGATGTTTGGGGCATAATAGGTTGTTCAGGCAACTCAAGGAACTCGGAGTTGGGCTCGCACTGACGCGAACAACAGGTTGTATTTTGAGGTTGAAGTCCTGCTGTGCAGCATAGGTAGGATGAGGGGAGGATCGAGGGATTTGAGGGTGCTGAGGTCGAGTGGGTGGAACGTGTCCGGTGCTGCACTCACCCTAACGTTCTCGAGCAGGGCGGCATTTTGGGTATCGGGATGATAAGAGAGGGGAATCAGAGGAGTTTTTTGTGGGTTGAATGCTGAGATGGATGGATCCAGTAGGGGGAATGGTGTGGGGAGTAGCCTCGGCCTGGATATGGACTGGGGGTACTTTAATAGTTGGTAGGGGCCCCAGACGGGCAGACACGCACGATGGATCTGGGACTTGGGATGGTCGAGCGGGTTCTAGAGGTTGTAATCTCTAAAATTCTCGGACGGTATATCGCAACTCATTGATCGCTCTATTTTGTATGTCGGCATCATCCAGGAAACGATTCTGTTCAGCTTTAAACTTCCGCCAGCGTTTTTCACGCTCTTGATAGAGTTGGGCATTGTGGCGCTCCTCCACTTGAGCGAATTGTTGAGAAAATAGGGTTATTTGGGCGGCCACTCAATCAACGGAGTTGCTGCATGTGTAGAGCTGGAATGGAGGGTGGGTGCCATAGGGGGGGTCTGCGAAACTTTAAAACAAAGGGGAAGGAAAGAGAGAGAAAAACTAGTAGGCCGGGAAGTGCAGGCGACACCAATTGTAGGGGCCTAACTTCTTTCGATGGGGAAGTTGACCCTTACAACTAAGTGTTAATCCTCAGCCAAAGGAATACAAGTAAATAATCTAAAGTATGAACAATCTATAGACACAATACTTGCGTAGAGGCCCTAATGTGATGCTCTACGACCTCTGAAGAGGATTTTTAAGAGTGTTTTTATTACTAATGAGCAATCGAAGGTTCGAGTACTGGGTTTTTACAGGGTGATCGAAGGTAAACTAGAAAGGGGTTGGGGAGAATATTTTTAACCCTCTCTTGGTTCCCCATCTCTCCTATTTATAGAACATAGGAAGGGCCGAGTCACCAAGGTTAGGTTAGATTACAAGGGTACCGTCTAGATATTCTGGCGGGGGTATGGGCGCCGGACATGTCGGTATTGTTACTGTAACAGTTGCTGGATCTATCTCTGTACTTTGTCACTGTGACAGTGGTTGAGCCGGTCACTATAGCTACAAGGACCAACCACTGTGTTGTCTTGTCTGGTGAGCTGGCTGCCTGTCCCGTCATTCCTCGACCACGTACAGCTATGGTCTAAGTGTGTCTGCTGCGATGGGTGGAGTACGTCCTCGAGGCTTGTTTAGAGTCGAAGGTTCGTCTTCAGATGATCTTTGGAAGGCTTGCTTAAGGATTGAATGGGCTTCGAGATATTCGAGCAGGCTTCGGAGTAGCCTTCGAGTGTCTGAATGAGGTAGAAGGCTGCGAGTAGGCTACTACAATCTTCACAGTTTTAAAATAGAGACAATTCTAGTGGGGGCTCATTTCAAAATATTGACTGATCAGGGAGTACTTAAATACTTCTTAAAACAACAACTAAATACTGTGGATCGACAAAAATGGTTAACGAAGCTTTTAGGGTATGACTACTTGATTTTGTACCGCCAAGGAAAAGAGAATGTTGTAGCTGATGCCCTTTCTTGATAGATGGAGAGTGGGGAACTTCATGTTATCTCTACTCTAATATTCGGAGCCATTAATGGCATATCCAGAGATTGTGTTATTGACCCAGATCTTTCTCTTATCATAAAAAAAATCATGATGATTCATGATCTCTTCCATCTTATATGTTAAAAGATGGTGTCCCCATTTTCTTTAGCTTGGTGTTTCCTCGGGGTGTTTCATGCTTCACCAATAGGTGGTCATTTTGGCTTCTTACCAACATACAAGAAAGTCTCTACAAACTTTTATTGACGTGGCATAAAAGGTGCAACTTAAAAATTTGTAGCTAAATGTAAAGTATGCCAGCGAACCAAGACTGAGACTGCTGCACCCCCGGGATTATTACAAGTGTTACCCATTCCTTCAAATGTTTGGGCTAACGTGTCCATAGATTTCATAGATGGGCCTACTTCTTCAGATCGAAAGACATCTATGATGGTGATTGTTGATAGATTTAGCAAGTATACGCACTTTTATCCTCGTGCTCACCCTTATACCGCTTCTTAGGTCGTTGAATTATTCATACGAGATAGTTGCTAAGTTATACATCATGCCTAGATCTATTGTTAGTTTTCAAGATCCCGTGTTTATCAGCCATTATTAGACTTCATATTTCAATCTTCAAGGAACAAAGTTTTGTCGAAGTACTATTTATCATCCCCAATCTAATAGACAGATCGAAGGCGTAAACCGGTCGCTTAAACAATTTTTCGGTGTTCTGCAGGTCACCATCCTAGTGAATAGACAAAATGGATCTTATGGGCAAAATTTTGGTAAAACTAGGGCTGCTAATGGTAAGGACGAAATTCGTAACCCAGTCCAATCCAATCCGGTAGTAAAGGTTTAGGATCAATTTTTTAGATCCATTAGGAAACCTGATCTGTTAAGTCCATTCCTATAAGTTAATAGATTGGTTAAGGATCCACCTCAATCTGATCTGCTAAAGATCTGATCCGTTAAGGATACATATTACATGCACTAATATTATAATTATCTTCTAATAAATAAAGTTAATTTGTCACTATATTATTTAAAATAGAAACCCATGACCCAAAATAAAGTATTTTCTTCTCCTCTTAAACTAAGAAGAATTTTTTCTTTTCTCTGTTATTTCTTACGACGCCGTAAAGGCCGAAGAAGAAAATCTTTAAGTGTGAACGTAGGTTTAGGGCTTTCCTTAGAATGAGTGCTCGTAAAAGAATTAATTTTCATGTAATGATTTTTTATGATTTCACCTTTTTAGATACGCTTTATTTGTTAAAGGATTGGTTCGGACCGGATTAGGATCGACCAGTTTACTAACGGACCTGGTTTGGATCCACATTTTAATGATCTTAATGGATTAGGACCGTGTTAGAACCTAGGGTATTTCTTAATGGATCGGACTGGGATCATAGCAGATCATAGTCCAGTCAAGTCCATTGACAGCCCTAGGTATGACACCTGTCATCACAATTCTCTAAAAATGCCCCTTTCCATATTATACATGGACGAGCACCTCCTTGAATTGATGTTTATATTCCAGGGTCTACTGTTGTTCATTTCGTTGATTCAACACTTCGCAACCTGGACAAACTGCTTAGATTTCTCAAAGATAACCTTTACTTAGCTCAATCACGTATGAATTTTCAAGCGAATAAGCATCGTACAGAACATTCCTTTGATGTTAGTAATTGGGTTTTCCTCGCAAAAAATCCTTAGGAGCTTGAGGTCCCTATAAGGTTGCCCCACTCTTTTATGGGCATTTGTTACTATTAAGTCACATAGGGCATGTGGCATGTGGCTTACAAGCTTGTACTTCCTCCGTCTTCTAAGTTACATCTAGTTTTTCATGTATCTCTTTTAAAAAGCGAATTGGCGATTCCGATCCCTCCTCCATAATAGTTCTACCAATTTTAGATTTAGGCCGTACAATTTAGACATCGAGAAAAATCTTGGACCGTAGCATTTTCAAGCACAACAACCTTGCTATCACCAAAATATTTGTCCAATGGGATGGTCCTATGTAAGAATATGCTATCAGTGAGGAGTACCATGATTTCATTGCTCAATTTCCTTCTATTGCGACTTAAAGACAAGTGGTGTTTTGCGAAGGTGTCGGCATTGTTACAACTTGTTTATGCTTTAATTAGTTAACTAGTTATGGAGTTATAGGTGGTTAGTTCTGGAGATTTTCGCCTCTTTTTAAGGGTGGTTACGCAGTTAGAGATCATGGTTAGCTACTAGTAATGGGTAGTTTCTCTCAGCAACTTTAAATAATCATGTAAGGAAGTAGGCCCGGCCCTGAGTATGTGCGAGGTGTGCGACCGCACAGGGCCCAAGAATAAAAGGGCCCAAAAAAAATAATGCCCATGGGTTAGAAAAAAACACTAAAATTGTAAATAACATATATAATTCAAACTTTGTGGAGTTGGTTAGTGTTTCGTCTTTTGAGTAAGAGGTCAAGAGTTCAAGTCCTAGCAAAACAAAATTATATTACTTTTATATTTTTGCGCAGGGCCTTAGGGGTACTGGTCTGGCCCTGTAAGGAAGTAATATAAAAGCATGAATTAATTATTTTTCCTAATAAATTTTAGCTTATTTCTGTAGAAACTGAAGTTCGTATCAAAGGTAATGTATAAATACTTTGGTTTTATGAGAATGGCATGTATTCAAGTTTGACGAAACGAGATTTGCTACAACTTCTCTATATGGTTGTGAACCCTTTCGAAAAATAAATGCAAATGCTTGTTTTTTTTTTTACATGAATTTCTTTGTTAAATTTCTTTTCAGCCATTATTTGAAACAATAAAAACACTTTGTAAGACTCCAATTTCTTCTTGATAGGATAAATCCAAGAGAAATAAGAAAAATCATCGATTAAAATGACATAATATCGATAACATTGATTGGATAAAATTAGAGAGGGACCCCATAGATTACAGTGTATTTTGGTAATTGGTTTACATGCCCTATTATTTAAAGGAAAAAATGAAAGTTTAGAGCTTTTGCTTAAAACACAGCTCTTACTGTAGTAGCATATTTCCTAAATTCGATAAGAAGAAGTCAAACGACATTTAGTCGAAGATATTCCATCATTCGAGAAGATGTCACATCTGCGACTACAGAGTTCGGCCCACTGAAGTAGCCATTATTCTTGGTAAAATAGAGCCATTGCAGAGAGATCCGCGAAGTTCACTCACTATCCGCCAAAATAGGAAACTATTTTATTTTTGTAACTACATGTATCCACTATAAATATAGGAAGAGAATATGTTATTCCAATCTGCAACTCTACTAATCAATTATTCTTATGTCCTTAACAAACAACAATTGTAATAACTAGCAACTTATTTGATTTTGTACCAAAAACCCTCCTCGAAATCATGGTTTTTCACAGACTTTACTAAGTTTCCACGTAAAATCCTATGTGCTTAAGTTATAATTGCATTATCTATACTAAAGTATTGGCAAAAATTATTTTGGCGGACAGGGCTATCTGTAGCGACTTCTCCGGGCGTTATCGTCTCTGCAATCCCTTTGGGTTGTGAGATGGTGGTGGTTATGGAAAAGAAGGGTGTGGCTATTTTTCCTACGCCGGAGGATATGGCGCACTTAGGAGTTACACTAACTTGTAGTATCAGCTGTAATGTCATTGAAGTAAAGATTGTGAAATGTAAAATGTAACAATTACTTATGGAATAAAATGTTGTTTGTGAATTTGTATCGATAAAAGATCTTGTTATCCTGAATGATATGGAAAACTATTATCCGAAGATAATCTGTTGAGTCATGTTAATGTCGAGATAGTCATTTCTAAATATGGGAAAATATCGAGTTTACTGTGTTAAGATAATAGGATCTCGAAGTAAAGTTTGTTGACTTGGTGGGGCCCATAAATGATTCCCTAGGAGGTTGAATTGACTGGGTTGTCATAGTTCTAATGTAAAGTGAATATTGTCTTTGACTGTTGGTAGATGTGGCAGTCTGAGTTTTTATATAAATACCCATGTATTCTTGAGGATGTCATTTGGCTTATGAGAAGATAGTGAAGGCGAGGACACAGCTTCATAACGAGGAGATGTCCAACCGTGTGTACGCTAAGTATTAGGAATTATTGGAGCGGTATTTTGACAAACTTAGTGTGAATGGTCGGTCGTTGGTATCGGTGGAACCCAACCACGAAGAGATGAATGAAGTGGAGGTTAAGGTCGCTGAGGAGGAGTACTTATTTCATCTTCAATTGTAATCTTTGAGTCCTCCCAAATGATTTGGTAGGATAAGGACTCGAGCTAAGCCATTGGTGAAGAAGGAAGATGTTGCTGCCAGTCGAAGAGGTTGAAAGTAGGACTCATGGTCTTTTGGGTTTGCAATAAATGAACAAACTGTACTATGTTGGTTTGACATGAAACAAATGAGTATATTTTTGTCAAATTTTGTTGTCGATTTCATAAATTCCAAAATGTTCTCGAAGATGATCCTCAAGTTATAGCCGCACCAAATATTCTACAACAATTTATTACCTTGGATGACCTGAACAATATAATCTAAGCCAAACACTATGACAATCCAGGCTGAAGATCTGTTCTTGATAGGATCAAAACGAACCCTATTTCTCTCCATCTCAAAGTTATCCCCGTCCCAGAAAATTTCCACAAACAAATTTGTTTTCGATATGCAGGCCTCATTGACCCTCTCACCCACATCCGATACTTCAAAGCAGCAGTTGGATTATACTCCAAACTAGATTCCATGCTCTGCCGATTATTCAACATGATCCTTAAAGAAGAACCTCTCAGATGGTTTCATATTATTCCCGAAGGCTCTATCACTACATCTAGCCAGTTACAGTGCCTCTTCGAGTTAAACTATGCTCATGCTAAGGAATGAGAAATAAAAGTAGATTCTTTGTTTTTTTTAAAGTAAGGAGCGAAAGAGAACTTAGCCAATTTTTACAACCGTTTTTTGCAGGAAACAAGGAAATTTGGGAATTCAAATCCTAAAACTATCGCTCTGGTATTCACCTTTGCACTCCACATTGACTTCAAAGTTTGAGAAGAGCTTGCCTTACGCAAGCTTAAGATAGTGACAGAAATGATCGATGTTGTTAATAACTGCATTGAATTGAAACAGTCTAAAATGAAAAAAAGGAAAAGCTCCTCAGCCATCCATCCAATGAAGCATTTTCATCGCCACCTCTAAAGTCAGCGAGTAACGGGACTCCCAAATAGTGTGGAAGGAACACCGACAATGTCCAGAAGGGAGATGGACATCCTGACAGACCTGTCCCAGTCTTGCCTTCTGCAACAACCATACTCTTCACTATCTTACCAATGATAAAAGAGGATGATTTGCTTCGAGAAGCACAGGCAATTCTTGATGTACCCAATAAACCCTTGAGTCAGTATCATGATGTGCACAGCCACGAGACTGACAACTATTACTCTATGATATGGATATTTTACCGCATTCTACTCCCAGGACAACTACACGAGTATGTCATCGACATCCCGAAATTCCTCGAAGAAGGGACCAAAAGAAAGGAGGTCGAACAAGAGAAAGGGCAAGGCCAAGCTCGCTATCTTTACATGGTCAAAATTGAGAAGGGAAAAAAGAGAAAGAAAGATGATAGAATTACATCTTGCTGCAAGATGACAACATCGGACAAATCAGTAAAGCTTCTTCCCACTTCAGCAAGCCTAGACGTCCATATCATATATCTTTCAAAGACTGCGATACCAACCTCGTCAAGTACCTTCATGATGACCCATTGGTCATAATGCTCAAAGTAGGTCAGGATTACCTGTATACACTTCTGGTTGATACAAAAATCATAGGAGATGTTTTATTCAAGAGGGCTATTGATGTTCTAGGCCTCAAGGATTCAGTCAAAGATTCGACAATGACTATCACAAGGTTTAATGGTTCCAAAGAATCTGTCACGGGAGAAATCACACTACCAGTTCAAGCGGGACTAGAAACCACTTTCATCAAATTAATCGTCATCGATGCTAAATCAAAGTTGTAGTAGCATATTTCCCAGATTCGGCAAGGATAAGCTGACATAACATAGTCAAAGACAGTTAGCATTGTATAGTCGAAAATAGTCTGTATTGCATAGTTGAAGACAGACAGCAGTCGAGAAATTACCATAAGTCCTCGACTATCTAAAAGTAGCCGTTGCGCCTAGTTAAGAAAAAGCCGCTAGAGATTTGCGAAGTTCGCCCACTACCCCCGAAATAGGAGATTGTTTCTTTATTTTAGTAAATTACATGTATCTACTATAAATCCAAGCAGAGAATAGATTATTCGTATCGGAAACCCTACTATTCTTACTTCCTTACCCTACAGTTAAACAAAAACTTATAATAACTGGTAACATAATTGATTTTACATCAAAACCCTCCTCGAGGTCGTTGTTTTTCTCAGCCTTTACTGAGCTTTTTATGCAAAATCATACTTGTTTAGCTTATTATTGCACCTTCCTTGGGAAAAGTATTGGCGAAGATTATTCTTCTGAAAAATGCACCACTACAATTGGCACCGTCTGTAGGAATTACCACATTTTACTTTACCACCCCTAATATAAAAAAATCCAATGACAAATAGGAATCTCCGAAGCCATTCAGCGCAACAGGAGACCACGAGATCAATCTGATACCATAAATAATCGGCCTACACAATCCAGTGATCGAGCTTCAGAAATAGATGGAGTCAGAAAAGGCGCAAAGGTTGGAAGATCATCCCATTCATTCTCAAGCTCTTCAAGTGTAAAGTGACGAAAAAAGGAAAGCCTTGGACTAACAAAGTCGAACACATCAGAAAGAGATGGTGAGATTAAGGAAAACCCAAGATCGACTCACTGGCCATCAAATGTCACCTCCACTAGCCCGAAGTGATTATCATTCAAGAGCAAACCAAATAGATGATTAGTCAAGAGAGGACAAATTGCGAACTTCTCGATCCAGGTCCAGAAATCCTGACAGGGCTTCTCGATACTTTGGACTTACATCCTCAGCATCAACAACTCAAGGAAGTCGATGCACGCATCATCAAACTCCCCTGCCACCATAAAGAAGACCAATCAGGGACCAATTATAACCAGAAAGACAAGGAGATTTTGATCCGCAAGTTGTAACCATACAAATTTCTCCTCCACAGTTCGTCACCTTGGACTACCTAAACAATAGGATCTAGGCCATACACTCTGATATCCCAGGCCGAAGGTTTGTACTTGATAGAATCGAGACAAAGCCCATCTTGAAGTTATGTCCATTCCAGACAATTTCCACATGCCAAAGTTTATTCAATATACAGGCCTAACTGACCCGCTTACCCATATTTAACATTTCAAAGCTACAGTAGGATTATACTTTAAACTCGACCACATGCTATGTAGGCTATTTAACATGAGCCTGAAAGAAGAACCTCTCAGATGGTTCCATACAATCAAAGAAGGCTCCATCACCACATTCAGCCAGTTGCAGTGTCTATTCGAGTCCAATTATGCTCACACTAAGGAGCGATAGATTACTGTAGATTCTTTGTTCTTCTTCGAGCAGGACACAAAAGAAACCTTGGCAAGCTTTTACAAGTATTTCTTAAAGAAAATACAAAAAATTGGGAACTCAGATCCTAAAATCATCGTTCTAACATTCACATCGGCCCTACATATCGACTTTAAAGTTTGAGAAGAACTTACTTTTCACAAACCCAGAATGGTGACAAAAATGATTGATGTAGTTAATAACTACATTGAACTAGAACGATCTAAGAAAGATAAAATGAAGAGCTCCTCTGCCATCCACTCTAGAGAAATAAATTCATCTCCACCACAAAAATTAAGCACTACTAAACCACTCAAACAACACGGTAGAAGCATCGACAAAAATAGGAGACAGGACGGAAGACCTGATAGACCCGTCCTAGTTCTTCCCCCAATGATAACGAATCTCTCTACTATCTTACCAACGATAAAGGGAGATGAGTATTATCGAGTACAACAAACAATCCTCAATATGCCCAGCAAACCTCTATGTCAGTATCACAATGTGCAAAGTCGCAAAACTGACAACTGTTATACTCTCATTCGAATCTTTCATCGCATCCTATTAGCAAGAAGGCATCATAATTATGTCATCAACATCCAAAGGTTCCTCGAGGATGAGACAAAAAATAAAGACGTTAAACAAAATCAGGGCCAAGGGCAAGCTCGCCACCTTTATATGAATGAGATTGAAAAAGGAAAGAGAAGGAAACAAGACGATCGGATTACATCTTATTGCAAAATGATCTCCTCGGATAAATTAGCAAAACTTTTCCCCAGCTCGAGCAAACGCCAGTACCATATTACCTTCGAGGACTATGACACCAGCCATGTGAAATATTCACATGATGACCTTTAGTCATTATGCTCAAAGTTGGACAAGACTACCTGCATGCACTTCTCGTCAATACAGGAAGCACCACAGATGTTTTATTCAGAAAGGAGATTAAAGTCTCGGGACTCCAAGATTCCGTGAAAACTTCCATAACCACAATCATCGACTTTAACGGCTCAAAGGAATCAGTCATTGGAGAGATTTCCCTGCCAGTTCAGGTAAGATCAGAAGCCACATTCGTTAAATTTCAAGTCATCGATGCTGAATCCAGGTATTTGGGAATTTTGGGATGTGGATGGTTACATTCTATCAAAGTTGTACCATCTACATATCATTTGGCATTAAGATTTCCAATAGATCACAAAATCTATGAAATTAAAGGCAGCCAGGCAATAGTACATATGTGCGCGAATACAACCACCAACTCTCACACCGCAAAACTTCTCAAGGCATAGTAACTACAGTAGGAAACATCCCCCACATTTGGGCAGCATGACACTGAAATGGTCGAATCCATTGAACTCGATGGACCCGGGCGTCAAACCTTCATCTGCTCCAAGTTGTCAGCCGATGAGAATGAAACCATGATCTAGCTACTTAAGAAAAACATCAACATCTTTGCCTAAACTTTCCAAGAAATGCCTGGTATTGATCCATCAATCGCGTGCCACAAACTGAACCTCCTTCCAAACAACAAAGCAGTCATACATAAATGTCAGAACTTAGCTCCTTGCCTCTGCAAAGCCGTGAACTAAGAAATTAATAAACTTCTTCGTGCATGATTTATTCGAGAAGTCAAATATCCAAAGTGAGTTTCTAATAGGCAGTCCCAAAGAAAAATGGGAAGATCAGGGTTTGTGTTGACTTCACATAACCCAATAAATTCATGTTGAATGATAGTTTTCCTCTCCCACTGATCCCGCAACTCCTCTACTCCATCACAGGGCACGAACTTCTTTCCATGATGGATGCAGTCTTTAGAAACAATCAAGTTCAACTTGTCGAAGACAATAAAAAGAAATAACCTCCATTACTGAAAGAGGTCTCTATTGCTACACAGTGATGCCTTTCAGGTTAAAGAATGCAAGAGCTACTTACTAACGGCTTGTCACTTAAATGTTCAAAGATTATCTAGGCAAAATTATGGAAGTCTTCATCGATGATATGATTTACAAAAGCTTGAAGCGCGAAGATCATTGCAACAACCTCTAAACCATCTTTGATATTCTTAACAAATACCAAATGAAACACAGCCCAGAGAAATGCTAATTTGGTGTTGCATCTGGCAAATTTCTATGATACCTGGTCAGCAAAAGAGGAATTAAACTCTATCCTGCATAAATCAAGGCACTCGTCTCAATGCCATCTCCGCAAATAAATAAAGATGTCCAAAATTTTTTCGGCAAGATCGCAGCTCTTCACAGATTCATCTCCAAGTCATCTGATCGATACAAACTTCTTTACCTCCATCTTCATGGAAATCCTAGTATACTTTCAAAGAAATAACACAAGGAGATCATTTGGACTCCTGACTGTGAGTTAGCCTTCCTGGATCTTAAATGATACTTGGGGCATCCTCCTTTAATGAGTACTCAAGTTGATGGAAAAATACTATCAATGTACCAATCCACAACTGAAGACTCCATTAGTTTCACCCTTATTCAAGAAGACGAAGGAGTAGAATAACAAATCTACTTCATCAGCATGACCCTCGTACCTGCTGAAAAATGAAATGCAACAACAGAAAAATAATTACTCGCCTTGGTCTACAGCTTTCAAAAACATTGTCCATACTTCCAAGCTCATCCCATCAAAATCATTACTAAGTATTCCCTCAAACTGGTACTCTCTAAAAAGGAAAAATCTCAAAGAATATAACAATGGACTATTTTCCTTGGCGAAAATAACATCTCCTTCGATCCCCAGATATCTGTCAAGGGACAAGAAGTTGTTGATTTCTTGGTAGATTTTCCAGTCGAAGGCCCTAATTGGGAATAACTCAAAAAAATCTTCATAGATGACTCCATTGCCGAACCAGATGCATGGTCACAAAGAACTGAATGGTGAATCCTTATAGATAGATCAGCTAGACCACGAGGATCGGGAATTAGCATCATCCTCGTTATACCTTCCAATCATCACATCAAGAAAGCTATTAAACTTAACTTCTATGCCACAAACAATGAGACTGAATATGAAGGCATCCTCCATGGATTGGATCTCGAACTCACACTAGGAGTATAAGAAATAGCAGTTTACACCGATTCTTTACTCGTGGCCAATCATTTCAAAAAAATGTTTTTGCACATCTAGAAAGATGGTTGACTATGCAGCCCTGGTCGAAGCAAAAATGATGAAATTCAAACAAATATCAATCTCCTACTTACCTCGACAAGAAAATTGTCATGCCGATGCATTAGCTTACATCGCTGCCATGCTAGGAAATAGTGAAAAATGGTCACTAGATATCGAAATCATCAACCATTAAAGTCTCGATATATGTTTAACGGTGCAAATCACAATTACCGAAGATGAAGACGCTGAAGACTGGGGAAGACCATTCTATGTATACCTTGACACCAACATCTTCCTGAGAAATAAAGAAGAAGCCCATTCACTTTTGGCCAAATGCCCCAGATTCACAGTTCAAGATAAAGTCTTTTATCGTATCACAGGAGGAGGACCCATATTGAATGCACCTTTCAAAAATAAGCTCAAATCAAAATTAGAGTACTTTACGATGGTATCTGTGGAGCCCACATTTCGGGAAGATCATTAGCATAGTAGGAATTTACGCAAGGAATATACTGACCTAAGATAGGACAAGACTACGAAGATTTTGTACGAAAGTGCTACAAATGCAAAATCAATGCTTAAGACATCAAAAGTCCAGAACTTGACTTAAACAATAGCAATGTCCTCTGGTCATTCAAACGATGGGCAATAGACATCATTGAACCTTTCCACTCAACATTGGGAAACCGAAGGTTCATCCTTGTAGCCACTAACTACATCATAAAATGGTCAAAGCAATTTCTCTATGTCATACCGATGAAAATGAAGTCATCAAGTTCCATTGGGAACACATAATTACTAGATTTGGCTGCCCACAAATGATACGATCTGACAACGGCAAAAAATTCATAAGCAGTAAAGTCCTCGCTTTCCTCCACAAATACAAAATTCAACTATCAACTTCCACACCATACTACCATCAAGGTAATGGACAAGCTAAAGCCATCAACAAGAGCATCAAATCAGGTCTACGCAAGCGCCACATCGAAAAGAAAGGCAGATGAGTCGACGAACTCCTCAGTATTCTCTGGGCATATCGGACTACTCCTCGAACATCTACCGGCTGTATTCCATTTATGATGGCCTTCGGTACCAAAGCAGTCGTACCCTCAGACCTCGATCTCGTAAGTGGTCAACGAAAAATCACAGATGAAGACAATGAACTCGGTCTCCTCTGCAACCAAAACTGAATCGAAGAAACCCGGGATAATGTCATTGCAAACTTGGGGCGCTACCATGACACGTTAAAAAAAGCTTATAACAAAAAGTTCAAAAGAAAAAATTTAGTATTGGCGAACTTGTCCTTCGACGAATCCAAGATAGTACTCGGCCTAAAAGTTCTATAAAATTATCTAAAAACTGGGAAGGTCCATACATTGTCAATGACAAAATAGATAGTGGGACTTACTGGCTAATGACAGAAGACAAAATCTAGCTTGAATATCTATGGACCACAGCTTAACTAAAATTGTTTTGCAAATAACAGCCGTAACAATTATCATCGATTCCAATAAAACCTTCTTTACTGTCACTCACATCTTTCGTATCTTTACTTATTCTCAATTCATACTGGATAAGTATGTATCCAACAATCTCACATTTTTACTATCTCTACTTAGTCTCACTCTATACTAAATAAGTATGCATCCAGACTATCATTCAATTTTATGCAAAAATTATCCAATCACAGGATACTTTACTTCGTATTCCTTACTTATTGAACAAAATATAACATGTTTACTCTTTTTAAATCTAAATCCAGATATCCGTCTGTGGATACACATCTGGAAATTATTCACATTACTTGCCATTTCAAGGCCATCGTTTACTTATCATGCTAACATGCGTTCCTTACTTATCTGCTACGAGCTACAATCACATTTCAAATATCATTCTTATCAAATTTTAATACTTAGCATAATTTATAACAAATATGCGCCAAATATTTTCAATTACTTTCTTTGAAAACAAAATATCATCATTCAAAACATCACATAATTCAAATTGTTCAGGCCCCATCAGCTACTTTTACATTTCTCATTCAAACATGAAACTGTTTACCCAAATGTCTTTAAACTGCAGTAGGAGCCACTTCTTCATCCACTTTCACCAACCCTTCAGGAACAAACACATTTAGTAACTCTTCAGGACGCAAACAATCGACTTCCATCATCATCAAGTCCTCAATAACTTCCATCCCAAAAGGAACTTTGGGAGTTTTTGGAACATCATCATCCGGACCCAAATCCACGAAGACAGCACCCACAGAACTGGCCAACCCCTTGCAGAAATCTTTCGTCTTCTCCATTTTGTGGTATTGACCTACATAGTTGGCCCTCACCTTCTTGGAAGCATCTAAATTAGCCAATATTAGTTTACCCCTTACCTCCCCAAAAATCTTGCCATGCTCCTGCTCCTGCACATCCTTCTCGAAGTTTCTTCTCAACAATGCCAACGCCTCTTCCTTCACCTCCACCAACTCTGCCCTCACCTCCTTGATCTTTTTATCTTAAGCCTCTATCGCCTCTCAAAGGGAAAGGTCCCTTACTTAACCAGCTTCCAGCTTGTACTTATTCCATGTGCCATTTAACAGCTTCTTTTATTCAATCAAATCTTCCTTTTCACTCATCAGATCTTTCTTGATTGTCTAGTACACAATCAACTGGTTTGCCAGATCGCCACCTCCAACAATTCGACCTTTTGTCTCTGTTAAAAACATCTTGATCTATTTTATATTCATAAAATATGTATTTGAATGATGTACCAGAGTCTTTAATCGAATCATAGCAGAAAAATTTCTCACCTTCTGACATGTTTCAGTGGCCCTCACTAAAAAATGTTATGAAACTCTCAGCCCCAACCAGGCAATCATCAACTTCCGCCTCCAGCGCATCCGTACTAGTAACGTACTCCTCCATCATTCTCTACACCTCCTTCTCATCTTCCTCGATAAAATTCTTCTTTGAAGACTCCGACTCTGCCCTCTTCATCTGATTCGTACTTATCGAGCCTCGTTGAGGTCGCCCATCAGGTATAGTGATTGGCGTATCTATTTTTACCACCTCCTTAATTGTACCTCTTCACGAAGGCCTCTTTGGAGGGAACAGAGGCGCAACAACTTGGTTAGCTGCCCTCTTCATCTTACTCTTCCCTAATATTTTAGTAAACATCGAGTCCCTCTTCGTAGTTACGGAATCCGTAGTATGCCCTTCCAAGGAAGGATTTTCCAATGGCAGACTAGCTTCTACTGCCCTCTTGATCTTCGCCGACATCTTACCGTCGATAACGAGGAATTCTGACCCTATTGCCCTTGACCTCTATAACCCTGCCTCCCGTAAAAGAGTATCCACTCGCTCTTGGTCGATGACAAGATTGTACTTTAGACTTCCTATTGATCTCTTTCTAAGTTGTACATAAACAAAATATAATTACAAACATTTACATCGCATACAACACTTGAAACATCGACATTTACGTTACCTAACCCCAAACTTAAGTGAAAAGTTTTTCTCTTTAAGGGCTCCTCAGGGTCTTTATAGTTAAACTCGTAGTTCCCAGACACGAGTAAACGCGCATCACTATATCGTCCTCTTATTGACCCCATGTCATAGAACAGCGGCCTCTTCAAAAACCTTGCCAAATACTGATAGCCTACCTTCTTAGGGTTCATCTTGAGTGTGTAGTGCACACATAAATCGTTAACAGTGATCAATTCTTCACCCCTTGCCTTTAATCGACCATTTATCGCCCCACATATGTGAAATAGGTCATATGCATTTGGATTGAGCTGACCAGGTGCTGCATCAAAGAAATTTATTAACTTCTTTTGGTCAGCTCGAAGAGGAAGCTCCAACACCTTCTTAATTTGTTCTCGATGCACGAGAATCTCGCCCAAGGGTAGTTCCTAGCCGATCATATCATATTGGTACTCCTCTAACCTAATATTTCCAGGAATACCGTACTTCTAATTAAAACTCAGTATTTCCTTCGTCTTCAGGCCTTCTCCGTAACACGCTTCCTATCCCTCCTTTACATCTTCTTCCCGACCCCCACTACCTTCTCGATCACTAGCCTATGGCTCGTGATCCACATCTGTGTCGATAGCCTCATCATCAGAAACTTTGACAAACCTAGGTGTCACTCTAAACAGTTCCACACTGGCTATATCTGAACTACTCGATCCCACCCTATACCTACCACCCAACTGTTGCACACATGTAGTTACATCGATCATCAGGGGCTCTACATCTTGAATATTCTCGAATATATCATTACTATTGATTTGAATAGGTTCAGCCATTTTTAATAACCTGAAAATCAAATTCTATTTTTTACCACAGTTAGTATCTATCATATTTGTTACATATATATGTTCATATTCATATAGTTGTCGAGTTTACTCTCTAGCACATCATTCTCGCATTACTATCATTATTATCTAGTACTATCACTGCTACCATATAAACTTACATTCAATTCTCGATACAATTTTTATTCTATTTAATTTCCTAAGTCAAAAACATCGATTACTTAACTAATTTTTTTATTTGTCGACATACAGTTTTATATAGGGATCCGTGTAACCCCGAGTTTCCAACCCCATGAGGTTTCGAACCCGCGACCTCTTACTAGTTGGAGGGGTACTACCACCATTGGGCCAAGAGCCCAATGGTAATTTGAATGACTTGTTGATAACATCTTTTCACCAGAATCTGACATTATTTTTTTTCACCAGAATCTAATATTTTTGCTTATTTTAACCAGAATTTAACATTAGCTCTGGCAGCAGGGACAATGATTTCCTAAGAAACTCAGGTTAGAGAACTTCTAAATACCGCTGCTCCTACAGGAGCACGGCAGCAAAAAAATATAAGAAGACCCTTAGGTTCGACAAAATCCCAGGACGCCTAACTAACTGTCATATCCTCATCTTCACTACGAGTAGTAACCCCTTCTCCAACAATTTGATGCTTTTTATTACCTTCAGCAATGCAAAGTAAACCTAGCAGATACCCCGTGTAAACACGTTCTCTGACTCTACCTCCCCCAACACCCCCCACCATGATGACATCAATTGAAGGACCAAAAAGCATAAACTTGGAACATTAATTTACCTCAGCTTGGTCATTACGGTCACTATCTTTATCCTCAGGCAACTTCTTATGCCACACTTGGGGCGATATCTTTTCATTGCACCACCACCAAATCCTTCTTAAACACCGCCTATTTATACCGCATTTTTAATTACCAGGTCCAATTTTCCGCATTAATTGCTCCTCGAAAAAGACATGACCAGGTTCACTTTACTTTGACCTAAGAAATGACAACATAAAGAATTTCTAAAATATTTGGCAACCTCTTCAGATTCCAGTTTATTCTAGACATAACCACAAGTACTTTTGTCAAGAATGGGGCGATTATAGTAGCATATTTCCCAGATTCGGCTAGGATAATCTGGCATAACATAGTCGAAGATAGTCAATATTGCATAGTTGAAGGCAGACAACAGTCAAGAAGTTACCATAAGTCCTAGACCTACTAAAAGTAACCATTGTGCCTGGTCAAGAAAGAGCCGTTAGAGATCCGCGAAGTTCGCCCACTACCCCCAAAATAAGATACTATTTCTTTTCTTTTTTGTAAACTGCATGTATCTACTATAAATATAGGCAGAGAATAGATTATTCATATTAAAAACCCTACTATTCTTACTTCATTACCCTACAGTTACTCAAAAACTTGTAATAACTAACAACATATTTGATTTTACATCAAAACCCACCTCGAGGTCGTGGTTTTTCTCAGCCTTTACTGAGTTTTCTACGTAAAATCATGCTTGTTTAGCTTATTATTGTACCTTCCTTACGAAAAGTATTGGTGAAGATTATCCTTCCGGAAAACACGCTATTATAATTAGCTTATTATTGCACCATTCCCCTCAAACTTGTACACTCTAAAATGGAAAAATCTCATAGGGTTCAGCAATGGTCTATATTCTTAGGTGAATATGAAGTCTCCTTCGAGCCTCAAATATTGATCAAAGGATAAGCAGTAGCTAACTTTTTAGCAGATTTTCTAGTCGAAGACCCTGAGTGGGAAGAACTCAAAGATGTATTGGCTAATAATTCCATAGTAGAACCAGACGCATAGTCACGAAGCACAAGATAAAGACTCTTTACTGACGAATCTACTGGACTACGAGGATCAGGGATTGTCATCGTCCTCGTTGCACCATCCAACCATCGAATCGGAAAAGCTATCAAACTAAAATTCTTTGCAGCCAACAACAAAATAGAATATGAAGTTATCTTACATGGAATAGATATCGCTATAGCACTTGGAACATTAGAAATAGCTATTTACATCAATTTCTTTCTCGTCGCCAACCATTACAATAAAACATTCAAAACATCAGGCAAGCTAGTTTATTATGCAGCTCTAGTGGAAGAAAAAATAAAGAAATTCAAAACAACAACAATCTCAAATCTCCCACTAACCGAGAACCGCCACGCTGACACATTAACATACATTGTTACAATGCTCGAAGACATTGAGAAAAGAACTTTGACATAGAGGTAATCCAGCATTCAAGTCTCGATGTGAGTTACACAATATAGATCAAGGTTGCTGAAGACGAAGATCTTAAAGATTGGAGAAGACCATTTTATGCATACCTCAATTCTAACATCCTCCCAAGAAAAATGAAAGAATCCCGATCACTCTTAGAAAAGTGTTCTCGATTTAAAGTCCAAGAAAAAGCCTTGTATCAAATCACTGGGGGAGGACCACTTATCGAATGTATATCACAGAAGCAAACATAAGTCAAAATCTTGGAATTTCACGAAGGTATCAGCACAACACACATCTCGGGAAGATCATTGGCACAACGGGCATTCACAGAAGAGTTATACTGGCCTAAAATGCGACAAGACTACAAAGACTTCGTCTGCAAGTGTTATAATTGCCAAATCCATGCTCAAGACATCATAAGCCCAGCCCTTGACTTATACATTAACAATGTCCTCTGGCCATTCAAAAGATGGGCAATTGATATTATTGGACCTTTGCACCTAACATCGGGTAACCAAAAGTTTGTTTTTGTGGTAATAGACTACTTCACCAAATGGGTCGAAACAGCACCTCTATGTCATACTGACGAGAACGAAGTCATCAAATTTCTTTGGGAGCACATCATCACCAGATTTGGCTGCCCACAAATAATACAATATGATAATGGCAAGCAAATCATCAGCAGCAAAGTGCTCAGTTTCCTCTACAAATACAAGATCTAACTGTCTACTTTGACACCATATTACCCTCAAGGTAATGGCCAAGCGGAAGCTATCAACAAGGGCATCAAGTTAAGGTTATGCAAGTGCCTTAAAGAGAAAAAGGGCAGATAGGTTGATGAACTACTTAGTATTTTATAGGCATACTGAGCATCTCCGCAAACTTCTACCTGCTGTACACCATTCATGATGGCCTTTGAAATAAAAGCAGCAATACCCTCAGATCTCGATCTCTCCAGTACCCGAAGAAAAGTTACAGATAAAGAAAATGAGCTGGAACTTCTCTGCAACTTCAATTGGATCGAAGAAACTCGTGATCATGCCATTGCAAACTTGGGGCGATACCATGACACTCTTATGAAAGCTTACAACAAGAAGGTTAGAAAATAAACATTCGGCATTGGCGACCTTATCCTCCGATGTATCTAAGACTGTACTCGACCTAAAATTTTTGGCAAGTTGTCTGATAACTGGGAAGGACCATATATTATTAGCGACAAGAATGGTAGTGGGACATACTGGTTAATGACAAAAGATGAAGTACAACTCGAATATCCATGGAATACAGCCCATTTCAAAATGTTTTACTGAAAACTGCTATAACCTCTTTCGCATAATTCAAATAAAGATATCTTTACTATCAATTACATCTTTTAACTTATGTTTACTTAGTATCGATGCATACTTGACAAGTATGCATCACAACTAGCTTTCATCTCTTCGAAAAACATCTACCCAATTACAAGGTAACTTTGTTTATACTTTCTTATCGAGCAAAGCATGTCATGCTTTGTCCTTTTTCTCAAATCCAGATATCCCATTGAGGTATAAAATCTGGTCATCATTCTTCATTCGCATAGCCATTACACGGCTCTCTTACCGTCATCTCAGATACTTGCTTCAAAGTAAAATCAGCATATTATCTACATTACTATATAATACTACCAATCTTGTCGACTAAAACACTTAACATAATTTTATACAAAAACTCTATGAATCTTGAATAAATTACTTCAAAAAAATTCTTCGACAACAACTATATCATAAATTAATCATTCTTCGGTCCCATCGACCACTTGTACATCATTCATTAACACAAAAACTTTCCAAACATAATTTCTATTCTACAGGAGGAGAAATCGGAGTATCTACTTTCACTGGGATACTAAAACTCAGCTCATCCAACATTTCCTCTGGAACAGTACCTTCGGGATTGGTAGCAGCAGGTACCCCAGGAGCTTCATTCTCCACATTTAAATCTAGAAAAAACTGATTGCCAACAAAAACCAAACCTTTATAAAATTCTTTTCTATCCCCCAACTCCTCAAACTGCTCTGCAAAATTTTCCTTCATCCACTTGAGAGAGTCGAGATTGACTCGGTCAACTTTAGTCTTCACCTCGTCAAGGACTTTGGAATGCTCATTACCCTCCGAGATGAAAGAATCTGTTCCCGAACATCCCCCTCAAAGTTTGTCTTCTACAATGCCAAAGCCTCCTCTCTCTCTCTCTCCTTTGATATATCATCCCTTATCTGCTCAATCTCTTTCCTCTTCTCCATGTGCCAGGCTTTCTTTGCCATGCAAATAGTCGTATCCTTTGCCTTCCTGGCCCCAAGCTTTAACTTCTCCACCTTTACCTCCATCTTTTTGTTATCCTGAACAAGATCCTCTATCTCCTTCACCAACTCTATCTTGATATTCTTGTATATGAGAAGCTGATTTGCTAGAGTCCCAGCACCGAGAATGCGGAGTTTGGCCTCGATCAATAGCTTCTTGATCTGCATTGTAGTCATAATATGAGTTTTTGAATAAGGGACCAAATTCTTTAGTCAAAGCAAAGCAGAGAAATTTCTAGGCTTGTTCATGTTTCGGTGGCCTCTGATGAGGAAGGATGATAGACTTTCTGCCCCCACCATGCAGTCATCAAACTCCTCCACAAGAGAAGTCATCCCAGTGGCATACGACTCCATGGTCCATTGGACCTCAGTGTCTAACTCCTCCATGAACTGCTCCTTCTTTGGAACAAAGAACGCCGTCTTCTTCGACAACAAGTAAGTGGCCAATTTTGGGGGTCGACCACCCGTAGACCTAGATGCTAGAATAACAACCTTCTCTCCCTCCTTTTTAGGAGATCATCAAAATACCCTCTTTATTGGAGGAACTGGGGGAGCAAACTGGTTTGTAGCCATCCTCTTCTTACACCTCCCGAAGGTTTCAGTCAGTAGCCTCACCATAGCACGCCCCTTCTTCCCCGTCGACATCTTCCTACCCACCATCACTACCTTCTCGATCACTTGCCTGTGGCTTGTTATCCACAAGTGCCTTGATCCCCTCCTCATCTGACACTTTCACCACACTGGATGCCACCTTATATTCATCGATACTCGCTACATCTGCACTACTCGAACCAACCCTATACCGCCCACCCAACTTTTGGATACATGAAGTTACATCAATTAGGAGTGGTTCTACATCTACGAGGTTGGTAAAGATTCCTTCTTTATCATCATTTTGAATAGGTTCAGCTATTTTTATGAACCTAAAAGCCATATTCCTTTTTTTAAGTTAGTATACTATCATATCTAATACATAAGTACATATGCTAATATCAATATTATTGTTGAGTTTAAACTCCGACCCATCATTCTTTTTATATATCTTATTCACCTGCTACAACATTCAGTTCTCGATATAATATTTATTATATATTTTTACTAAGTCCTAACATCGACAACTATTTATCTGTCCCTAACACCTTCTACTCAAAGTACAAGAGCCACTAGCTTCTCGAAGACACTTTGGCAGAATCGAGATTTCCCGTCAAAGCAAGCCGAGTTCAAAAAATTTAAATTTATGTACTCTCTAGCGTGAATTCTGGTCATTTAGCAAGAAATCGGGCACTCCAACTACCTCAACATCATTCAATATCCCTATCACGATAAACGAACCCAGAGTCGTACCGTAATCACAGTGTCGACCAAAACTCAATCTCTCCTCTCATTATCGTTCATTACCACCAACCCTTTCCTCCAAATCACTCCTTCATCACTTTCGACACTACTCTTCCATCAATCACATCCCCATCAATCCATATCACAAAAAATTTAACAAAAACTCTGAAACTGTATTTTTTCAGTTTTTTCCAACACACACAACAAAACTCAAATGACTTCCTCCATTATAACCTCCATGTTTGTATCTACATAGGGTTTCTATAGAATTGAATAATATTAAACAAACATTCAAGTACAAAAAAAAATTCAAACACAGTCACTAACCTTGGAGTCGCGCTGCTTTTGAATCCCTTTACTTTATAAG
Organism: Kingdonia uniflora; assembly: GCA_014058105.1. Classification (NCBI taxonomy): domain Eukaryota; kingdom Viridiplantae; phylum Streptophyta; class Magnoliopsida; order Ranunculales; family Circaeasteraceae; genus Kingdonia; species Kingdonia uniflora. Next base: position 184,738 of record JACGCM010000060.1, read on the forward strand.
TTTCGCCCTCTGAATCAAAATACTAATCTCCTCGTTCCCAATTGTTGATAATGACACAAGAGATGAGCACAGAGAATTAGAACTCAAAGAATTTTTTTCCAAATCCGTGGTGTGTGAACAGTCGCCAATCACGGGACAATTTATAGGCTTCACGCGACTATTCATCGTACCCTTTCGCGACCGTTCGAGTACTCAAGCGTAACTCCTTGATCGCCTCTTCTCGAAGTCTTTGACCCTTCGCCTCTAGAATGCCAACAGACCCATGCATTGCTTCTTCAACCCTTCCATATCTCTCTTTAACTCCTCTGATATATCCATCCCCGCCAAAGAAACTCTTATGTTATCAAACAAAGATTGTACATCCAATTCCTTATACCTCAAAACATCACCTACAGGAAAACACCTAGCCATTTTTCTCCCTAAACTTCTACGTATCTTTCCTTTTAAAAAAAAAATCCCCTCCTACATTTTGGGATAGTTATAACAGCAATTCGAAATTCAAAATAAATTCGATAACACAACCACAAATTTTAACCATTACAATTCAATCACATTCGAGAAGATAGTTAAAATATATACTATTAAACTTTGAGAACATTTTAGAATTTACGAAATCGACAACAAAATCTGAAGAAAATAAACTCATTTATTTCATGTCAAACTAACAGAGTATAGTTTATTCATTTATTACAAACCCAAAAGACCATGAGTCCTCTTTTCAGCCGCTTTGACTGGCAACAACATCTTCCTTCTTCTCCAACGCCTTAGCTCGAGTCCTTATCCTACCAACTCGTTCGGGAGGACTTAAAGATTGCAATTGAAGATGAAACAAGTACTCCTCCACAGCGACCTTCACCTCCACTTTATTCCTCTCTTCATTGCTGGGTTCCACTGGTACCAGCGACTGGCCATTCAAGCAAAGTTTGCTGAAATACCACTCCAGCAATTCCCAATACTTGGAGTACACACGGTTGGACATCTCCTCGTTAGGTAGATGTGCCCTCGTCTTCACCATCTTCTCCGAAGTCAAATGATATCCTCAAGAATGCATGGGTATTTATGTGAAAACTCAGACTATCACACCTACCAACAGTCACAAATAATATTCACTTTACATTAGAACTATGACAACCCAGTAAATTTAACCTCCAAGGGAATCGTTTTCGGGACCCACCCAGTCAACAAACTTCACTTCGAGATCCTATTACCTTGACAAAGTAAACTCGATATTTTCCTACATTTTGAAACGACTATCTCGACATCAACATGACTCGACAGATTATCTTCGGATAATAGTTTTCCATATCATTCGAGATAACAAGATTTTTTTTCGATACAAATTCACAAACAACATTTTATTTCATAAGTAACTATTACATTTTACATTCGACAATCTTTCCTTCAATAACATTACAACTCATACTACAAGTTACTATAACCCCTAAGTTTGCCATATCCTCCGGTGAGGGATAAATAGCCACACCCTCCTCCTCTATAACCACCACCATCTCACAACCCAAGAAGATTGTAGAGATGATAGCGCTAGGAGAAGCCACCATAGGTAGCCCTGCCTGCCAAAGCATCTTCGTTCTCTAGGTGAGCAATGGCTAATTTATGAAGATACTTGATGCGTTCTGAGGCCATCAGTAACAGAAAGTGAAAATGACACTGGAAGAAATACTATGTTTTGGCAATCTTTGTCTCTTCCTCCATCAGTTCTTCAAATCTCACCACCGTCAGCTTCGGATAATAAGAGGACAATAACAAATGGTCAAAATAAAACTCCTTTTAACTCCTCGTAATTAACGTCTACACACTCAAAAACTCTTTGTGCAATGCCTAGAACCACGTTATAACCATCACTGAGAACCTTACAGACTGCCGAACAACACTTCCCATCCTTCTCCATATATTTAAACTGTACTCTCACCTACGCAAATACCACAGTCAAACGACCGCCATTAATACTCATCGAGAACAGAAACTGACCAGGTTCATTTTGACTTTCAAACCTCAGAAATGATAGAATAAAGACTTCTAAAAGCATTCGACAGCCTGTTCACGTTCCGATGTTCTTTTTGATACAATAACAAGTAATTTTGTCGAGAATGGGGAGATTGTAGTAGTATATTTCTCAAATTTGAAAAAGAGAAGCCAAACATCATTTAGTCAAAGATATTCCATCATTCGAGAACATGTCACATTTATGACTATAGAGCTCGACCCATGGAAGTAGCAATTATGCTTAGTCTAATAGAGCTATTGCAGGGAGATCCGTGAAGTTTGCCCACTACCCGCCAAAATAGGAAACTATTTTATTTTTTAAGTGCCTGTATCTACTATAAATTGAGGCAATGAGTATGTTATTCCGATCCACAACTCTGCTAATCAGATATTCTTACGTCCTTACTAATCAACAATTATAATAACTAGCAACTTATTAGATTTATTACCAAAACCCTCCCTGAGACTGTGGTTTTTCTCATACTTTACTCACTTTCCACGTAAAATCATGTGTGCTTAAGTTATAATTGCATAATCTTTACTAAAGTATTTGTGAAGATTATCCTCCTAAAAAGCACGCCATTATACTTATATATGCTAAAAGACTTTTCATTCACTGAAATCACTTTATTCAGCTCCAAGAAATTTAAGACTTTTATTTGAGGATGTCCCTGCCAGTTATGCCAATTCTCTGCATCTGCTATCCAAAATCTGTTCGAGAAGAGTGCTTTAGCTTTAGCATTCTTTAGGACATACAATTCAGCTTTCCTACTCTTGAATGCCATGACCTGATGCATCTTTTTATCCTCGATCGCCAATTATGTGTGCAGCCCATATCCAGTATCCATTCGTCATCAGTAGGTTCATTGAGATGAACTACCAATAAAGCTTGTGGTACCTACTCGTCGATGCCAACACTTGAGAGCTTCATAGCCTCTTCGTTTACAGACCTAACATCGTAGGTGTGTGTATGAGCTTCAGCTTTGTGCTTGTGGAGTTGTTTAAGTATTAGGGGGATGAAAATATGGTCCATTGTATGGAGGTTAACTGCTAGCTGGCCTGAGCAATCTCCCACCCTCTTGAAGTAAAGGAGTGGTGATAACCACAGTTTTGATGATTACGAGGGCATGAATGTTATCCGATAAAATCCATGGTGGGATTTGCATATTCGTATACTTAAGGTTGGTTACGCAATTCATGGCTTTGCAATAATGGAATAAAATCAATATAAGAGGGTACAAGAGGTTTGAGCATAGCAGTGGAAAAATATTGTTACCTTGGCCCGAGATTGTTTAGAAGCCAAAATATACTATTTTGATCAGGAACCGGTTTGCCGATAGCATTGAGTTGATCGCATGTTGATTTAAACTCTCTTATATAATCAGAAAGATCAGTCAACTCCTTTTTCCTCTCTTGGAGTTTAAGAAGTAGTTCAAATTCACGAGCTTGTAAATGTTGCAAGTATACAATTGCTAAGGCCTTCCAAACATCATTAGATATCGTGAGACCAATAGCCGTACCTATAGTAACATATTCTTTAGGTTAGATAAGAAGAAGTTATCAAAGCCACGTCGAAGGTATTCAATCATTCGAGAAAATTTTTTGACTACAGCTACAGATCTCGACCCTCCACAAGTAGCCATTACACTTGGTCAAATAAAGTCGTTGCACATGACCCGTGAAGTTCGGCCACCACCCATAAAGATAGGAAAAATATTTGTAACTGCCTGAATCTATCTATTAATATATGCATAACATATGTCAATAAGCTCTATGGAATACCTGTTTAAATATCATTGTACCACTCTACTCAATATCTCTACAAGTATAATATATTAACACATAGTAGATTCATATCACAAAATCCTCCTAGAGGTCATGGTTTTTCTCTGGTTTTACTGAATTTTTACGTAAAAACTGCGGTGTTATAGTATTTATTTACATCTAAGCAATAATCTATTTACAAAAGTATTACCGAAGTTTACCATCCGAAAATCTAGCCATTACAACTAGCGTCGTTTGTGGGAAACCTACTTTTTATTCACCAAATCTCATCCTAAATAGTCACTGTCATGACTAACATGAACCTTAGAAGTGCCTCTAGTACCTACTAGAACAATGAGGACATTCTAGCAACTGTTCTACCAGAAATAGTCAACTTGCACAATGTTGTTATCGAATTTCAAAAATAGGAGGAATCTGATACGGTTCAGCGGCTCGAATATCATAAAACTTATGCTTAAGCCCTCCAAGTCAAGAAAGATGAGAGAAGGAAGGCCCTGGAATAGCATATCAGAACCCATCAAAAAGAAATAGAAAGTTGGTAAAGACAACATGATCGATTCACTACTCGACAAGGATCGCCCCTCCAAGCTCGAAGGAGCTTCCCAGAGGAAGAATGCACCAAAGGAAGAGCGAAACCGAACTGCAAGATCTCGATCAAGGAACCCAGACAGAGTATCACAAGATTTTGACTCACATTATCAACATCGACCATCCAGATAAATTGATTCACTCGTCATAAGACTTCAGCACTTCCTCTGATCGGGCCAATTAGAGAACAGCTGGGCCCTGAAGGAAAAGGAGATTTTGATTCACTTGCTATAGCAGCACCTAATATTCTCTCATAATTTGTTACTCTGGATGACCTGAACAATTGGACTTAGGCCATACATTTTAACAATGTTACTCGAAGATCCACTCTTGACAGGGTTGAGACAAATCTAATTTCCCCTCACCTCAAGGTTATGCCTCTTCCTAATAACTTTCACATGCCAAAGCTTCACCAAAAACTAGGCTTCACCGACCCTCTCACCCATGTCAATCACATCAAAGCAGCAGTCGGCCTGTACTCCAAGCTTGATCACATGTTATGCCATTTATTTAATATGAGCATTAAAGAAGAACCTCTCATATGGCTTCATACCATTCCTGAAGGACCGATAACTAGTTTTGCCCAGTTACAATAACTATTCGAATCAAATTATGTTCATGCTAAAGAACGAGAATCAATAGCTGATTCTCTATTCTTTTTCGATAAAGGCACAAAGGAAACCCACGCAAACTTTTATAATCATTTCTTGCAAAAGACAAAGAAGATCGGGAATTTGGATCCAAAGATTTTTGTAGCATTTACTTCCGTACTCTGCATCAACTCTAAAGTTTGGGAAGAACTTATACTTCACAAGCCTAAAATAGTTGCAAAAATGATAGATGTCATTAACAACTTCATCGAGCTAGAACGATCAAAGGAAGATAAGATGAAAAACTATTTTGATATTCATTCCAACAATGTCCTTTCACCACCAAACCTCGAACCTATGAATAATACTATCACAAAATAACACGGGAGATCTAATAAGAGCATCAAAGGGAAAGATGAAAAAAAAGATAGACCAATCCCAGTCCTACCCTAAATGACAACAACCCTATCAGTTATCTTACCCACCCAAAAGGGAGACGAATTCTTTTGAGAAGTACTATAAATTCCAGATGTCTCAAAAAACCTTTTTGCCGCTATCATAATGTCCATAGCCATAAGACTGATAACTGTTATTCTCTCATACGCATTTTTATCCTTATTGTCTTGGCAGGAAGGCTTCGTGAATACGTAATCGATGTCCAAAAATTTCTCGTAGAAGAAACAAAGAGAAAGGAAGGCGAAAAAGGGAAGGGTCAAGGTCAAGCTCGACATCACTATATGATCGAGATCGGAAAAAACAAGAAATGAAAGAAGGATGGCAGAGTCACATCATGTTGTAAAATGACTTCTTCTAAAAAGTCTGCCAAACATCTACCCAGTTTCAACAAAGCAAAGCGCCCATATCACATCAATTTTGAGGATTGCGATACCGCTCACGTGAAATACCCACATGATGATCCATTGGTCATAATGCTCAATGTAGGTCAGGACTACTTATACCTGCTCCTTGTAGACACAGAAAGTGAAACAGATATACTATTCAAAAGGGCCGTCGATGTCCTAGGCCTTAAAGATTCCATTAAAGCTTTGACCACAACAATCACAAGATTCAATGGTCTAAAAGAATTAGCTTTCGGAGAAATCACTTTTCCTTTGCAGGCAGGACCAGAAATAACCTTTATCAAGTTCATTATCATTGATGTCGAATCAAAATATCAAGGAATCCAGGGAAGAAGTTGGCTTTACTCAATCAAGGCGATACCGTTAATATGCCATCTAGCTTTGCGCTTCCCAACCGATCACGAAGTACATGAAATCAAAGGAAGCCAGGCTGTAGCACGGATATGCAAAAATACCACCACAAATTCTCATGCATCCAAACTTCTGAAAGCATAGCAGTTACAGAAAGGGCCTCCCCCAATGTTTGAATAGCATGACACAGAAACTGTCGCATTCGTAAAACTCAATGGTCCTGGGAAGAATATTTCTATTTGCTCTAAACTGTCCCTAGAAGAAAGAGAAGCCCTCCTGTATCATTTAAAGAAAAACATCGACATCTTCGCATGGTATTTTCATGAAATGTCGGGAATTGATCCTTCCATTATATGCCATCAGTTGAACCTCGTACAAGACAGCAAGCCTGTGGTACAAAACTGCCATAACCTAGCTCATTGGCTATGAGAGGCAGTTAATGAAGAAATTGATAAACTACTTTTAGTCAAATTCATTCGTGAAGCAAAATATCCCAAGTGGGTCTTGAACATAGTCATTCACACAATGAAGAACGGGAAAATAAGGGTCTGCATGGACTTTACTGAACTAAATAAATTTATACCTAATTATAACTTCCCCCTTCCCTTGACTCCTCATCTCCTTGACTCCGTAGCAGGACAGGACAGATTCTTTTGATGATGGATGCAGCTTCGGGATATTAACAATTCCTCTTGCCCAAGAAGATTAAGAAAAGACTATATTTGTAACATAAAGGGGCATTCACTATTACACCGTCATGCCCTTTGGATTAAAAAATACAGGAACAACATATCAACGAATTGTAACAAAAATGTTTAAAGATCACTTGGGAAAAATCATGGAAGTATACATCGGCGACATGATCTGCAAAAGCCTAAAGCGAGAAGATCATTGCGGCAAACTACAAATAATCTTTGACATCCTCCATACATACCGCATGAAATTAAACTCCAAAAAATGCTAATTTAGAGATGCATCTTGTAGGGACCTATCCCTCGATCTCACCTAAATCAAGCTGTCGCCAGTTCAAATTTCCCCCATCTCAGGCTCACGCATTTATTAACATAACTCTTCCATTCAATATTTTGACCAACCCCACGAACTAGTGAAGAACCTAAACAAATCAAAGAACCTGAACAAATCAGAGATACCTGTCTCTCACAAACTTGTCAATTACTCAGTCAACTACCACTAACCACATTGTTCGGAAAAAGTGCTTCAGCGCGATGAAGAGCTCCGTGGAACGCCTATATAAAGAAGAAGTTCCAGAAGAGACAAGGACCAGAAAAATTACACAAGAAATTACTTGTCTAGATTCACAAACTATTCAAGCTTCTTAGTTACTAGATTCAAGCATTTCTAAACTTAGAGATCACTTATAATAAGATACCTACTCCAATCACTAAAAATACTTTTACAAATATCCTCCACACGAGGTCATGGTTTTTTACCTATTCAGAGGTTTTCCATGCCAAAATCTACCTGTGTCATTTTCTTATTTGTCACAAGAATATTGCTACAGATTCATTGGTGTGATTGCAAATTTCAAGCCATTTTGAGCTTGCGGAATTTGGCCATCATATTTGGCGTCGTCTATGGGAAAGATTACATTTCCACGATATCCTAAGCAGTCTTTCACTACAATTTTCAATCATGGTTTCTTCTTGACGACCAGCTATAGGTATCTTGCTCGTGGTTTCAATAGAGCCGGGATAGCCTACAGAGTTACGGGCGAATCTTGATACCGAAACAGAGAAACGTGCAGAGCTCGAACTTCAATTAACCAAGGATCGGGAGCTCCGTGAGAAAGAGCTCGATCCATAAAGACGAGCTCATTTGACAGTGCTCAAATGACATGAAAACCAATAAACAATAATACAGACTGCTCCTGAGGCTGTACAAAATACCCAGCAGGCTCCACCTATGAGAGGTCACGATCAATTGCCAGAGACCTCCCATAATTTTGCAAGGGAAAGGTAGGGGCCTCGAGGAGTTATTTCTGGGAATCTTTAGCATCAACCACAACCCTCTATACATTTAGGAGGTGAAGTGCAATCCGAAGCCAACCGAGATCATCGAATATTTGTTCATCGGGAGGAAGAACATCGACCTCAGCAATAAATTCAAGCACGAGATCGTGTGAGTGAAGGTATTAGTACTCATCATCCAATACCCGTCAGCACAGCGATTCAGCCAGCACGCCATTATGCTACGAAAGAGCATATGGACCAACGGATTAAGGAGATGATCGAAACACATGTTCTAGGTACTACCGGCGACATCACCAGGCTACAAGGAAGTTTAATTGCCAAAGAACTATTCGACGTAGAAATACCAAAAGGTTTCCATACTCCAAAAATTTCAAAATACAAAGATACTGGCCCGAGGGAACACATTCAATAGTACCGTGATTCATTAGGGTTATAATCCAATCTCAACCACATCCTTTGCCATCTGTTCGCTACCAATCTGCAGGAGGAACCACTCCGATGGTCCCATTCTCTTCCTAAAAATTCCATTTATACGTTCGAGCAGCTACAGAAAAAGTTCATCAAGACGTATGGTCACAAATGGGGCAATGAAGCGAATTTGTGTTCTCTAATCAGTCTCAAACAATCATACGGGGAAAAAATCGAGGCTTTTGTGAAGAAATTCTTGGAGCTTGCGCGTAAAGTGGATAACCACGATCAGAAAACATCTGCTACTATTTTTACCAACGTGCTCCAGCTCGATTGCAAGGCCAAAGAGTATCTTTTTCTCAACAAACCTACGACCTTAGAGGATATGATCACCAAGATTAATAGTTACATTGACCTAGAATGGATGATGTATGAGCGACAAAAATCTACTTAATCCGTCCTCTCCACCAAAGGTCCATCAGCAGATTAAAATACCAAACCAAAGGTGGAAAAGGGAGATAAGAAGCACAGCAAGGGAAATACTGGCTATCCTAGGAAAGGCGATCCACCAAATAAACCCATTCTCCCAAAGCTGAACGTCCGAATCTCCATAATTTTTCTAATGTTTTTGAAGGACACACTCTACCACGTCTCCCAACCGCCAAAACCAACTAATAATCGACCGTATTGCCAGCATCCTAAGGTAAATTACCATTCTACTGACAATTGTTATGTTATGCAGAGGTTGCTCGAATACATTTTTAAAGAAGGGCGAATGCTCGAATATATAGTCGACTTGGAATCATACAAAAATGTCAACTATAAAAAGCAGTTCGAAGTTATTCTGGTCAATGATCAAACCGAGGAGAAGCATCTCTATTATATGCACCACTGTAACATGATCAAATTTAACCAGATCACTAGTTCAAACAAATCCAAGTGTAGGAGATTATCAGAATGCTGTGATCTTACACCACACGACAAAGAAGCCAAATTTCTATCTGAGTTGAGCATCTCCAGCTTGGAATTTTATTTAAAGATTGCAATACTAGCCATGTAAAATTTTTACATCATGATGCGTTAGTAATAATCCTGAAAATGGAGAAGTTTATCATGCACACAATGATGATTAATACTGGAAGCAGTATAAAGATTCTTTTTTAGAGCGCTATCAACCAAATGGATTTGGCCGACCAGGTTATTCAGAGCGACACCGATATTAGTGGGATCAATGGTTCTAGAGATAAACGAGTAGGCAAGATCATCATACCTATCACTGCAGGACCAACCACCATCGACGTTGTTTTCTATGACATCAACGCCAAACCCCATTATCTCTAGATTATGGGCCGCTGCTGGATTCATAACATGGAAGAAATCGCTTCCACCTATCATCAAGCACTCCAATTCAAGCACGATAATGGTAATTATAAGATCAGAGGTAGTCTGAAGCTCTCTCGGGCTTGTGATAATATTGTATTTGCTATCTTAGATACTTCTAACAGATTTGCTGCATAGCAATTACAGGAAGCTGACCACCTCAGCGATCAAACTTCCACGGAGAAGCCTACAAAATATATCAACCTCAAAGGACCTGGCCGAGGTACTTTCATTGGTACTAGGCTGGTTCTGCACGAAAAAGATGTTTTTATTCTATTTTTGCAACTGAACCGAGAAGTCTTCGCATGGTCTTTCAAAGAAATGCCCGGGGTCAATCCGGCCAAGGCATGCTACAAACTATTAACATCAATGCCACAGCAGTCAAATAGAAATAGTAGCGACTGTCACCTCGCCTTCGAGATAAAGTTAACACCAAAATCTAAAAATTGAGAAAAGTAGGATTCATTCGAGAAGCCAAATATCCAGACTGGATATCCAAAATTGTCGCAGTACCAAAGAAGAACGGAAAAATATGATTTTGCATCGATTTCACTGATCTAAACAAACATACTCCAAAGGACAGTTTCCCTCTTCCCAATATACATCAGATCCTCGATTCTACAGCAGGCCATGATCTCCTATCTATGATGGATGCAACTTCGGGGTGCAATCAAATTCTACTTCTAGAAGAAGATCAAGGAAAGTCAACTTTCATCACTGAGAGAGGTCTTTATTGTTACAAAGTCATGCCCTTTAAACTCAAAAACGTATGTGCCACATATCAAAGGTTGATGACTACTATGTTCAAAGCATATCTAGGGAAAGTCGTTAAGGTCTACATCGATGATCTCTTATGCAAGAGCGTACAGTCAGCCAATCATACCTCAGATCTCAACACTATATTTAACATCCTTCGATCTTATAAAATGTGTCCCAACTCTGATAAATGTCAATTCGGGGTCCACTCTGGCCAGTTTTTAGGTCACCTCATCAGTGAGAAGGGGATTGAGGTCGATCCAGATCAGATTTGAGCTCTCCTCAATATGCCTTCTCCACGGATAACGAAAGACGTTTAGAAACTTGCCGGTAAGATTGCCGCTATCAACAATTTCATTTCTAAATCTTTAGACCCCTGTCGTTGGCTATTCTTATTGCTTCGCTGTTGCACCAAGCGAGGAAAGGTTCAGCCTAACACAGAGGTCATATGGACACCAGAATGTGAAGTAGCTTTTCAGGACCTCAAAACCTACTTGGGGAGGTCCCCCATAATGAGCACCCTAGTAGATAACGAGTAATTGATTATCTACCTAACAGTCACTGATACATCACTCAGCTCGGTTCTCATCTTCCTTGAAGGGAAAGTTGATAAACCCATCTACTTCTTTAGTAAAACCCTTACTTCAGCAGAAACGAAATATTCTAAAATTGATAAACTTCTTCTCACTCTTGTCTGCACTTCATAGAAACTTAAGCACTACTTTCAAGCTCATTCAATCAAAGTCATGACGAACTACCCATTTCGAGAGGTTCTATATAAAAAATTAAAATTAAGAAGAGTGCAGCAGTGGTCCGACAATTTAGGAGAACATGAAATCACGTTTGAACAACGTCATTCCGAAAGGGGTAAGGTCGTTGCCAATTTTCTCGTGGATTTTCCAATGGAAGATCTTGAGTAGGAAGAGCACGATCCTGACCTTACAGAAGAAAATAACAAAGATCCACCCCCCATAACCTTTGACGAGTGAGCTGAATGGATTACGATAAAAGGGTGGAGACTTCTCACAGATGGATCAATAACTCAAAATCGCATTGATTACCCCTTCCATTGACTGAATTGAGAAATTGATCCGCCTAGATTTTTAGGCCTTAAATAATGTCACCAAATACGAAGCTCTCATTCATGGAATCAATCTTTCTCTTGAGCTCGAAGTCTCCGACCTCTCCATTTATACAGATTCACTAGTCATCATTGTCCACTACTACTCTGAGCGATATAAGAAGAATACGAAGATGATAGAATACGTAGTCCTCATTGCAGATAGGATGAGCAGGTTCGCGAAAGTAACTCTCAATTATCTTCCTCGAGGTGTAAATAGACACGCCGATTCCTTGGCATATCTGGTCGGGGTCTTGGGTACAGAAGCTCAATATCTCCAGATCGAAATCATTTTAACCCCCAGCATTGATTGCATTTTAGTATGCACGATCAACACTGGGGGCGATAAAGGGGGAGACCACGATTGGCAAAAGCCTTTCATAGCCTACCTCGGCGTCGACAATAGTTGCAATGGACCACTTCCAGAGGATCCAAAAGAGCACCGACAGTCGATCAATAACTCGAAGTGCTACATAAATTAGAATGGTACGCTATACCGTCTTTTCATCTTAGGGCCTTATCTCAAATGCCTTACCAAATCTAAAACAGATAAAATGATCCGCGAATTACATAAAGGGCCCTGTGGCTCCCATGTCGCAGGTCAATCACTAGCAAATGGCATGCGCAAGCAAGTAGAAGAGTACTCACGCAGATGCGACACCTGCCAACGATATGGACATATGATATGCACCCCTGTGCTTGAGCTCCATGTAAGCAAGGTGTTCTGGCCATTCAAAAGATGGGTACTTGATCTCGTCGACGAATTCCCTAACTCTCTAGGTAATCGTCGCCACCTCCTCGTAGCTACCGATTATTTTAAAAAATGGGTAGAAGCAGTTCCTTTATGTCGAACCAGGGAAGAAGAGGTCATCTATTTTATCTGGAAACACATAATCACTCGGTTTGGGTTACCCCACCTAATTTGTATCGATAATGGGCCACAATTCTCAACCAACACAATATCATCCACTCACCATCCAATCCTTTCTATCCTCAAGGCAATGGCCAAGCCGAAATCACCAACAAAACCATCATTGATGGACTCAAAAATGGTTTCACTCACAGAAAAAAGGGAGTTGGATTTGCGAGTTGCCTCATGTCCTATGGGCATATCACACCACTCCACAATCATTAACAGGATGCACTCTATTCCTCCTTGCCTATGACACTGAGGCCCTCATTCCTTCTGAATGTCATCACCCAGTTTGTGATCACGAGCAGACCGAGGAGGAAAACAAGTTCGAACTGGCTTGCGATCTCAATATGATTGATGAAACCAGGGAATGCGCCATCGCTAACCTAGGCCGATATCATCATATGCTAGCCAGATCATACAACAACCAAGTCTGAAATTGTACCTTTTAAATCAACGATCTTGTCCTCAGAGAAATTCCTCAACATTGCAAGGAGCCTCATGCTAGAAAATTAGCCAACAACTGGGAGGATCCATTCATTATCACAGGTCTCTTAGGCCTGGGATCATATAATCTCATGACAGAAGAGGGAATCCTCATTTCAAATCCTTGGATTACTAGGCGACTGAAATGATACTATCGTTAAGTGTCTTACTAGTCCATTTCTTTTTCTCGCTTTTGCTTTTCAATTCCAAAAGTGAGATGTTCATCTCTATCTAATGTAAATTCTAAACTTATCAATAAAACTTCCAAGTTTTTCAGAGCATCTCTCTACTTATGTAGTTTTAACCATATTATATAGATCAGAGCATAGATAATTCTAGCTTTCCATCAATCTAATACCAGTTAAATCAAGGGTAACACTTGGTTTGGATGACTCAACTAAATCTCTGCGATCGAAGTAAGTGTAGAAACTTGTTTTATATCAAAGACTCTATCAAACAAGAGATAAGGTAAAGGTCATACTAGTCTCCATCTTTTTCAACTTGTTTGGGTTATTATACAAGTTAAATCAAGGATAACACCTGGTCTGGCTGACTCTACTAAATCTTTGCGATCGAAGTAAGTGTAAAAACTTGTTTATATCAAAGACTCTACCAAGCAAGAGATAAGGAAAACGTCATACAAGTCTTCATCTTTTTTAACTGTTTTAGGTCATTATACCAGTTAATTCAAGGATAATACTTGGTTTAGCTGACTTTACTAAATCTCTACGATTGAGGCAAGTGTAGAAACTTGTCTTATATCAAAAACTCTAACAGACGTAAGATACGGCAAAGATAATACTAGCCTTCATCTCTTTCAAAATGTCTACAACATTCTTACAGTTGAATCAAAAGTAACTTGATTCGACTGGCTCATCCCGCCTCTGCGATTGGAACATGTGTAAAAAATTGTTCTACATCAAAGACCCCACCAGCCATAAGATAAGGCAAAGGTCATACTAGCTTTCATCTATTTCAATGTGTTTGCGACAGATACAATTTATTTTTTAGACCAAATTCATATTATAAGGGATTATTTTCTGTTGATGAGGTGTCAACAGCGCTTTCCCCTTCAGCAAGAGGTCAAACTCTCAATTTATGGATTATAGCAGCTCTGCCCTGCTCTATCATATCAGCAGGTCGAGGACCTAAATGGGTTTCCATAAAGGACATACAGTTCCCCCGATCTATATTCACATCACAAACGTATCCCTTGTCTGACAGACTTTTGAACAAGGTATCTCGTTCTAACTCAAGTCTTTTTACTTCCTCTACAAAATATGCAACAACCGACTTTAACAATTCTTAACTTGATGCATTGGATATGACCATCGTTGCAAATTATGATCTCAACTTCTCGAGGCGTGCCTCCAAATTTGCGTACAATTTCTTCTAGTTGATCAGCTCCATGTCTAGATGAGCTTCAATAGTTATATTCTCCTCCAGTTTCTTCACATATTTAGCTTATTCGGCCAAGTTCTTGGCCTCTAGGTCTACCACCTGTGCACAAAGTCTCTTGATTTCTGTATTCAACTCTTCTCTAGCTGGAGTATCTTTTAATAAGTCATCTTTCTTCTTCATCAGCATCTCCTTTGCCTAGATTTCCCCTTCCAAGACTTTCTCCCTGATAAGAGCATCATCCAACCTCTGCTGCTAGTATTCCCTTAAGCTTGTATTACCTCTCTGCACATGTCCCTGTATTCGAGCTACATCACCTTCCAGCTCTCTAATTAGTCCTGATAAACTCACTGCATCTCCTCGAACAAGAGGAATTTGAATATCTATTTTACTCCCCCTCGAACGCTCTCCAGCTTCTGCTTTCTAGGCACGTGCGTTGGCTTACGCCAGTTCAGCCTTTAGTCTAGTCACTCTCTCATTATGATCATTGCATCTTTGTTGCATCTCCTGAAACTCCATATCCTTTACAGGTAGGGCTACATACAAGTGTTCCACTGCAGCCTCTAAGGCCGATAGATTCAATCGAGCTACTTTTAGCATGTTACCTTTTTCCACCAGTATCTACTTCAGTTGTTCCAACTCATTTCTACAATTTTGGAGATCAGCCTGAAATTGCCCTACTGATCTTTCTAGTGCTTGAATACGATACTGAGCCATTTTAACTGATCTATTCTTTGACATCAGAGTGTCAATCCGACTCTGAAGTTTTACGGCATGTTCCTTCATCTCTGCAAGCTCTTTTGACCATTTGCCGTTCTCAAAATCTTTTTCCTCGAGGTTACGAGTGAGGTCGACAATAGCCTAGCTTGCCTCAAAATATTTGAAGTGTACTTTTATGTGCTGGTCTTCTCAGTCCTCACTCGCTCCCATCATCCTATCTAACTCCTTTGCAAATTCTCGGCTACATTGGAACGTTACATCTTTGCGTGAGTGAACTAAATCCAATTGGACCTGCATAATATAGATACATTATATACAGTTCGATTCAAAGTACCCATCAACAAGCATTTATATGTATCTTGTAGGGGCCTAACTTCTTTCGGAAGGGAAGTCAGCTCTTACAACTCAGGATTAATCTTCAACCAAAGGAATGCAAGTAAATAATTTAAAGCGTGTACGATCTATGGACAAAATACTTGCGTATAGGCCTGAATGTGACGCTCTACGACCACTGATGAGGATTTTTAAGAGTATTTTTATTACTGATAAGTAATCGAAGGTTCAAGTATTGGGCTTTTATAGGGTGATCGAAGGTAAACTGCAGAGGGGCTGGGAAAAAAATTTCTAACCCTTCCTTGGTTCCCTTTATCTTCTATTTATAGAACCTAGGAAGGGCTGAGTCACCAAGGTTAGGTCAAATTACAAGGGTACCATCCAGATATTCCGGTGGGGGTCTGGGCGCCAGAAATATCGCTACTGTCACTACAGCAGTTGTTGGGTCTGTCTCTATAATTTAACATTGTGGCAGTGGTTGGGCCTGTCACTATAGCTGCAAGGACCAACCACTGCGCCATCTTGTCTGATGAGCTGGCTTCCTGTCCCGTCATACTTCGACCATGTACAGATATGGTCGAAGTGTTTTCTGCTGCGATGTGTGGAGTCCGTCCTTGAGTCTTGTTTAGAGTCAAAGTTTCATCTTCGGATGATATTTGGGAGGCTTGTATGTGGATTTGTGTTTACTTCAATATGTTCGAGTAGGCTTTGAGGTAGCCTTCAAGTATATATATGGGGTAGAAGGCTGTAAGTAGGCTACTACATTCACCCCCTCTCATCAAAGCTCTCGAAACTCGGTGTAGAGGCGTTTGCTGAGAAAATTATTTGGCCTTGGAAGCTGAGTGGTTTGACTGTTGGTTTTCGGGTTGGTAATAAAAGATGATAATTATGAGGTGTTGGTGGTTATAGGGTAATAAATGAAATGAGGCTATAAGTATGGGTTATGGGGGTAGGGGTATTGCATGTCATCTTCCTCTTTTTCATTCTTCTCTCTTTCTTTTGTAAATTTTTGAAAGCTCTATGGATACCATGCCCAATACGCGATATCAAAAGAGGATGGGGTTTGCCCAGGATCATCGCGCACGGTGGAAGACTGCTGAACTGCATATGAAGTTCTTCGGGCATTATGATCTGGACTGGGACATGCCCGAACTTGTGGAGGTAGAGGCTGGAGAGCTCATCAGCGGGGAGCCATATGCCTATCTTTGGGACCAACTAAAGTACTACTTTACTACTGCGGAGAAGCGTTACCTTTTTTTGTCGGCTTTGGCCGAGTGCCTCATTCGTGAAGAAGATGAGGTGGAGGGACAAAGCTCAGTGAGTGGAAGTAGGGCTGCTATTTGAGGTGGTGATGATGACTCTCTTTGTATTATGAGATTTTATGTAGAGGTTTTTGTTTGAGCTGTTTGTATGAATGTACTTGGGTTCGAAATTTTGTTGTTTTATAAATCGGATAATGGAATGGAAGCAATATTTTGTGAAACTTTATGTTATTGTATCTGGTTGGTATTGTAGGCGAATATTCTTATAGGCGCAGTAGCATAAGCATGTCATCAAATTGTTAATAGGGGGTAAAAAATGGTACCGAAGTATAATGATATGGTCGAAGGTAATCTACTTTGTATTAGTGAAGACTTGGTGTAAGAGATTGAATTTGAAGTATGAAAATGGTCGATAATTCGATGCTAGATAGACCGTTGGGTAACTGGTCGATGGTTCGGTGCACGAGTTTCGTCTGTAAGTCCTTGTAAATGGTGTTTTCATGCGCATACCGATGAAACTGTTATGTCTAGGAAGTAGTAGAGGTTGGAGTGTTAAGTTTTCGAGGTGGGGAATGGGAGACCATAGTTAATGCGGCTAGGGAAGAGGAAAAGTCAAAATTGTTCTTCATGTATAAAAAGGGGGTTGTGGAGAGAATTTCTCATAGTTCTCCATTCTGCATCTTAAAAATAATGTCTATCTCTTCATCTAACGATCGTTCATCCAATGGTGGTTCTTCTAGCGGTGGTTCTTTCAGCGGTGGTTCTTCCAAGAACAAGTATGCAAACCAGATTGTGGCCAAAGTAATTCGGGTATGGGAGAAGATGCTGGAACTGCGGCGGAGGTTTCTGATCAATCAAAGCATTAATGCAGAGATGCCGGTCCTGTTTGAAGTAGAGCCCGGGTAACCGATTGTTGGGATACCTTTCGCATACTAATGGGTGATTCTTCAGATGTCGGGTCCATTTTGGGGCCAGCAGTTATCTCTGCTAGGGTCCTTCGCAGAAGAAATGGTAGACCAGGAGGATACTGGTGTTGTGCATGTGGTCGATGAGGAGCATCCCGCTGATATTAGGGTCCTCATTCAATTTGTACTGTTGGGTGTTCAGACTGGTCTGTCTATGGTTTGTTATTTTGTTGCTCCCTTCTTTTCTTCTTCCTCTTCTTTTTTGATGGGGTCTGTAATTTGTAACTGGATGTCTTGTCTTTCTGAATGAAATTGGGATTTGGAATTACTGTTGAAGTAGTATTCTGGCTCTTTATAAGTAACAATTTGAACTGTAGTACTAAAAGCAATAAATATTGGAACATAAATTCTGAGCTGTTAAAGAAATGGTAAAATCTGTCAAAGGAGGATTCTAAATTCTCAAACTAGTATCCTGAGTTGTCGATGTAATAGTATAATCTGTCGAAGTAGGGTGTTTAAACTGTCAAAGGAAAATCTTGAATTGTCAAAATGAAAAAAAATTGTAGTTTGTCGAAGGATAATTTTGATTTGTCGAAGTAAAAATTGTGATCTGTCAAAGTACACTGAAGATCTGTCGAAGTAATAAAGGCATAATTTTGAGGTAACGAATGAGCTGTAGATCAAATTTTTGATATCTGGTGTAGTCGATTATTTGTGGATGATACTTTGGTGTGTCGAAGGTTCCATTGGATTTGACTGGTCGTACTGAAAGCCCAGATAGCTGGTCTATCAGAAAAGTATGGGCGCCTGGGGCAGTGTACCGCGTAGGTAATCATTATTTTTGTCCTCCTTTCACAGAAAAGTTGTGATTTGATGTTGGGATTTGACTGGTTAGCTTCGAGTGAGGGTGAAAGGGTTCGAGAAGCTTTAATTTTGTAGGTAATTCAAAGTGAGCGTGCAGCTCGCTCATGTGGGACATGAGGGGAAATCAGTCAAAACACATTGTAGCCAAAAAGCAGGGGTAGTGGGGTCGTGATAATGATAGTGGTTTGAATATCGAGGCAGTTTTGGTTTTCTGAGAAGGTATATAAATGTGATAGAAGTATCCACTATACTGTACATTGAGAAAAACCAGAAAGAATGTGAGGAAGAGGACGTACGCCATTAGTGCCGGTGCTTGAGGAAAGTTTAGAGGAGTTGCATTGATGTTTGGGCACAATCTTACAACAAGGCAATGAAGTCAGTAAAGAGGAAACTGTAGCAGGTGGTTGAAAGTCGAGATCTTGCACGAGGGATGAGGCTTCGTAATTGTCTGAGGTCAAAGTTTTGAAGAGAGATTTGGCAGCAATCACAGACTCCTTTGATAAGAGGCCCGAGAGTCAGCGTAAAATCAAGAGCGGGTGTGGGCGGCGAAGCTTGCTGAGAAAGAGAAGGAAATGGCAGAATTGAGGGTGTTGTACCAGTCGTAGTTTGATGGTGTATGTAAAGTGACTGTCAAGCTGAAAGAGTTTATAGAGGATAAGGGGTATAACCCCGATTCTTTGGAACTTTTCCCTGTTACCCCAGAACTGGTTACCGAAGATGTTTTGGAGATGGAGGAAGGAGATGCGGATGTTGTAGACGGAGCAGATGGAGGTAATAGAGGTGGTGTGGAGGTTCCTGTGATTGAAGCGAAATGTGTTGGAACTGTGGATGGTATGGTTGTCAATGGTGCGAGGTCGAAGCCTTCGACTGAAGGTACCAAAGGTGTTGGCGTTGGAGGACCTGTTGAGGAAGAGGACGTAACCGCGCCGATATGAGGTATTTGTATTGGAGTTCCATTCCTGTTTTTTCTTTTTTGTTGTTGAGGTGTAATATTTGAACCTGTTGGTCTTTGAACTTGAGATTGTTGTGAGTTGTTGTGGAGGAAACGGATAGGCATTGTTCTGATTCTGCTATGGTTGTCGAATGTTGAGACTGCAATGTATGAACTTGATTTGCATTGTATTGTTGTTCTAAGCTTTCATTGTACTGGATTGCTAATATACTAAGGCTAATTTTGTTAGCTTAACTTGTACTGGTTATCGAGCCATTAGGAAGATTGTGATACCATCAAAGGAGGTTATCAGTATGGCTGGTGGGAAAAAGGCGACATAACTAGTAGTCGCCCGTAGAATAGTGGCTCAGAGCATTTTGGAATTCGAGAATGTATGATTGAGGGCCTGTATTGCGGTATTTGCTGAGTTTGGGGGAACAGAAATTTGGGGGTATCTCGATAGCGAGAAGTTTAGGGCATAAGGGGCGATCAGGAGACTCTAGAAACTGGGAGTTGGGCTTGCACTGACGCGAACAACAGGTTATATTTAGAGGTCGAAGTCCTGCTGTGCAGTACAGGCAGGATGAGGGGGACATCGAGGGATTCAAGGATGTTGAGGTCGAGTGGTTGGAACGTGTTCGCCACTGCGCTCCCCGAGACGTTCTCGAGCAGGGCGGCATTTAGGGTGTCAGGATTATTGGAGAGTGAAATCAGGGGAGTTTTCTGTGGGGTGAACGCCGAGATGGATTGAGCCGGTAGATGGATCGATTTCTCTGCTCTGTCTGTCGGCATCGTCCAGAAAACGATTCCGTTCGGCTTTAAACTCCTGCCGGTGCTTTTCAAGCTCTTGATAGAGTTGTGCATTGTGGCGCTTCTTCGCTTGAGCGAATTGTTGAGAAAGTAAGGCAATTTGGACGGCAAATCCGTCAACAGAGTTGCTGACATATGTAGAGCTGGAACGGAGGGTGGGAGCCATGGGGGAGATTCTGTGGAAGTTGAAACCAAAGGGGAGTAAAAGATATAGAAAGACTGATAGGTTAAAAAGTACAGACGGTGCCAATTGTAGGGGCCTAACTTCTTTCAAATGGGATGTCAACTCTTACAACTCAAGATTAATCTTCAACCAAGGGAATGCAAGTAAATAATCTAAAGCGTGAACGATCTATAGACAAAATACTTGCGTAGAGGCCCAAATGTGACGCTCTACGACCTCTGATGAGGATTTTTAAGTATATTTTTATTACTGATGAGTAATTGAAGGTTCGAGTACAGGGCTTTTACAGGATGATCGAAGGTAAACTGCAGAGGGGCTGGGGGAAAATTTTCTAGCCCCTCCTTGGTTCCCCATCTTTCTTATTTATAGAACATAGGAAGGACTGAGTCACCAAGGTTAGGTCAGATTACAAGGGTACCATCCGGATATTCCGGCGGGGGTATGGGCGCCGAAAATGTTGGTACTGTCACTGTAGGAGTTCTTGGGTCTATCTTTGAACTTTTACACTGTGGCAGTGGTTGGGCCTGTCACTCTTGCTGCAAGGACCAACCATTGCGCTGTCTTATCTGGTGAGCATGCTGCCTATCCTGTTGTACCTCAACCATGTGCAGATATGGTCAAAGTGTTTTCTGCTGCGATGTGTGGAGTCCGTCCTCGAGGCTTGTTAAGAGTCGAAGCTTCGTCTTTGGATGATCTTTGGGAGGCTTGTTTATGAAATTGTATTGACATCGATATGTTCGAGTAGACTTCGAAGTAGCCTTCGAGTATCTGTCTGGGGTCGAAGGCTGTGAGTAGGCTACTACATATCTCATTTCTAAAAAGTATCCAATTTCTAACATCTACTGTGTACAACTACTTTTAGACTTAAGGTCAAAGTACCAACTCTGCGAAACCCTTCATGGCATGTATTTCGGTATCTTAGGTACACATTTCCTATATGCAACTGTCTAGAAAACAATTATATACCTCTACGTTCTATGATTGCTCTCGCTACATAGTATATCGTCAAATATATCGTATAAGCCAAAAGACCTTTGTCGATCTAACCTGCAGCTCAGCTTGCGAAGACAGCAAGAATGTAGAAATTTCTTTCTCCCTGGTAAGCTCACTCTCTAGGTCTTTTATCCTGAGATTGGTTTCTCTATATGCCTACAAAAGAGTTACAGACAAACTCATCCTACGAGTCAATTAAATACACACAATCCAACCGCTTGCGATACACGTCAAATATGTTCATACAAATTTATTTCCCTAACCTACCTTCTCAGTCTCACCATCAAGGTGCTCGGTGTCATCCCCTTGATTGTCAATCACAGTCTGACAGGAGACACCATCTAACCGATCCACAACTCCCACCGTGACCTCATCTATCTCTTCTTCATCTCCCTCCTCAATGTAGGTGTCCGCCATAATGGCATCCACCTCCTACTCCGAGTAACCCTTCGACATCAGATAGTGCCCCAGCCTGCTGCGCTTCTCAGCCATCTCCTTCATCCTGGCTCTCGCCTCCACCTGTACCTGCCCAATTGCTATGGCATGAGAAACCTTCAGAGACTCTAGCTATTTTGAATCCTTGGTAGCATCAGCTTTCGCTCGTGCTAACTTTTTCTCAAGCTCGATCGTCACTTCTTCAGCTCGGACTTATCTTCTTCAACTCCCAACCAGAGCCCCTTTACTAACCGAGCAACCTGCATAATAAATCGATCTCAGCATCAGCACGAAATGCAATAAATATATTTCACATAATCAATATACACTTACCATCTTGCTCGTATCTTCCTCTCCGTTAAGGGCCGCCGCCCTGGCCCTTTCTACAACCTTTTAAAGGTCGTCGAGTACAACAGGTCGCTCTTCGACGACCTTCTCTCCAGACTTCTCCAAATGTTCGACCCTTCTCCTTTTCTCTTTAGTAGATTCACCACTTCCAGTGGTACCAGAGGCCGCCACAGACTTTAACATTCATTTTTTTAGATATTTTTGTGTTATTTTGCTCGACATGATAGGCTCTGGCTGAACCGAGCTCTCTATTTCAAGGGTCTTGGCCGAATGAGTTCGACCTTCCCTATCAGTTTCTCTATTTTTCCCTTCGTCAGTACCCGACATCAACCTGGTCGACTGAGCCTTTCGCACCTCTTTCGACCTGCTCAACTCTCTTCTTTCTGTTAAGACCTAGTCTTTCCAATACAAATTCGAGCTCAGCCTCCTCCTCAGCAACTTTGTCCAATAAATACTTTTTCCTTTCAACGTGGGATTTCATATCTGCAATGCACAACATCCTTTTTATGATCAACAACAAGTATCCATTTAAATATATCAATATATTATCTATGCATGGCAGTACTTACTTTTTTTACAGTTCTAAACCGAAGATCCAGAGGTTCTTCATCATCTCTCTGAAGGCAATTACCCTTCACCCCTATGACGTTGTCATTCCGAGTTCGACCTGCTTAATTCAGATTGAAAAAATGAGGTTGAGTTATGCTCGCACAGAAATATGCCCCACCACAGGCACGATAATTCTTCTCCCCATAGAATTGCAACACATCTTCAGGGGATATCCACCTCACCTTCCCCTCATTTTCCCACTTCTTATTCAGATGATCACAAATATTTATTACCTCCCACATGTGCCAATTCAATTGAACAGGACATGCCCCAATAGCATTCATGATACCCTTCGCCAAATTGGTCAGGGGATGACTCAACCCGTACTCTAATTGAGATAGGTAACACAAAAAATATTCTTCAAGGTCACTTCGAACACCCCCATCAAAGTATTCTAACAAAATCGATTCGTCTATACTATACCTCTATATCGTTTTTCCACTTCTAAATCGGCCAGCAAAAAAAATACTCTTCCCCCACCGCTACTGTACAACCCCTAAAGTGCCTACCGGCGTACTCTACATAATTACCCCATGTCCCTCCTACAGCCGCCTTGGCCTTACAGAAATCTCTAAAGGGATCTGAGCCAGGAGGATAAGATATCAATTCACCAGAAAAACCTAGAAATTGTTCCAATCCTACTTCAACCTCACCATCAGACTCCATCGTCCGACCAGAGGTTGACACCTCATTAATAGGTAAACAATCCATCTCAGCAAGAATTTTTATGGGTAAAGTTTCGACCTACACAACTGCCTCTCACGCTCGACCTACATGCAGGTTCAGGCATCTACCATTACTTCGTATAAATCGATCATATACGTTCAACATATATCTTTAATATATTCTGGGTATGTATACATATACCGATATTACCATAAATATTTTATGTTACGATTTACTTCGAAAAGCAATTATGATTTGCACAAACACATATATATCCCATACGTCTCTACTAACCTTCAGAATCTAAATGGGAATCCGCAATAGCACCGAGTCCCTTCCTCACAACACTGTTGTATAGCCACCTGCCTGATCCAGTATCTTTTACTCTGCTCAATCGTTGATCGCCCTCAGATAACTCCTTGTCAAATCCCCTAAAAAAATTTGCGTCTCTCCCTCTGTACTCTCAAAAATTTTCAAAAGTTAAAAAATGTTTGAATAATGAGGAAGAAGCACTATTTACCTTTTCTCTCTCTAGTGGCTGCCAGTTATTGTGCCTCGTGCAACCCGTCCTCGGTTTGGGAACTGAGGCATCCTTTCCTCTATCCATGTCAGACGTCCTATACCTTTTCGATAAAACAAACTTTCCATCATTGCCCCTCCCCTCATATTTTAACATATTTTTCTCTCCTGACTCCATATCCTTTTTTGACCTTTCCACAATCATGATGATTCACACTACACGTTATCCGATTTCCCATCTTTACATACAAAAAAAAACTAGAAGCTTCTGTATTTCTTCATTTTTGTATCATACTTATAGTAAAAGTGACGTCATTTTCAAAGATAACAAAATTTTCAAAATAATTCAAAATATTTATCATACACGTTCTACTTACATCACAACATAAATTCTTACCAAACTTCTTTCAGTTCGAGTAACGAAAAAAAAATACTTGCAAGATTTGTACATTCTTAAGCTCGATTTCTATATACTCTATATCTATAACAACACAGGTGATCAAATGTCAAATATTATTCATATCAACAACTGTTACGCACATTTTTATAGATAACAAGTCTTTCAATAATCGATCTCAGGTACAATGCAAAATACATAAATCTATCCAACATAACCTTCAGGTACTTTACAGGGAACAAGTCATTCTAATGCTTTTTAACTAACAGGTCGTTCAATCGTGCTAGCACTTCAAGCCCTTCAGTTCGTCCCGCTTCAGTGATCTTTTACCCTAATACAAATAAGACATTGGATCTAAAAGAGAGCTACCCTTGCATGAGTCTGGTCAAATTCTTGTCAAACTTCAAATGGAAACTATGCAAGCAGTAGAATTAGTGCTAGCCCCCTCCCTACAAACTGAAGGTCTCCTGAGCAAAACATTGTAATGGAAATGCGTCAGTAGACTTCCACTTCTCGTCCTCCTCCACTACCATCACCTCCCCTCCTATAACCACTACCACCGAAGAGCTGGTAGAGATGAAGAAGGCCCAACCTTAGAATCCTTGGAGATAGAAGAGATCAGCATAACTGCCCCGCAGTTATGCCTACCCTTGCATATGAAGCCCGAACATTGTCCTCCGCCAGAGTAAGAAGACAAGCCCAACGTTCCTCACCTTTCAAGATGAGAACATGAAACCTCCACTTACAGTAAAAATCCTCCTCAGCTTTAACCGCTTCCTCTTCCGACATACCTTGATAAATCAGAGGAACAGGAACAGTAATAGACAACTCCAAGGATTGGTCACAAAAGTACTTCAACTTCAACCTCTGCATTTCAGTCGCCATCCTCTCTTCAAGAACCATCCTCCGAGTCTTCACCATTTCAGAAAAAGTTGCAAGATTCAGAAGAAGTTACACAAGCAGGCACTGTATCAAAGATTTGATTCAGAAGAAGTTACGCAATCAGGGCGCCCATAAAATAAGAAAGAAAAACAACCCTGAGATCAATTAGACCCCTGAGTGCGAAAACGCCTTTCTCGAACTCAAAACTTATCTTGACCGCCCACCCATCATTAGTACCCCCATCGAAGGTGAAACACTCTCCTTATATCTCACTGCCAGATAAACTTCAATTAGTTCCGTACTCATTCGCCTTGATTCCAACATCGAAAAACCTATGTATTTTATCAGCAAAACTCTAACCCCTGCCGAAACCCGTAATTCTAAACTTGAGCGATTGCTCCTGGCACTTGTTTATTCAGCCCTCAAGCTCAAACCATATTTTGAGGCCCACCCCATTCGTGTCATCACGAGTTACCCTCTCCGCGAAGTACTTAGTAAAAAAGAAAAGGCCAGAGGAGTACAACAATGGTCTGTATACCTTGGTGAGCATGCCATAACCTTCGAGAAACAAATATCTCAGAAAGACCAAGCAGTAGCAGATTTCCTCGCCGACTTCCCGGTCGAAGAATGCGACTGGGAAGAACACGAAGTCGATCTACCGGAAGATCAACCAGAAGTTGTAGATCCACGGGACCCCCTTACCGGTTGGCGTTTATTCACAAATGGCTCCGCATGACCCAATGGTTCAGGAATATAGAAATCAGTTAAACTTACCTTTGAATGTTCCAATAATAAAGCAGAGTATGAAGCACGGATCCATGGTCTCGACCTCGCACTCGATCTCAGCATTCCCAAACTCGCAGTCTTTATAGATTCCCAACTCATTCAGGGACATTACTCAGGAGAAAATCAAGCTAACGGTCGCATGGCTGACTACGCTTTACTTGTACGACAGCGTATGGACCAATTTCCCAAAAAATCAACAATTACCCATTATCCTCGAGGAGAAAACAGACATGCCGATGCCCTCATCTACATAGTAGCTATGCTGAGACAAGCAAAATCTCAAACCCTCCACATCGAAGTACTCGAACGCCCAAGTATCCGGCAGATGGAAATCAATGCCATCAATACTGGGGGCGAGAGTCTCGATTTAGATGATTGGCGAACACCATTCCTTCGTTACCTTACCAGCGCCACCCTTCCCGATTATCCCAAAGCCAGACGTCAACTAATAGAAAACTGCCGCAGATACACTATCCATAATAATGAACTACATCGCAAATCACCAAATGGCATCCTCCTTCGATGTATATCCAATATCGAAGCCTCTCGAATCTTAGCAGAGCTTCACGAAGGCACCTGTGGTACTCACACCGCTGGTCGATCTTTGGCCCTTCAAGCTGTAACCCAAGGATTGTTTTGGCCTGATATGAGAAAGCAAGCTTCAGAATATGCAGTACATTGTGACAAATGCCAGCGTCATGCTCATGACATCCATTTCCCCTCTCGAGATCTTCATGTCAGCCAAGTTTCTTGGCCATTCAAAAGATGGGCCATCGATCTCATTGGTCCGTTTCCAAAAGCTTTGGGTAGCAGAGAAAACATCCTTGTTGCCACTGATTACTTCACCAAATGGGTCAAAACTTTTCCCTTATGCCGAACAAGAGAAGATGAAGTTATCAAGTTTTTATAGGAAAGCAACATCACTCACTTTGGCTGCCCCCACATGATTCAGTGCGATAATGATCCCGAGTTCATTGGCATTAAAGTAAGGAATTTTCTCAAAAAGTACAACATTATTCTCTCGCCCTCCACACCTTACTACCCCCAGGACAACGGTCAAGTCGAAGCAATTAATAAAACTATCGTTGATGGTCTGAAGAAAAGAGTCGATACAAAGAAAGGACGATGGGTTCAAGAGTTACAGCACGTCCTCTGGGCCAATCGCACAACACCAAGAAAGTCTGCCAGATGCACCCCCTTCCTCCTATCATTTGGAACAGAAGCAGTTCTACCAACTCTGTTCAAAATACCCACTCGAGATCCTAACCTCCCAGACGACGATAATGAGTTTGAACTCGCATGCAACATGTTGTGGATCGATGAAACCAAAGACCGAGCTATCGCCAACCTAGGCCACTACCACGCATCACTTCAGAAATCTTACGACAAGCGAGTTCGACCACAAAGTTTCAATGTTGGAGATCTAGTACTCCGACGTGTTAATCATTCAACGAAGCCTGCGAATGCTGGAAAATTAGTCGAATCTTGGGAAGGACCCTACATTGTCTACAATAAAACAGACAAAGGATCTTACTACTTGATGACAGAAGAGGAAAAGCCTCTACTGAACCCTTGGAATACAATGCAGTTGGTCTCTTATAAAAGGCCTTACCTACATTCATGTACCACCGATATAATCAATAAACGTGGTTTTTGTCACCAATACTTCATCTCATGTTTTACTTTGAATTTCTTGGTTTAACTCAAATACCATGTCAACCTTCGACCCAACTGGTACTCGAGGATGATCTCAACAATTTTCCAGTCTCTTAAATTTGAGTAAATCGAGGGCAAAGGATGATCGAAGGACAGGACCCTCAGGGATGCATGGGAGGCAGTTCGATATTCCTTCGTTGTGGCTACGGCCTTCGAAATACAGTCCTTTTCTTGGCCTACCCTGGGTATCATGTCCACCCTCGCCCTGACAGATACTTGGGGGCGTCCTTGAATTGCTCAAGTCTCCAAAATTTGAGCAAACTCGAGGGGCGCAAGAATGGTCGAAAGACCGGACCCTCGGGGATGCATTGGAGGCGATTAGATATTCTTTCGTCCAGACTCAGAAATGGATGAAGTACAGTCCTTTTCTTGGTCTACCCTGGGTATCATGTCCACCCTCTCCCCGACAGATACTTGGGGGCGACCTTGAATTGCACAAGTTTCCAACATTCGAGCAAACTCGAGGGGCAAGGATGGTCGAAAGACCGGACCCTCGGGAATCTATTGGAGGCGATTCGAATGCTTCACTGTGGCTTAGGCCTTCGAAGTTTAGCTCATTTTCGGGTTTCCCATAGGTATCGCGTCCCCTCGCCCCGACTAATACTCGGGGGCGACTTGGAAATGTTTCGAGTTTTCAACATCGCTGTGGCTCGGCCTCCGATGTCCAAAAGAACACACTGAGTTTGATCCACATTACATCCACATTCTACATGGATCGACAATGCTACAGTCATGTAAACGTCAAGGAAGTATCATGCATATTATCTGTCAACGCAGCAGTCGCAGAGCAAGTCAAAGATCAATCATCAACAGTTCAAAGCAAGCAAAATTTGCAGAATAAGCATGCATATTCCAACATTCCAAGGTTAGCATAAGATAGCATGACTACTAAAGTACTACATTGGAAAGTCAGATTCAGCAGACTCAGAATGTACCACATAAAATACACATTAGCATGTTTAGAATTAACTACAAAAGCTCAAAGAAAAATAGCACCAGCAAAGTTCTACATATTACAAATACCTCATACCGGCACGGTCTCACATTCCTGTTCCACAGACGCTCCACCATCAGCAACCTCGGCGACCTCATTCGAGACTCTGATAGCTCTACCATCAACAAGAAAACTATTGGGTGCTCTAAGGAGAGAAGTATCTCCACCACCCTCAGTACTCCTAACTATCTCATGAACAACGGGCAACTCCACTTCCTTCAGCTCGACCTCATCACCTTCAACAAATTCTGGAGACACAGGGTACGGTTCAAGTGTATCAGGGTCATACCCTTTTCAACTATGAAAGTCTTCAACCTCACAGTCACCTTGCATTCGCCATCGTACTGTCCCTGGAACCGCACCTTCTGTTCAGCTTTCTCCCACTCACACACTGCAAGCTTCGTAGCCTACTCCCACTCCAGCCTCGACCGCTGAAGTTCGAGTCTCTCATCATAAGGTTCGGTAATAAACCCAAGGTCATACTTCAACTTCTTCGCCTCAGACACCAATGATGCCTCCGTCCCACGGGAAAGATCAAGATTTTCCCATTCTTGCCTCAACTTCGCTTTTACCGACTTCATAGCCTTGCTGCACGTTCGCATCCAAGCATCTGTCTGCTAAAATATTCAATCAATCAGTAAACCTCAAAACTCGAAGAATTCGAAAGACATTTCAAAATATCACAATAAGTAGCAGTATATAGTTACCTGAAACATGTACCTCTTTACTTCCTTCCACGCCTCATCGGGGGCGTCCTCTCAGAGTTTGACCATCAAAGATTGCTTAGCGACAGCCTGCTCCTGTCGTTCTGCCTCTGTCATTTCTTCATCCTCCTCCTGCGTATCATCCTCCCCCAGTGCCCTACGCCTCTTGCGCTGGCCATCCTTCGATTGATGCAATTTTGGGGCTTCGGGAACAGCACGACTCTTCCCTTTCTCAACATGAGTCGATACTAGCCTTGGCCTCAACCTCGAAGCCTCGACAGCCACTTCGGGCACCGTTTCCACTTGCTTCGACCCCTTGCGAGATCTTGGGAGAAATTGGTAGTTCCTCGGTAGCTCCTCTCCTCCCTTTCCTTTGGCCCCTTGGAAGAACCTTCATTTCTATTTCTCTTTGCTACCTTCGGCGTAGTGGGTACGCTTCGGAGCAGGAAATCATCCTTCTTCCTCCTTTGTCTCTTGATTTTGAGACTGTCAAACACCGAATTTATCTAGTCTTCACTAGCCTTGAGCTGATTATCAATGTAATTCACCGGATTATCCCAAGTCGAACTTCCTGGACCTGCAGCATTAAAACAAAACACTGTTATCACTTATTTCAAAAACACATAAACAACAAACCCTTTTATAGCAAACTTACTTTCATTATATACCCTATGATGAAATTTATATGGGTCATCCTCGTCAACATTCTCGAAGTTACCTCTCACTATCAACAAATCTTTATTCCAAACTTGACCCATTCTGACTCGCCTTCCTCAAGTAAAAGGTAACAATATCAAACCACTTAATCAAATTTTGGCCCTCACCAGCCAATTTTATATTCATCCCCTCTATTGCCTTCATCATTTCATAAAAATTCCCGTCCATTTGCACTGGAGCCACCTCCCAAAAATTCCAAACTTCTTTCACCAGCCTTCAGAGCGGTAACTCCATCCCCAATCGAATCTGGCCCCTATAAGCTATAATCCCGCTCCCAGGATTTGATTTAAAGGTCAATCCTGCCCCTGCAACACTCAAAAATATCCCCCCCCCCCTTCGACAATTCTAACTTAGCGGCAAACCGCTCTAACCTAGCCCTATCTTTCGCTGCAACGAGACCCCCAACGCCATCCGACTCAGTCGAATCCCCACTATCGCCATAATGCCCTTTATCTCCCTCTCTCTCACCCGAGGGCCCTACATCATCCCTCTCCCCCCACACTTTTTCCTCATCCTCACTATCCTCAGTTACTATCGTCCTTCGACTCCTCGAAACCACAACCTCCTCAGCAGGCAGTACCATTGATAATGGGGACTCAGTTACTACATCTAAAATGTTTACATCACTACCATCACCCATTGGGGCTCGACCAGAAAAACTAGCTTCGATTTCATTGATCTCTTCATCTATCAATGCCCGTATCGAAGCCAGACAGTTATTTATTTTTATCCTACAGAAGAAGGGGCACGCAATTAGATCGACAAATGTCGTGACCATCCTATCTACCGCCTCCAAAACAAACCACAGACCGGGTTGTAACCCAGAATTTTCCCCTCTCTGACATCTCGAGTGCCATTTCTAAGCCACAAACACAGATTGTTCCGCCTCTACTATTTAAACCAAAAAAAAAATAGAATAGAGTTCATTGAGATCAAATGCCATACCTAAAATTAGCAGAACTACCCCCAAATCATAAAAATCACAGCCTCAGATGCCCTAACAGCTTCTACATTCTTAATGGCGTTTCTCCTTCTCCTTCTCACTCAATATGGTTTTCACAGAAAACTAGCACATTAATTATTCACCTCTCACTTATATATATTTCGAAAACCCGAAAATACCACGATTTATTAATCGCTATCATTACCACGACCCCACCTCCCCGGCTTTTCGGCTAACAGTGTGCATTGACAAATATACCCTTAACATTTCCCACGTGCGAACAACCCGTTTACCTAAAATTACATGTACTGCCGAAGCTTCTCGAACCTTATTCTCCCAGATCGAAACTAAACAGTCAAAATCTAATAGTCACATCACCACCTTTTCATCAAACGAGTAAAACATAATTATTACTTCCCGGTACACTGCCCTAAACGCACGTACCACTCTGACAGACCAGCCGTTTGAATTGCCAGATCGGCCAATCAAATCAAACTTTACGTTCTATGCACTATCAAACTTTACCTTCGATACATTATCAAACTTCACCTTCGATACACTATTAAACCTCACCTTCCATACATTATCAAACTTCACCTTCAATACACTTCCGAACTCGAATCTTCGACCAGAATACACCTCGAAGAATCTTCAACAAATTACCTCAGATTTATTAAATCTCTCATACTAATAAACCCCCCATTCGACCTGTCAAAACTTCGTGCCTTCAGACAAAAATTTTAGATTCGACAAAGTTTTTTTTATCCTAACAAGTTCAGTTTTATATTTCAAATATTTAATCAATACAGTTATACTACCGACCTCATACTGAACAGTATTATATTAGGAATTCAGATTCTAGTACAACAATTTCTATTAGTACTATCATCAAAAGAACTTTTCATTCCGACAACGAGGATAACACTACAAAAGTCATGTAAAAAAAATCCGAAAGAATAGAGAAACAGAACACATGAACGCAGCAACATCAAAAACTACAAAAGGGAATCTTATCTAATTAGCAGGTTGCTCCACTGCAACAGCGGCCGCCACAACTTCATCCTCCTGATCCACTATATTCTCCGCGAAGCCTTTGAGAAGCGACAGCCGATGGTCGGGTAGCGGCCCCACCATTTGCATTATTCCCCATCAGTACGCGAAGTGCATATCATAGAGAGGTGCTCCAGTTTCCGCTTCAAAAAGATCTGGCATTTCAGCGTTAATGTCGTCCTCTATCCCGAACCTTCGTTGAAGACCTAGCAGGGCCTCTTGAATCCTCCTCGCCCTCACGGCCGCTTGATCTTTAGCAACCGGAATATTCTCAGCCATATTGATAAATAGGAAGTACTCAATCATAAGAGAAGAATGCTGCAATACATATAAAGAAATTTTTCCCTCCTTACCCCTTTTTATACCTCCAAACTCACCAGAACTTTCCCTCTTCCCTAACCGAATTAATGGTAACCTTCAATTCCCAACAACGAAAAGTCAACATGTAACCTCTCCAACTTCCAAGATGTAACTGATTCGCTTGTACCTGTATTCAAACCTCCTCCCCAACAAATCCCAGTCGAACATATTTCCAACATCGAATAATCGACCATCCTAAGACTCGATCTTCACAACAGCCCATCATCAACCTTCGATCATAATTTTCTTCGAGCATATCTTTATACTATGCGCCTAAAAGAGAAGCCATTTGCATTCCTCTATATTATCTAACCAAATAACAGGAATACAGACACGAGCAAAATATTCTATCCATTTCAATTACCGAATCCATAAAACAAATTACATTTTTCCCCTACCACCCCAAACTCAAAACAACTTCCTCCCACAAAATAAAACATAAACTACATAAAATAATAGCAAAACATTCACAACATCAACCCAGCGCCCTACTTCCGGAAGAACCAGCTCCACTCGCCGCATGTTCCTCCTCGATGATCTCCCCTGCACAAACAAGGCTTTTAGCTAATGCCATCAAGAAAAGATAATATTTTTGCTTATTCGTAAAGCATGACCTAAATTTCTCCCAGAGATAGGAGTACGGTTCACCATTGACGAACTCCTCTGGCCTCTCGCCCACAAGATTCAGCATGTCCCAATTCATATCATGTTGTCCCAAAAACCCCATCCTCTTCTGATAACGGGTATTGGGCGGGCTATCCATTAAGATATTTAGAATGAAGAACAGAGCAATGTTGAAGATGGAAGAAGATACAGAATCCCCGCACAAGAACCATTCTTTATAGCCTTCACCCCATTTATTACCTTTTACTCACCTACACCTCTTAATTACCCCCCCCCCCCCCAACTTTATTATTTTCCCAAAAACCAACGGTCAAACAAGAACAGGTTCCAAGACAACATTTTTCTCAGCAAACGCCTCTCCACCTGGCTTCAAGACCCTTACTGAGAGGGAGCTAATATGGTAGCCTACTCACATACTACGACCTCCTCACTCGAAGTCCACTTCGTGTCCTACTCGAACATATCAAAGACTATCTCGTCTCAAAATCAAGCCCCTCAGGAAACTCTTGTAGTCGAAGCCTCGACATCAGATAAACCATCGAGAACGGATCAGTATATAATAGCAGATACCCTTCGACTAAACGTTTGAATAGCAGAAGTGTGATGAGACTAGCAGTCAGCTCAAACGGATTGGACGGCGCAATAATTAGTCTCTTAGCTATAATGACAGGGATGACCGTAATAAATGCCATCGCCAGAAAACCCAGACAGTAATCATGTAGCTGGCCCACTCTTGGTGACTCAGCCTCTTATGTCTCTATAAATAAGAGTGAGGGGAAACCAAGAGGGGGCTTGAAAAATCCTCACCAAACCCTATGCTTTTTACCTTCGACTACTTACAAACTGTATTCGATCTTTATTATTACTCATCAGTAATAGAATCATAGTTTAAAAATCCTCATCAGAGGTCGTAGAGAGTCACATTCGGGCCTCTACATAAGTATTTGTCTCTAATTAGTCTCTTTTTAGGCCATATACTTGTACATCTTTGATGAGTAGTTGACCTCCGTGTTGTAAGAGCCATCTTCGCTTCTCAACAAAGATCAGGCCCCTACAGCCTAGACCTCTCATTGGCACTTGAGCAGAAGAAATAACTGTCTATGTTGACTCATTACTCGTAGCCAACCATTATAACAAAACATTCAAAATATCGGGCAAAATGGTTGATTTTATTGTGATAGTTAAAAAAATGAAAAATATTCGCCAAGAGCTAAAAACCGCCATGCTTACGTACTAGCATATATCACCGCGATGCTCGAAGACAATAAGAAGAGAACACTGGTCATCGAAGTGATCGAGCATTCCAGCCTCGATACAAGCTATACCATGTAAATACAAGTTGCTGAAGCTGACAATCCTGTAGATTAAAGAAAACCATTTCTTAAATATTCTAATTCTAATACCCTCCCTGAGAGCAAGGAAGAGGCTCGATCCCTGTTAGCAAAATGCCTAAGATTCAAAGTCCAAGGAAAAATACCATACCGAATTACCGGCGAAGGCCCACTAATTTAATGTTTCTCCCATAAACAAGCCCAAATCAAAATAGAGGAACTTCACAAAGGAATTTGTGCCGCACATGTCTCCGGTCGATCACTGCACAAAGAGCATTCACATAAGGTTTATACTAGCCAAAGATAAAGTAAGATAGCGATGATTTTGTTCGGAAATGCTACAAATGCCAAATTCACGCTCAAGATATCAAAATTCCAGCCCTCGACTTATATGTTAATAATGTCCTTTGGCCATTTAAGCGTCGATGGGCAATCAAAATTATTGGTCCATTCCACCCAACATTAGGCAACAGAAAGTTTATCCTTGTAGCTACAGACAACTTTACCAAATGGGTTGAAGCTGTACCACATTGTCACACTGATAAAAATAAAGTAATCAAATTCCTCTGGGAGTACATCATCACTAGATTTGGTTTTCCACAAATGATAAGGTCTGATAATGGCAAGCAATTTATCAGTAGTAAAGTCCACAAATTCTTCCACAAATACAAGATCTAGTTGGCTACATCGACACCTTATTATTCACAAGGAAAGGGCCAAGCCGAGGGCTATAAATAGGAGCATCAAGTCAGGATTACAAAAATACCCTGACTAAAAGAAGGGCAGATGGGTCGAAGAACTACTTAGTATTATATGGGCATATAGGACAATACCTCGAACCTCCATAGATTGTACACCATTTATGATGTCTTTTGGTATAGAAGATGTGTAGTAGCCTTCGACAGTCAGTCAAAGCCTACTTCACAGCCTACTCGAATATATCGAAGCCTACTCAATCTCTAAAATAGACTCCCCAGAGATCCCCCGAAGACGAATCTTCGACATCAGACAAAACTTCGAGAACGGATTAACATACTATAGCAGAAATCCTTCGACATTACTAACCCACGATCAAAGCAAGATTAGACAGACAGCCACCTCATCTGATAAGACGGTACATTGATTGGCCCGTGCAGCTACAGTGACAGGTCCAACCACCGTGTCTTTCAGAGATATCACCAATAAATGTTGCAGTGACAGTACCGACATGACCGACGCCCCTAACTCGCTGGAATTTCCTGACAGTAATGATGTAATTCTGACCCACACTTAATGACTCAGCTCCCTGTATCTCTATAAATAGAGGAGAGGGGAAACCAAGAAGAGGTCACAAAAATCATCCCCAACCCCTTGTATTTTACCTTCGACCACCCAGACACTTTATACTCGAACCCTGTTATTTACTCTTCAGTAATATAATCTGTCTTAAAAATCCTCATCCGAGGTCGAAGAGAGTCACATTTGGGCCTCTACGCAAGTATTTGATTATAGTTAAATCTTACTTTAGGCCAATTGCTTGTATCCTTTGATTGAAGATTGATTCTACGTTGTGAGAACCCACTTCACCTCAAAACAAAGTTAGTTCCCTACAATTGGCGCTATCTATGCTTCCCACACCACCAATCTCCCTTCCTTTTTTCTCCCCTCTTTTTGTTTTCTACCTCAACTGATTATATTCAATGGCACCCACATGCCGTTCCAACTCAACCCAGGCAAGCAACTCTATTGACGGAGAAGCTGCCCAAATAACCTTATTATCCCAGCAAGTCGCTCAGGCATAGGAGCGCTACCAGAACCAACTAAACCAATAGCGCGAAAACTACCGCTTAGCACTAGAAACTGGGCAAAATTGCAGCTTGGATGATGAAAGTAGACAGAACAAAGCAATCGACGAACTGTGCAATACCATTCGAGAGTTACAGAGATTGTAGCCCTTGGAACCTGCTCTCCCATCCCAAGTACCTGACCCATCGCACGTCTCTGCTCGTGCCCGCCATGGGCCTTTAACAAACCTTGAGATACCCCCCGTTCACACCGGTGCCGAAGGTTTTCCCCGTATTATTCCCCCAACCGGCTCCATTTACCTCGAGATTTACCCCACAGAAGACTCTTCTGACTCAACCCTCCGCTCCTCCAGACAATCCAGACGCCGCCCTGCTCGGGAACGTCATTCGCGTTAGCACGAGCCCAGCCACAAACTCCTGGAGCCACCTCAATAACCCGATCTTCCCTAAAATTTTGGCTATCAAAATATACTCTAACTTTCGTGCCCCCAAACTCAGCAAATACTGTAACACAGACTCCAAATCCCACATCCTAAATTTTAAAACTCCCTGAGCCCCTACTCCACGGCTGACTACCTATTATGTCACCTTTTTCCAAGGAGCCTTACAGATAACCCCCTTCGATGGTACCACAATCTCCCAAATGGCTTGATTCATAACTACGAGCAACTTTCATATCTTTTTGTCGCCCAGTTTGCCTTCAACAAAGACAAAGAGGTCAGAGTTGACACTCTTTTCAATTTCAAAAAATCCGGCAGTGATACCCTTAAAGCCTTCACCAGAAGATTCCTTGACGAATCTCGGAAAATAGAAAATCTCGACAGCGCGAATCCTATTTTGGCATATTCGAATGCCCTGCCCGACAACAGCTGAGTAAAAGAGCACCTAGTCCTCCACAAACCAAAAACACTCCAAGAGATGCTCTCAAGGTCAACGACTATATCAATCTCAAACACCTTCAAGAGTCCCACAAACAGAGCCAGCCTTCGCAAACAGCAAACCTCAATAAACCTTGGCAACACCCCCACTCTCCTCCCACACCCCTGATCGCTCCTGTCTCACAAGAGACTGAGAACCGCAAATGCCCCAATATTGATAACAGCACCAAAGATCGCAAGAAACGATCAAGGCCTACTTTGCCTCCACTCACTGCCCCCCTCGTACCCTTCTACCACACATACAGGCAGACCCCATTTGGCGCATCACTTTCCCCATCGAAGTCAGACCAGGCGAACCTTACTGTGCCAACCATAAATGCAACTGTTACCATACCAATAAATGTTTTGCCCTTCAGCGCTCTCACAAACTTATCATCCGAGTAGGACGCTTACACAAGTATATTATTGATCTTCCAAGCTACCTCAATCCTACCTTAAATCTCTATCCACCCCTACTACTGACCGAGCTGATGTGCACATATATAGAGTCAAGCTCATCGAAGTTAACAACATAGACAGTGGACATTCCAAGAGAAAATTAAAGCGCATCGAAGAATGTTACAAGCTCACCTATCAGGAGAAATTTCCTACCCTTCTGCCAGAATCAAGCTGTCACCCTCGACTCGAAGGTATTGCTTTCATCGACTGGGACACCTCACATGTTTGTTTCCCCCATTCTGATCCATTAGTCATCATGATTAAGATCGAGCACCCAGAGATCGACCAAACCTAAAAACTTATCAGCCGCCCATAGCAATCACAACATCTGTCTATCCCTTTGACTTCGACTTCAACAGATACCACCCTATCCATCGAACCAATTGTTTATCTCGAAGTCGACGGTCCTGGTCGGGGTACATTTATCGAAACCTTCCTCAATGAGTCAGAGTACCTCAAACTTTCCGAGTTCCTTCTGACAAACAAGGACATCTTCGCCTGGACATTTTAAGAGATGCCTGGTGTCAACCCCAACCAGGCCTGCCATCGCCTCGATCTCATCCCCTATTCCTCATAAGTAAAACCAAAGAAACGTACACTGGCACCACGACTTTGAGAAGCCATGAACCTTGAAGTAGACAAGCTCATAGCCGCAGGCTTTATCAGAAAAGTGAAATACACAGACTGGATATTAAGTATTCTAGTAGTTCCTAAGAAGAATGGTAAGATCCAAATCTGTGTCGACTTCACTAACATCTTCAAGCACACAACGAAGGACAGTTTCCCCTCCCAACTATCTCAGCACTCCTCGATGCCACTGCTGGACACGAGTGCCTATCAATGATGGATGCGGCTTCAAATTACAATCAGGTACCCTTCCTCCTCGAAGATCAACATAAAACTTCATTTATAACTGAACAAGGTTTTTACTGTTTCAATGTTATGCCCTTCGGCCTTAAAAATGTCGGTGCCACCACCAACGCCTTGTCACAATAATGTTCAAACCTTTGCTTGGCAAGCCCGTCAAAGTCTATATCGATGACATGTTATGTAAGAGTCTTCAGAAAAACACCAATATCCAAGACCTCTCAAAAATATTCTCAATACTTTATACCTAAAATATGAAACTCAACCCAGACAAGTGCCAATTTGGCATGTCATCCGGAAAAATTGTGGGTCACCTTATCAGTAAACGTGGGATAGAGATTGACCCCACCCACATTCGAGCCCTCATAGACATGCCTGCGTCCCGAACAGAAAAAGACGTCCAAAAAGTAACGGGCAGAGGATAGCATCCCTTAATCGTTTCATTTCTAAATCCTCAAATCGATGTGCCAGGATATTTTCCCTCTTACGCGATTAAGGCGTCAACAAAGAAAAAAAGAAAAACAATCCCGAGATTAACTAAACCCCTGAGTGCGAACAAGCCTTCCTTGAACTCAAAACTTATCTTGGCCGTCCACCAATCATCAGCACACATATCGAAGGAGAAGCACTCTTTTTATAGCTTGCTGCCACAGAAACCTCTCTCAGTTCAGTGCTCATTCGACTTGATTCTAACATTGAAAAACCTGTATATTTTATCAGCAAAACCCTAACCCCTGCAGAAACTCGATATTCAAAACTTGAGCGTTTACTCCTCACACTTGTCTATTCAGCCCGTAAGCTCAGACCATATTTTCATGCTCATCCCATCCGTATTATTACCAGTTATCCCCTTCGAGAGGTACTTAGCAAAAAAGAAAAATCCAGACGAGTATAACAGTGGTCCGTATACTGTGTCGATCACGATATTACCTTTAAGAAGCAAATATCCCATAAAGGCCAAGCAGTAGCAGACTTTCTAGTTAACTTCCCGGTCAAAAATGTTGATTGGGAAGAACACGAAGATGATTTATCAGAAGATCAACCCAAAATAGTGGATCCCTAGGACCTTCTCACTGGCTGACGTTTATTCACAGACGGATCAGCAGGACCTAATGGCTCAGGAATTGGTATTATCTTGGTAACACCCACTAATGACCGCATAGAGAAAGCTGTCAAACTTGCCTTCGAATGTTCCAATAACGAAGCAGAGTATGAAGCCTTGATCCACGGCCTCGACCTCGCACTCGACTTTGGCATTCCCAAACTTGCAGTCTTTACAAATTCACAACTTGTTCAGAGATATTACACAGGAGAAAACCAAGCTAACGGTCGCATGACAGACTATGTTCTTTTTGTGCGATAGCGCATGGACCGGTTCCCTAAAAAATCCACAATCACCCATTACCCTCGAGGAGAAAATAGACATGCAGATGCCCTCGCCTACCTAGCAGCTTTGATCGGACAATCAGAATCTCAGACCCTCCATATCGAATTACTCAAACGCCCAAGTATTGGCCAGATGGAAGTCAATACCATCAATATTGGGTGCGTGAGTCACGATCCAGATGATTGGCGAATACCGTTTCTTCATTACCTCAATAATGCATCCCTCCCAGATGATCCCAAAGCCAAATGGTCCCTGCTAGAAAACAGCCGCAGATATACTATACACAAAAACAAACTACATTAAAAATCCCAAAATGGCGTCCTCCTTCGATGCATATCCCAAGCCGATGCCTTTCAAACCTTAGCCAAACATCATGAAGGAACCTGCGGTAATCATACCGTTGGTTATTCTATGGCCCTTCGGGCAGTTACCCAAGGATTATTTAGGCCCGATATGAAAAACAAGCTTCAGACTACGCAAAACACTGTGATAAATGGCAGCGTCACACTCATGACATCTATTGCCCCTCTCAAGACCTCTACTTCAGTCAAGTTTCCTGGCCATTCAAACGATGGGCCATCGATCTTATTGGTCCCTTCCCAAAAGCCTCAGGTAGTTGAGAAAACATCCTCGTCGTAATCGATTACTTCACAAAATGGGTCGAAGCGGTACCTCTATGCCGAACCCGAGAAGAGGAAGTTGTTAAATTTTTATAGGAAAACATCATCACTCGCTTCGACTGCCCCCATATGATTCGATGTAACAATGGTCCCCAATTCGTTGGCAACAAAGTTAGAAACTTTCTCAAAAAGCACAATATCATCCTCTCACCCTCAAAACCATATTATCCCTTGGGCAACAGTCAAGTCGAAGCAATTAACAAAACCATCGTCGATGGTCTTAAGAAGAAAGCCGATGCAAAGAAAGGACGAAGGGTTCAAGAGTTGCAACATGTCATCTGGGTCTATCGTACAACCCCCATGAAATCTACAGGATGCACCCCCTTCCTCCTAACATATGGAACTGAAGCCGTATTACCAACTCAATTCAAAGTACCTACTCGAGGCCCTAACCTCCAAGACGAAGATAATGAGTTCGAACCTGCATGCAGCATATTATGGATCGATGAAACCAGAGATTGAGTTATCGCCAACCATGGCCGGTACCACACATTACTTCAGAAATCCGATAACAAAAGAGTTCGGCCATGGAGTTTCAACATTGGAGATCTAGTACATCGACGTATCAATCAATCTTTGAAACCATGAAATGGCGACAAGTTAGCCGAATCATGGGAAGGACCATATGTCACCGAATCTTGGGGGCGACCTTGAATTGCTCAAGTTTCCAACATTCTAGCATACTCAAGGGGTAAGGATGGTCGAATGACTGGACCTTCAGGAATGCGTTGGAGGCGATCAGATATTGCCTCGACGTGGCCTAGGCCTTCGAAGTCCAGTAAATTTTTGAGTTTCCTCCAGGTATCACGTCCCCTCGGCCCGACTGATACTCGGAGGCGACCTGGAAATTTTTCAAAATTTCAACATCGTTGCAGCTTCGGCCTTCGATGTCCAGCAAATCATTCAGAGTTCGATCTATATATCTTTGGCACTCCTCAGGCTTCGATCATACTACAGTCATTCATACAGATCAAATTTCTACTCAAACAAATCCAAATTCTACAATTCCAAACAGCAACCGTATACAGAAATTCTATCTACAATTCTATCAAATACAAAGCACATTCAGCATATTATCCATCAGGGGAACAGTTGCAGTATAATTCAAAGATCAATCATCAAAAGTCCAAAACAAGCAAAATCAATAGAATGTACATTCAAATTCCAACAATTTAAGGTCAGAGCACGATAACACAATCCATCAACAAATTAGATATAAAATCAGAAGTTCAGAATCAGTACGTTCAGAAAATACGCATCAATATGTCCAACATCAACTTCAGAAGTTCAACAGATAACAAAAGCACAAACAACCTACCGAGTTGAGAGACCAACAGAAAACAACAACATCGTTCAAAATATTACAACTCAACATTATAATCAGCAGAAGAAGACATGAAACCCCAATCTCAAATACCTCATATCGGCACGGTTACACCTTCTTGCTCCACAGATCCCCCAGAAGCTTCATTCGAACCTACGACGACCAAACCATCAACAGTTTTACCAATGGGTGCTCCAACAAGAGAAGTATATGTACCTCCCCCAGTACTTCCAACTGCTTCTTCAAGAATGATCGCCTCTCCTCCCTTCATTTGCAAATCATCCCCTTCAACAAGTTCTAGAGACATAGGATAAGGTTCTAATGTCTCGGGGTCATACCCCTTATCATCTATAAAGCTTTTCAACTTAACATTCACCTTGCTTTCGCCATCATACTGCTGCTGGAAATTCACCTTTGGTTCCATTTTCTCCAACTCACACGCCACAACCTTTGCAGACCACTCTCACTCCAGCCTCGACCACTGCAGCCCGAGCCTCTCATCCTAAGAGTTCGAAAGCACCCCCATATCATGCTTCAACTTTTTGACTTCAGACACCAGTGATGCCTCTTTCCTGTGAGAAAGATTCAGATTGTCTTTTGCTTACTTTAATTTCACCTTTACTGACTTCATTGCCTTACTGCAAGTTTGCACCCAAACATCCATCTGCTAAAATATTCAAGAAATCAGTGCAACTCGAAACTTGAAGAATTTTTAAGAAATCTCAAAGTACCACAACAGAAAGCCACATATAGTTACCTGAAACATGTGCTTCTTTATTTGCTTCGATGCCTCTTCTGGATCATCTTCCCAGAGCTCGACCATCGAAGCCTGCTTTTCTACAGCCTGCTCATGTCGTTCAACCTCCGCCATCTCCCCATCTTTCTTCAGTGTATCATCCTCCCCAAGTACCTTACGCCTCTTTCATTGGCTGGCCATCGATTCTTGCACCTTTGGGGCTTAGGGAGCTAACCGGCCCTTCCCCTTCTCAGTTTGAGTTACTACCGGCCTCGGCCTCAACCTCGACACATCTTCTGCCACTTCGGGCACTAGCGTTGCTTGCTTCGATCCCCTACGCGATCTCGGCACAAACTGGCAGTTCCTTGGCAACTCTTCCCCTCCCATCTCTTTTTTCCCCTTTGAAACACCTTTACCTCTTTTTGTCTTTGGTAGCTTCAGCGTAGTGTCATCTCAAAGTAGGGAATCCGCCTTTATCCTCCTTTGCCTTTTGATCTTGAGAATGTCAAACACAGAATTTACCCAGTCTTCACTAGCTTTGAGTAGAGTATCAATATAATTTACTGGATTATCCCAAGACAAACTCTTTGGACCTGCAGATTAAAATACGAACACAGTTATCGCAAATTTCATATACACATCAATAACAACCCTTTGACAATAAACTTACTTTCGTTATATACCCTATGATGTAATTTATACAGGTCATCTTTATCTACATTCTCATAGTTACCCCTTACTATCAGTAAATCTTTATTCCGCCCTCGGCCTGTCGAGCACAGATCAAAGAACCAAGGTTTCTCTAGGTGACATTGGATGTGATAGGTCCCCGGGTTTTGACTAGCCTTCCTCGAGTAAAAAGTGATAATATCAAACCACTTAATCAAACTTCAACCCTCACTATCCAGTTTTACATTCATTCCCTCTACAACCCTCATCATCTCATAAAAATTACCGTTCATTTGCACTGGAGCCACCCCCAAAAATTGAACGCTTCTTTCACCAGTCTTCGGAGATGAAGCTCCAGTCCCAATCAAATTTGGCCTCTATAAGCTAAAATCTCTTCCCCAGGGTCTGGCTTTTAGGTCAATCGTGCCCCCGCAACACTCAGATACACCCCCAACTTTGAGAGTTCTAATTTGGCAGCAAACCGATCTAATCTAATCCTATCGTTAGCTGAAACGGCACCTTCGACCCTATCCGACTCAGTCAAATACCTACTATCTTCACTCTGTACCGTATCTCCGGAAGGCCCTACATTACCCCCCTCCCCCCATACTGTTTTCTCTTCATCGCTATCGTTGGTCAATATCGTTTTTTTACGTCTCGAAACCGAAACCTCCTCAGCCGGTAGAACCATAGACAATGGAGCCTCGGTTACGACATCTAACACTTCTACATTACTACCCTCATCCATTAGGGCTCGACCAGAAATACTAGCTTCAAATTCTTCGATCACCTCATCTTTCAGTCTCCATCTCGAAGCCCGATGGTTACGCATTTTAGCCTACAGAAGAAGAGGCACACAATTAGAGTAGAAAATTTGACAATCCCGTGCGTATCACTCCTATCCTGTCCATCCCCTCCAAATATTTATCACAACCTCCTCCAAAACTCCCCAAACCCCAGAATGGATCAAAACCCAGATCCCTCAAGTCTCTTTACCCTCAAAAATAACCTCTAAACAACAAACACAGACTGCCCTACCTACATTCTCAAAAGGGAAAAACAAAGTACAAGCAACAGAGATCAAGTGACT
Organism: Kingdonia uniflora; assembly: GCA_014058105.1. NCBI lineage: Eukaryota > Viridiplantae > Streptophyta > Magnoliopsida > Ranunculales > Circaeasteraceae > Kingdonia > Kingdonia uniflora. The sequence continues at coordinate 229,364 of JACGCM010000060.1, forward strand.
TACCGGCGGTTAGCAGCACTACCCTTGAATCAGCAAGACCAAACCAACAAGTGTAGTAACAACTCCCAAGTTTGAAATGGCGTACGTTCCCTTCTCTCCACTTTTTGATTCTCACAGTAAATTAGTACAGTAATTACTCTTCTCCCTCATATATATCTTTCGAAAAACCAATAACCACCTCAATTTTCTAACCACTATCATTACCACAACCCCACTACCCAACTTTTTGGCTACAATGTGTTTTGACCAATATACCCCTCGAACCTCTCACGTGCGAATAGCACCCTCACTTCTAACTGCCTGTAAAAGCCGAAGGTTCTTAAACCATCTTTTCCCCTACTCGAAGCTAAATAACCAAGTCCAAACAGTCATATCATAACCTTTTCCGTCATACAAGAAAAAATTCATCATTATTTTTTGTATACTGCCCCAGGCGCCCATATCTGTCCCACAGACTAGCTGTCTGGGCTGTCAGAACAGCTAGTCAAATCTAGCATAGCCGTCAACACAATCCCTGAGCTCGTGTACTCGACCATTTTACGTCTTGAACAAACCGCAGCAGATAGCCTCAAATAAACTTATCTAGTATATCGACCTTCGATATCCAACACATCCTTTAACACAAAAGTTTTGACCCTTCGACCGAATACAGTCATAAACTTTGACCATTCAAAAATCTCAGGCTTACAGATAAAGTTTTTAGCATCGACATAGTTTACCTTTCACTTTGACAAATTCATTTTTATCTTCGAACAACACAAACAATACATTTTGACAACTGTATTTTCCATTTAACACCCCTAATTACAATTTAGATTATATTACTATTACTTACAATTCGAAAAATCAAGTTATCAACAAAAACATTTTTCATTCAGCAACTCAGACAACATTACAGGCTTCATATAAAAAAGATACCAACAACAAGAAAGCATACAAAAAAGAACCCTATTTGTTGGCGGGCTGCTTCACTTCAACAATGGTCGCTGCATCCTCATCCTCCTGGTCCACTATATCCTCTGCGAAGCCTTTGAGAAGAGACATCCGATGGTCGGGTAACGGCCCCATCATCTGTACTATTTCTAACCAGTACGAGAAGGGCATGTCATAGAGTGGTGCCCCAGGTTCCGCTTTAAAAAGATATGGAATTTTAGCATCAATATCCACCTCTATTCCAAACCTCCGTTGAAGACCCAACAAGGCCTCTTAGATCCTCCTGACCCTCACCGCCGTATGATCTCCTTGAACCAGTACGTTTTCAGCCATGCTGATCAGCAAACAAAGCAGTAGATGAAGAGAAAGTTATAGGACAGATGAAGAAATTCCCTCCAATTTATCCCCATTTATACCTACAAACCCACCACAACTTTCCCTCTTCCCTAACCGAATTAATGGCAACCTTCAATTCCCAGCCTCAAAAAATCAGCAAACAAATTTTCCAAATTCCCAGATGTAACTGATTCATCAGTACCTGCATTCAAACCTCATTCCTGAGGACTCCTAGTCAAGCATACCTCCAGCGTCGAGCATTCGATCATCATTACCTTCGAGCATATCATTATACCTCGCGCCTATAAGAGTAATCGCCTACATTTGTCTATATTATTTATCAGACACAACAATACAAGTATGCAAAAAATATTTTGTCCATTCCAAACACCCGATCAAACAAACAAATTACATTTCTACTACCACTCCAAAAACAAACAAAAAAAACCCCACATAGCAAAACAAAAACCTACAAAAATACAAAACATTCACCACATCAACCTGAAGCCCCATTTCCGGAAGGACCAGCTCAGCTTGCCGCGTTTCGCTCCTCGATGATCTCCTCCGTACATATGAGACTTTCGGACAGAGCCATCAGAAAGAGATAGCGCCCCTCAGTAGTCGTAAAATGAAGCCTCAGTTATTCCTATAGATAGGCATAAGGTTTACCATTGATGAATTCCTCAGGTCTTACCCCCACAAGGTCCGGCATGTCCCAGTTCAGATCATGCTGCCCCAAAAACTTCATATGCAGTTCCGCCATCTTCTGCCCCAGTCGACGGTCGCGAGCGAAGCCTATCCTCTTCTAGTAATGCGTGTTCGGCGTGGTATCCATTCAGATGTTCAGAATATTGAGAAAGAGCATAAGACTATTGCAAATGGAAGAGGATACAGTATACCTCCATAGTAACCGATACTTATAGCCTTTAATTCATTTATTAACTTATAACCACCTACATCTCTTCAAAAACCCTCTTTTATTACCTACCCGAAAACCAACAGTCAAACTGCTCAAATTCCAAGACCAAACAGTTTTCTCAGGGAACACCTCTCCACCTGGCTTTGAGACTTTCACTGAGAGGGGGCGAATGTAGTAGCCTACTCGTAGCCTTTGACAGTCAGTCGAAGCCTACTTCACAGCCTACTCGAATATATCAAAGCCCACTCAATCTCTAAAATAGACTCCCTAAAGATCCCCTGAAGACGAAGTTTCGACATCAGACAAAGCTTCGAGAACGGATTAACATACTACAGCAGAAATCTTTCGACCTTACTAACACATGATCGAAGCAAGATAAGACAGAAAACCACCGTATCAGATAAGACGGTTCTTTGATTGGCATGTGCAGCTACAGTGACAGGTCTAACCACCGCGCCGTTCAGAAACATCACCAATAAATGCTGCAGTAACAGTACCGACATGACCGGCTCCCATAACTCATCGGGATTTCCAGATAGTAATCATGTAATCCTGACCCACACTTGGTGACTCAGCTCCCAGTATCTTTATAAATAGAGGAGAGGGGAAACTAAGAAGAGGTTACAAAAATCATCTCCAACCCCTTGCATTTTACTTTCGACCACCCAAACACTTTGTACTCGAACCCTGTTATTTACTCTTCAGTAATATAATTTATCTTAAGAAACCTTATCAGAGGTCGTAGAGAGTCACATTCGGGCCTCTACGAAAGTATTTGTCTATAGTTAGATCTTACTTTAGGCCAATTGTTTGTATCCTTTGATTGAAGATTGATTCTAAGTTGTGAGAACCCACTTCACCTCCAAATGAAGTTAGTTCACTACAAGTTGTTATTCCGTCAAACCTCAATCTCCCAACCACTAGAAGAAGTCACAGATGAAGAGAATGAACTTGGACTTCTATGTAATCTCAATTGGATCGAAGGAACTAGAGACCATGCCATTACAAACTTGGGGAGATACCATAATACCCTAAAAAAAGTATATAATAAGAAAGTGAGGAAACGCACATTCGGTATCGGCGATCTTGTCCTTCTACGAATTCAAGACAGCACTCAACCTAAAAACTCTAGAAAATTATCAAAAAATTGAGAAGATCCTTATATTGTAAGTGACAAGACCGATAGTGGCACATATTGGTTAATGACCGAGGATGAATTATAACTCGAATTCCCATGGAATACAACCCATTTGACGATGTTCTTTAGATAAGAGTTGTAATCTATTTTATTTTTCTTCAATAAAGAAGTAATCTTTCCCATCTATAAATCATATATTCTACATTCTTCCTTTTGATAAAACTTCATAAGTATTTGTTGACCTCAGTCTCATTCTATCTGAACATCATTACTAATTCGACAACTCATGACATGGTTATCTTATCAATCAAACCAGATATCCCATAGAGGAAATATATTTGGCATTCATTCCCATACTCGACAAAACCATAACATGGCAATCCTATCACTCTATTTAGATATCCTTAAAACATGACATTTCTAAAACATATAACAAATAGTATATTACAATTCACTCAAACTGGCATCAAACAGGCTAGAGAAGTTCTCCTTCATCCCCTTCAGAGAGTCGATAACAGCCAAATCTGACTCTACGGCAGCCTCAGCAAGAGCTTTACTTTCTCCACTACCATCAACCTTCGCAGAGCCAGAATATATTCACGAACGTCATCATCAAAGTTGGTCTTTAGAAAGGAAAGGGCTTCCTCCCTTTCCTTCGCCAAATTAGCCCTAATAATCTCAACTTCCTTCTTCCACTCCCCCTCCCAGATCTTCTTTGCCTCACGAATGGCAGCCTCCCTCAACTTCACCACACCAAGCTTTAACCTCTCCAGCTTTGCCTTGAACTCTTCCTTCTTGGCCACCAGATCCTTCTCGATGTTTTTAGAGATCTCGAGGAAAGGACCAATAGTATTAATCGAAATAAGGTATTTAAATTTCTTACCTGGTTCATCGTTCGATGGCTTTCAATGAAGAAGGTAGACAAACAATCCGCTCCAACCAGACAGTTGGTAAAGTCCTCGTCCATTGGCATTGTCCCAGCTGCATAGGACTCGATGGTTTGCTAGGCCTCCCCTCTTTGGAATCTACAAGATTCCTAGTAGCCTTCGATTTTAGTGAGTCAAGAAAGTTATTTTTCAGAGCCGCAGCCTTAGACTAAGTTGTTATAAGACCCCACTCAATAGGGCCTCCTTCTCTGTAGTAGTAGAATCTATGGTATAACTACTGAGAGAAAGGTTCTCAAGTGGAAGGCTGGTCTCAATAGCCCTTTTGTTCTTTGCCGACATTTTACCATCGATGACAGGAACTTCAGAACCTCTTGTTCGAGATCTCTTTAGACTAGCTTCCATGAACAATCCTTAAACTTTCTCTTGGTCTTCGACAAGAGAATCGATTCGCCCAAACCAATTAGTTCTTAAGTTTTACAACTTCTTTTTCACTTTCGAGCTTCTATTAATCTCCTTTACAGCTACATGAACAAATACAATCATTAATCATCATCAAAAAATAAACATTCGACAAAAATAAATCCCATTTCAAATTAAACATAAACACATGTACCACTAACCTAAGTGGAAAAAACTCTCTTCAGAGGTTTCCCTGGGACCTTATAGTTTCCTGGCACAAGTAGTCGATCGGTAAAATACTGCCCCCCAGTCGAGGCCATGTCGCACAGCAAGGGCCTCTTAAGAAATCTGGCTAGATATTTATAGGCAACTTTATGAGAATTTTATTTCAGTGTATAATTTATACACAATTCATCGACAGAAATTAACTACCCTCCCTCTCCTTCAATCGAGTATTTAAGACTGCCACCACCCGAAAAAAAATTGTACACGTTCGGGTTGAACTGACCAGGGGCAACATCGAAGAAATTTAAGAATTTCTTTTGGTCAGCTTGAAAGGGAAACTCCAAACGCTTTTTTATATGTTCTCGATGAATGAGAATACCCTCCATGGGGAGGTCTTGGTCGGTCATCTCCTCCAAATACTCTTCCAAACTTATATCTTCGGAGATCCCGTACTTCTGCTTAAATTTTAGAATTTTATTTGTCTCCTCCCCATCCACGTAACATTCCCCATTGAGATCCAGATCTACATCTGAATCACTTCCTTCTATACCTCCACCATTGCATTCCCCTTGATCAGTAGCTTGATGCTCATGTTCGACATCAGTCTTTTTTCTCTTTCCATTAGAAACTTCTGCAACCTTAGTATCCAACATAGCTCGATTCTCATGAGTAACCTCCACATTATTATCCACCACCTTGTAATTCCTACCCAACTCCTATACGTAGGTAGTCATATCGATTATTAATGGTTCTACATCGACGAGATTATCAAAAATTCTTTCTGCACCAAAATCAGGACAATTAATGTTTTGAATTTGTTCAGCCATTTTTAACCTAAAAATTATAATTCCTTTTTTAAGTTAGTAAGATATCATTTCTTCTGCATTATATAGTACTATTTGTTATAATAATAATTATTGTGGAAGATTACTCTCTAACAAATTATTCTATCTGCTACTATCTAGTTCACAACATAAACAAAACACTAATTTTTTCCAAGTTTTTTTATCGACATTATTTTCTTCGATCAATATCTAATTTATTTATCAAAGTTTATTGAAGTTACTCAACAGATCTCTCTTCAAGCTTCCCAAAAATGGCACAGTTGCCACCCAGTTTCCCACCAAAAAGGGCCACAATCAAAGTTTTTAAATTTATGGTATTTCAGACCAAATACACCATAAAATCGAGCAAGACAACTTTCCAATTTTCCTACGCCACCAAATCACCCTTTCACCTCCATAACACCACAAACTCCACCGTAACCATCGACGGTAACACAATCCACCCCTCTCACTCTACCTCACACTACCACGACCCAAATCCATGCACTCAAATCACTCCTAAGAACCCACGAATACCTCAACCCCATCAATCACCTCCAATTTCTTCTCCAAAACACACACAAAAATCCAAAGAAAACCCTAAAACATTTTTTTACCAATTTTTCCAAAAATACTCACTCTTACTCAAAATTAATTCATACATATCAAACATACAGGTGTTATCTATAATGGGCTTTTCCAATCATCATCAAACATAATCAAAAACATCGAATCAAAAGAAAATCTTGAAACATAAAAGCCAACCTTATTCACGAGCAACTTCCAAATCCCTCCTCTTTGCAAGCTTTAGCCCTTTCAATGAGAGTGGATATCTCCTCAGAACTAATGGTAGAAGAAGTTATAAGGGAAAAAAAGATAGAATCAAAGAGAAATTGAAAATTTTAAGGAAAAATAGAGTATGAACAGTCGTCGCCCAAGAGGGTATTTATAGGCCCCACACGACAGTTTGATGCGCCCCTTTGAGACCCTTAAACTAACCGCCTTGCAGCTCATCTAGCATGTCATTTCTCAAAGTCCTCCTACAATCTTTGCCTCCTAAAGAATAACAAGTTCTTACAATGTTTCTCTAATCCATCTACAAACATCCCAACCTCCTCTGTGTTTTCCATTTTTACCAATGCAGTTCTTAATCTCACAATAAGATACTGCACATCCAATTCCTTATAGATCAATACATCACCTAGAGGGATACAACTAGCCATTATTATTTGCAAGACTAAACCATATCTTTCCTTTTTTATCTACCTCCTAATTTAATGGAACAGTTGTAACTGAAAATTCAAAATTCAAAAAGTATTTGACAAACTCATACACACATCGAGAAGGCCTCAATCAAACACTCATCTTATTACAATTGAGAAGATTACATCACATGTTTACATGTAATTACACTTATAACAAGGTACATGATTTACTTATCCACATGGAATCAACAGTCCTCCAGCAGTAAGAATATCTTCCTGTCTAATCTTATCCTCTGCGATATACCTCAGAACAGCATAACAATGGTTGCTCTCCAGCACTTCATCTGAAAAATACCATACCAAAACCAGCGATCTGCATCCCTTTCCATCTGCTCTGATGCCATACCTGTAACATCTAAAAGATCCTGAGGAAGCAACATATCAGCAAGAGACAAATTCCCAAAGTACCGCTCCTCTACTTCAGCCACCTTAACGGCCAAACGACCCTCCCTTACATCTTGCTAATGATGTGACCGAGTTCTTTCCATTGCAACGCACCTCAACACATTTTTTCAAACACAAATAACTATTTATGAAAGAAGCTCTTAAAAGATATATGCACCAATCAAATATACTTGCCCTGCATTCGTGCCGTAAATCATGGGCTTTTATTCTCCAAAATCTTTTCCAATACAAGATCCAATACCACAAGTTCCAAAATATTCTTCTCGGGACAACAGCAAGTAATTGTATCGAGAATGGGGTGATTGTTGTAGCATATTCCCCAAGGTTTGATAAGAAGAAGTTATCAATGCCACTTTGAAGGCATTCGATCATTCGAGAAGATATCAAGACAACAGCTACAGATTTTGACCCTCCATAAGTAGTTGTTATACTTGGTCAAATAGAGCCTTTAAACATGATCTGTAAAGTTTTCCCACCACCCATAAAGATAGGAAAAATATTTGTAACTGCCTATATTCATCTATAAATAAAGGCATAACATATGTCAATAAGCTCTCTGGAATACCTGTCTAAATTTCATTGTACCACTACTCAATATCTCTGCAACTATAATAGATTAGCACATAGTGGATTCATATCACAAAATCCTCCTCGAGGTCATAGTTTTTCTTAGGTTTCATTGAGTTTCCATGTAAAATCTACTATGTTATAGTCTTTATTTACATCTAAACAGTAATCTCTTTAAAAAAATATTGACAAAGTTTGCCAACCAGAAAACTAACCATTGCAGTACTAAGAGTGTAATAGCCTAGTTCCGGGATCCGGACTTAGCCTTTGCAGTAAATATATTTAGAATGTTTAAGAACAATAGACAATAAATAATAAGATGATTTAGCATGGAAAACTTTTGAATAGGTTAAAAACTATGACTTCTCCTGAGGATTTTAAGAAAGAGATGATCTTATTGAGATTGTTAGTTTATTACAATGATCGTTTTGAAAATGTCGGATGATAGAGTGGGAACTTTTCTATGGTGAATGTTTCGTCCCACATCTGCAGTTCTCCAGGTCTTCTTATAGATCCTCTAATATGACCGTTTGACGACCATAGAGTCCCTTAATGATGGACGTTACAAAGTGAGTATAAGATATTCTTTATCCAGATTGTGTAACGTTCCATCCTTTGCTGCTGTAATATGGCTCTATTGTTAACTGTGTGCTTCACACTGGTTGAACTGTTGGTGTAGAGGTCGAAAGTAACGTCTCAAACAGAGGAAAGTTTGGTTACGTCTTTAGTAGTATTTCATATATGCTGATGAGATCAAGGATGATGCTTGAGTCCAAGATACAAAATAAGCTATTACAAGATGGCTCTCAACCAATAGTATGAGTGTCATCAGGGATGAGTGGTATTGGTTGAGAAACTCGTTCTGTACATGTTTATGATTGTACCACGTGCTCTGATGTTGAGGTCGAAATTTTGTCTGTAGTTCGAAGATAAAGCATGAACACGAGATGCGGAATAAGCCACTACAACACTCGCCTCTCAGCCAATAGTACAGGAATGATTGTGGACGAGTGATGTTGGTTGAGAAGTATCATTAAATGTTATAGTTATATCTAAGGCACATTTTCAATATATATTCATGAATCTATGTTGGTGCCTGTTGGGTTTCCTAGAACCAATGATTGTAATCAAATATTATTACATGGGGATTCCTTTGGACATTGGGAATTTAGGGAGTCTGTATTAAATGCTGATCTGCACATAAAAGGTACTCTGAGTTGAATGGTAGAAGCAAACCCGTCGTCTCTGTCGTCTTTGTTTACTCTGGTAAAAATGGTGACGACTAGGACTCAGGCCCGAGAATCTAGGATCAGGAGGAAGATGGAGGAATTGTGTATCAGGTATTTTGACTATCAACCGTTATACCTGCCTACATCAATTCTTGTTTCTCCCACTTTTCATCGTATGTCTTATGATGAAGTGATGGAAACAAAGGATGATTACTACCAAATGGTACATTTTCATTACCTGTTGACATCTGAGGCAGAGCGTCGTAACGGTCTTCGATTATTGGCAGAGGAAGTTGTTACAACTGAAGATGAAGCGACAGGATTTTGGCCAAGGGAGTCTCATCGATATCCTACTAATGAGTGGGTCTTATTGAAGAAATGAGGCCTTTAGTTTGTCTCTAGTATGCGAGGAAGTGAGGAGGATATAGAGGATCATTTTCTTCCATGGACCACAGCTCTTTGGCCATGAAGAAGATCTTTCATCTGCAATGCTTATTTCGGAATTCCCAGTGTCTTGCAGTATGGGATCAAATTTTAGAATCTACTTCTTCTATTGACTGTTCGTGCCAAGAAAAACATTTCGAGCTGATACTTGATATTAATTGAAGTAGTCTGTAAATTCTCTGTACTCTTTTGTAAACAATTTTATAAGAAAAAAAAACTTCTAGACTAAATGAAATATTTGTGTTCTGCTATGATGATACTTTGTCTCGAGCTTGTTTGTTTTACTTTTTTTTTGTAACTTAGGCCTTGGTAACACTGATGTGTAGCTATCATGGGTATGAAATGAAAATTAATAGTGAGAGTTGAGGTAAAGTGTAGAGGAGGTCAAGAATGTGGTGAGGAGAACAACTTGATGCGAGATTTATGCTAGCCAGGTAACAGGGTTGATGTACAGTTGTATGTGAGACTACGGAGAACATCTTATTTGTTACAATGTACAACATCTGAGGGGATATAGGAATAATGATATGTCACAATATTCTGTGTAGATATTCTGCTACTCCAGAAATGTTCACAAAAATATTTCTCTGAGGAAAATTTATGAGGTGATTGATTCTGTGGATATCTTCCTCTGGCTATAAGTAGGGATTCCTTGTTGTAGTTATTTGCATTGTTCTGGAGTTGTTGCGTTCGAATATGGTGAGGACTCATTCTCAGTGTACACAACAGGCGACGGATGGCCAGTTTCATATCAAGGTTACTGAACTTCGTGAATGTTATTTTCATCACTTACCTTATGATGTTGTTCTTCCAGAATGGCCATTAAATCTGGTCAGATTGGATGATAAAGGCAGGCGTGTCAAACATGATCGCTTTGTTTGGTGCAAGATTTTTTGTAAATCTCTGTTGGATCTCCGGGTGTGAGAACTGACGATTCGACATCTTGCATGCGATAAGATCGTGGAAGAGGATTTAAGGGCAGCAAATGGGGAGTTAATTCTGTATGGGAAAATGAACCATCAGGGGTGCTTTAGATGTAACAGGGCGGCTCAGTGAGCTCAAAGTCTTGAGATTTATTAAAAGTAATCTGTTTGGGGGGGTATTCTGTGGTTGAGTTTGAATAAATATAATGTGAAAGATCGTAAGAGAATAAAGTATGTGATGTTTCGATCTGGTTGAATAAAGTATTCTATTATATTAATTTTGTACTGATACTGTGCATGACAGCTGTAGGATTTTAACAACTGTATGGATATCTTCGGATTTTGGAAAATTGAACTATTTTAGGAATGTCTGTACGATCTTGGTAGAGTATAAGTAAGATGATTGGTCGTTTTGGTACTGGACTGAGAAGAGGTGTAGGATTGGTAATGGTAGATAACAGAGATAAACGTGATGACGACAAACATCATTACAGAACTCATGATGATGTTGTGAAATGAAAGGACTTACCTGTAGCAACAGTGGGGATGACTGACACATGTTAGGAGTCATCATTTCATAAACCGAGGGAGAGTATAAAAACTCATCTCTCTCTCCCTCAAAAATTGTCTATAGTTTCAGAGAGAGAAAAAAGTGGTCCAAATATCATTGTCAGGGAGAAGACGCATTTGAGTGTTGATTGTAACTTGAGAAAGAAATCTTCATCGAGTGATAGGAGATTGTCGGAGAGACGACGGGAATGCTCGTATTCGAAGGGACGTCCAGGTAAAGCAGAGGATTATTGTTCTACAAGTTCAGGTTGTTGATGGAAAACTTTTATCTATTTGATTTGTGAATAATCTATGTTATGTAGTAATCTGTAAACTTTAGTAATCAATATAGTTGGTTTTGGAATCTAGGGTTTTTAGGGGATTTTGAAAATAAATATGAGAGAAGGCCTGTAATATAGAAATTGTGGTATATGTTGTGATCCTGTTAGAGAGAGAAAATACGTGTATTAGAGAAGAAGAGGGAAATTTGAAATGATTTGATTTTGGTATTTTTGTTTTGAAAATTAGGAAAATAGACGTGTTGACTGGGTAGAAGGTGGGTCTGTTTGAACTGTATGTAATGTAGCGATAATGATAAAATATGTCTCTATATCTGTAGGTTCAATATGCATTCTAAACCTAGTATTCCTGCTAGCAAATTCATAGTGTCGTCCAGTTCTGAGGAAATATTGTCCTCTGGAAGGGGAGACTAGTGTAGTGTAATGGAGGAAAATGTTAATAGTGTGGGGACGACGATAGATGTGGTAGGGCCCAGTAGATCTGAAGGCGTAAAGAAGAGGGAGGATGAATGGGAGAAATAGAGAGTCCTTATCTTTTACCCCGAGGGGGTGGGTGTAGGGAAAGATTACTTGAGAAATAAAAAGAAATGTCCAAGAGAGTGGAGGAGGTAGGTGGAGGACCATGTCTCTAGTTCAGAGCCTATGTCTCCAAAAAAGGGGGGAAGAAATGTACTATCAAGTTCCATGTTTAGAAAAGTGGAAGATGGATAGAGGTATTAGTGAGGGGGTTAACCTTTCGTATTACAATGGGCTTGGGTTATCAGGCCCAAGTGGGGGGTTTTATCTTTCTTGAATCAGGTCGTATACGGCCTTAGAAATCCGCTGACCTATTTCCAGAAAGGGGTCATGAATGCGTTACAGTGTTGCCCTGCTCAGCTAAATGGGAATGTGTATGAGATGATAAGGGTATGTAAGACACTAAATGAAAAATGGAGGAAGGAAGGGACTGCAAAGCAGTTCATAGCTGGAGATGTTTTGAAGTATTACAAGTTCAAGTATATGGAGGGCTAAAATAGTTGTTACCTGTGTAGTGATTCGGCTAGGCCAAAGTTCTTTGATTTTGAATCTGCGGGTAGACCACAGAACGACCACCTGGTGTGGGTTGAGGGTAACTGTTTATAGGCTCCAGATGAACCAGCGCTCGAGTTGAACCATAGATATTATAATCTGAGTAAGTAATGTTGACCAACCTTCAAATAGCCAATAATTATGTCCGCATGCTGTTTAACTGATATTATGTTTCTTTTTATTGGCAGAACCAAAACCGTTGGTTACTCCGGATAAGACAAGTATGTTTGATTGTGTTGCTCGCATTCAGAACGAGCTAACGGAGGTAATCAGTGAATTGGGTATTTGAATACACAGAAGAGAAGATTCAGTAGTGCCAAAAGTTCAGCGAGCTCAAGAAAAATGAACTATGGCCGAGGGGAAAGTTGTAGAGACCGTTCTTGACTTGCTTAGTCCTCCACCATTTGTACCTTAGAAAACCAAATGAGTCACTCGCAAAGTTCAAAAGCCAGCGCAGCAAATGACTTCAGCTGCTGGGATTGTGCCCACAGAACAAGATATCACAAAGCCTGTTGTTGGTGACGTGCAAGAAACCTGAAGTGAGCATGTATATGCTTGGGGGCGATGAAAAGAGTGTGTTGAAGATAAAACTACTTTCGTAGAAAGACAGTCACCAAACTGACCCTCATGCTGCAGCCAAGATGCAAGAGTTGGAGCAGAGGTACTGTTATTTGGCCGGGACGAACTCGCAGAAGCTCGAGGATGAGTATCTTGAGCATACGTTTGCGGTATGTGGTTAAAAACTGTTACTTGATGTAACCATCGAGCTGAGTAAAACTTATTTAACTGGTTCCTCCTTCCTTTTGTATTGACAGCTCTCAACGCTGATGAAGGGGGCAAGACAATGCCTGGACAAGAGGGGCCAAGAATTTGATTCTCTGACAGCGAAGTTCAAGGCTCAGTCATCTCTCGTGAAAGAGCTCGAGGGTGACCTTCAGTTGGAAAGGGAAAGGACGGTCGCAGATGCTACCGCAGCTGTAGAGAAGTTCAATGAGTTACTAAAGCATTGCAAGCTCATGTCTGATGTGGTTGCAGTAGTCTTAGTGGAAAGATACCACTTTATCAAATCATACTATTGTTTTGGATTGAGTGTTGATGATGTGGAGCTGACCCAGAATGGTAGATATGAAGAGGTTGAGTTCCTTGCTGAGGAGGAAGAGATGGCTGGTGATGCTGCGAGTGTGCCTGAGAAAGTGTCAAACCTTCTTCCAGGCAGTGCTAAGTCGGTCCATACTATGGTACAAATAGTAGACCCTCTGTTGAAACGTGCTGAAACAGTTCCCTCTCCGGAGAAGATGCTAAAATCTCATTCTGAGGTAGACATTAGCAATCCCCTTTAAATGTTATGTAGTATCTTGTCTTCTATTTTTCATCTCGTTTGATTTAGAAGAGATAGTACTCTGTATAATTGTACACTATTTTCATTTTGAGTGATGTTTTTGAAATATGTTTTTGTGAATGGTTGTATTGAAACAAGATATCTGCAATCTGTGTAGGAGATAAAGCGTTTGAGAAAAAAACTCTAAATTGGAGAATTCGTTGAGTAGAGCGAGGGACTCCATGGCCCGTATTCAACAGGTACTTAACAAAACTGAATATGAGATAATACAATTTAAGTTGAATTCAGAAAAAACATTTAAGGAGTTATATGATTTGCAATGTAGATACGCTAAGATAAAAGAAGATAGAGATGAGGTGTTAAGAAAGGAAGAGGAAAGGGGGATATTAGTTCCAAAGCCAAAAGAACTTACTTGTTTTAACGACCTAAGTAATAGGGCAAGGTGTCATAGTGTGTTATTAGCTCTGACTTTGTATTTTGAGGATGAAGCAGATAGTAAACGAGGGTTAAAAGAAGCTTATGTAGAGCTTTTGAGGGAGAGAGGTGTAGTTCCAGATCCAGCTCGGGTTATTTTTTAGCTTAAGAAGCACGCAATCGCCATAATTTAGCGGCAAAAAAATGTTTTCCTCGAGCTGGTGTATCTGTTGTATGGGATGATGTAGAACCTTTATCTGATATATTTGGCTTTATATAAGATCGGAGGGCCATGAGAATTGTATTTTTCAGGATAAGGAAAGAGCAAATAGAGGTCTAAAAGCAATTAGAGGGTGAATTAAGGATATTACAGGACGAGCTATCGCAGCATGAGGAGAAAAATATGTCTTTAGCAACACGGCTGTCAAAAGAAGTAACTGTTTGAATAAAGGTAAAAGCGGATGTGAGGGCTTTAGGTGTGTTGCAGAAAAACACGCGCTATTGGATGCATAAAACCCAAATGATACTGAATGAGCACCTTTATCCCTCGTAAACAAAAGTTGCTGCTCGAGCAAAGCATGAACGTCATATAAACAGTGTTGTCGAGTTTTATGGGGGGGAACTAGCTAAAGTAGAGAACGAATTTAGGAAGTTTCGTAATGAAAAGATTTTGAAGTGGAAAATGCAAAGCCATAAAACCTTTAGTTTACCCGAGGTGAAGGAGGAATTGTTATTGAACAACCCATTCCTAGGCCATGGGAGAAGTCATCAGAAAAGGATGAGGTTGAGAATATGATACCCCGAACGTAGCGTAAACAGCGCCAACCAGAGGTTGTGACCTTTACCACGCCGGTAGAGGTGTAGGTGCTGAATAGAAAGATGGTGAGAGACAAGCGGCAGTCGTCTCATATCCGGAAGAGTCACAAATAGAGTACTCTTGTCTTCTTGTAACCAGTCTTTTGTACTATTTGATGAGAAATGTAAGATGTTTGTTGTTAGAACAGAATGACGTCTCTGACTTACTCAGATACCACGTTCTTGATGTAACCTTGTGAACTATTATATGTACTCTGTTATTATGAAGAACTATTACAAACGAAATCTGTTGTGATAGGTTGATCTGGCGGCTATACAAAGTCAGTGCGACACGTTATGTGCCAAGAATGAACAAATGAGCGCTAAGCTAAGATCGAGTCAGGGTACCCAAGATAGTGCTACTGAAGCAGAAGAAAAATTGAGGGTAGTGATGTCGAAAGAACGAAATGTAGTAACCTTCTTAACTAATACTCTTCGAGATAAAGAGGCAGTATTGATTGTAAGTTTGAGAAGGATAGAGAGTTTAAAAGAGGAGATGAGACAAAAGGGTATTATAGTTGGAAGTAGCTCGGGACGAGCTAGTCAACGAGATGCTAAATTGTTCTCTGCGTGAACCCAAATTATAGAACTACAGGTCACTTTGAAGGGGGAAGGAAATAATGTGAAAGTGTTGTAGTTCCAAGTTAATAAGCTCGAGGTGGAGATAAGCGATATTCGAGTTCTTGCTCGTAAGTATGAGGTAAGGTTGTCTAAACAAAATGAAGTCATCAAAAAGGATTGGAATAAAATATGTGAGCTTGAGCAGACTGTGCAGTCGCAGCATTTGGACATACTGGAATATCAGTCCGAAAATTATAGACTTCAAACCGCAAATACGAAGCTAGATGAGAATCTATTGTGGTTGGAGATAAGTTATGATTCGAAGATAGTAGAATGTGCAGGTTATAAAAAACTAATATCTCTGATTTATCACATGGACAAATTTATGACAGTGCTAGAAGCTCAAAATTTGGATGTGTGTCGGGCAAAGCGACGAGTGGACAATCGTTGTACGCAACTGGAAAGTGCACTGAAGGAAGCACAACATAAACTGAGCGAACTCCTTCTCAGTAAGCAGGTGAAAAATAAGGCAGGTGGTAGTCACGAGAGAGAGATGGTTACAGTAATATCGTTCTTTGCTACAGAATTGAAAAGATTGGAAGCTGAAAGTCAGAGGGTATATGATGGTTTGACTGCTCAAGGTGCAGAATGTGAGATGGAGGTGATCTGATCTGCATATTTAGAACCCATGATTTCCATAATCGGATCGTTTAAACAAAGAATGGTTAGAGAGGGAAAGAAGATTGTTGCAAGGAGAATAGCATAATTTATGCGTCAAAAGTTACGTAAAAGTGATGTAAGGGACGTGGCAGGACCATCAAATGCAGGTAACATTTCAAGTGATAGCTCTAGCGAGGAGTGAGGAACGTGATTATGTTGTATGTATATGTAACAAGAATAACAATATAGATGCATGAAGCAATAGTTAAGGACGAAATAGTTAATCGTACTAACCGTATGAACTACCAATGATAATGTATGGAAAGCAGCGCGATATGTGACCAGTTTGGCCAAAGTGTTAAGCAATCTATGATGTATGAGATGATCAGTTTGGCCGAAGTAACAAACGATCTGTAATGTATTTAGATGATTGATTTGGCCGAAGCAACAAGCGATCTATAATGTATTTAGATGATCGATTTGGCCGAAGGAACAAATGATCTGTAATGTAGTTTAGATGATCGATTTGGCTGAAGCAACAAATGATCTGTAATGTATTTAGATGGTCAATTTGGCCGAAGCAACAAATGATCTGTAATGTAGTTTAGATGATCGATTTAGCCGAAGCAACAAATGATCTATAATCTGTGTATAGAAGTACTTGTTGGATATATTATAAAAAGTACTATAAGGTAGGGCAATTGAACACAAGTATTCCATTGGTATAAGATTGACGTACCGGATCGATTTGGCCTAAGCAACAAACGATCTAAAATGTATTTAGACGATCGGTTTGGCTAAAGAAACAAACGATTTGTAATCTGTGTTTAGAAGTACTTGTTGGATATATTAGAAAAAGTACTATAAGGTAGGGGAATTGAACACAAGTATTTCATCGGTGTAAGATTGACGTACCGTGAATGTGTTTAGATAGATCGGTTTGGCCTAAGCAATAAACGATCTGTAATATATTTAGGCGATCGGTTTGGCTGAAGCAACAAACGATTTGTAATCTATGTTTAGAAGTACTTGTTGGATATATTAGAAAAAGTACTATAAGGTAGGGTACTCGAACACAAGTATTTCAACGGTGTAACATTGACGTGCCGCGATTGTGTTTAGATAGATCGGTTTGTTCTAAGCAATAAATGATCTGTAATATATTTAGACGATCGGTTTGGCCGAAGCAACAAACGATCTGTAATCTATGTTTAGAAGTACTTGTTGGATATATTAGAAAAAGTACTGTAATGTAAAGAAAATACACAGATGTACGCGAATCAAATGTAAGTCTTTCATTGATGTGAGATCATCATGCGAAATGATAGATTGATTAAAGGAAAGTACACTATGGCAGATTTGTTATCTGTGATGCAACTTCAGTCTCCTTATGTTCCAAGGATTAGGTATGTGCTTGCCATGCTCGGTCGCAAAGTCGTAGGAACTGAGGCCACTTTTTTCGATAACGATAAAAAGACCTTACCAGTTTTCGGATAATTTCCCTGCGTTGAGCTCTTTACAATGTTTGGGAATCTCTCGGAGGACCAGATCCTTGATTTCGAGCTCTCTACAACTGGGGTTAACCTCTAGATCCTGCTATATGGTCTTGCTTTTCGGATAAAACTAACTTCGATAAGTTTTTCAATCTCTTTGTTGACTTTGTCTTGAAGTCTTGGTGTTAAAGTTTTTTGTCTTAGTTTGATAGCTACGGTTTTTTCCTTCAAGTTGAGTTTGTGGCAGGCCAGGTTTGGATCGATACCCGACATCTCAAGAAATGTCCAAGCGAAGACATCAATATTTTCCTTAAAGAACTGGATGACAGTGTCGCACTCTGCTGATGGTAGATGAGTATCATTATATGCCCTACGCTTAGGTCCACTGATTTCAACGTACTCTGCAGTTTTTTGCATCGGGCAGATGTTGCCCTGCAGAGGTTACTGTATAGTTATCTGTAATGTTTCCTGTTGTCTTCTGTAATTGTTATGCGAGTTGATGTTCGGAAGGTTTTGGTTCAATTATGATAGAATTTTCACACGCTCGTGCTAATTTCTGACTTTCTTTTTAACTCGTAAACGCTATATTCCCATTCAAAACGTAATGTCAGGTGATAGGTCAATGGAATAGCGTGCATATTGTGTAACCAGTAACATCCCATTATCCCCATGTAACAGAATTTTGAATTGACAACGTAAAAGACAATGTCGAGTGTTACCGGTCCTGTGGAGATAGGAAGTACAATCTTTTCTAGACGCCCCTCTCTGGATCCATTGAAGCCAAAGATATCAACGTTGCAGGGCTGGACCTTATCGACCAAACCCATCTGATCGATCATGCTCTGAAAAAGGAGTTTGATAGTGCTGCCGGTGTCAACCATCATTGTATGAAACACCATATTTCACATTTTTAACATGATTACCAAGGCATCATGGTGAGGATAGTTGATATGCCAAACGTTGCAATCATCGAAAGAGATCCCAGTTTGCTGAGAGTTGGATATTGGAATTAAACGAGCTTATTTATCTTGCATGGATAAGTCGTGACATTGAGCGACACGCCTTTGTTTGCTCCTGTTTGATTCTTTGAGGACCTGGGTCTCCAAGAGATAGCAGAGTGGGATATGGTACAAAGGATTTTTGGCTGTGGGCTCCTCGACTTGTACAACTTCGGTGGGGTTTTTGTAACTCCCATTCTTATAACTTTCTACGTCTACTATGTATTCGTGCATTCGTCCATGTGCGAAGATGTATTCCAACAATCATTGTAAGGCAAAACATTGCTTTGTCTCATGATGTCGGACCTTATAGCGGATGCAGTATGGTTTATTATTGATCGCTGAAGGTACTGTACATTACAAAAGAATCTGTCTTTCTGTAATATAGGGTAGATACTGGCTATAGTCACATTCATCTTTGGAAGATAAGGTTTTGTCAATTTATTGCCTTTTCGAGGTCGTTCGTCATTGGATTTGGTTCGTTTCCTGTCTCCTTCTTGGTCTGGTGTCCAATTAAAATTGAAATTGTTTGACTGATCTTGAGCTGTCAGTGTTGATTTCTGAGGTTTCTGCCTGTCGGACACCATCCGCTCCTGGTCGATGTATCCATTGACCTTTTCAGTTATGCCTTCCAATGTTGTTGGTTTGTTGATGACGAGGTACTCCTTCGCTCGGCCATCGACGAGTAAAGCATTGGTGAAAGCGAAAATAGTGACTTCTGGTCGAGTCGATTTACTTTTTGGGCTAACTCCAATAACTTTTTGGTAAACGTCACGAGTTTTTCACCTGGCATATCTTTGAGGTTTAAAAGAGAATATAAGTTCTCTTCTTTATCTCTATTGCGCGAGTAATTCTTGACGAAGAGTTCGCGCAACTGTTCGAAAGTTGTGATGGATCCTTCAGGCAGTATGTGAAACTATCGCAGGGGTTCGCCTAACAAGCTGGTGGGAAAGAACTGGCATAAAATATGGTTGGACATGGAATGCGGGCCTAGAGCGTCCTAGAACTCTTGAACGTGCTCTACTGGACCAGTTCCTTTGTACTTACGGATCTTCAGAGTGTGAAACCCGGTGGGGATCTCAGCATCTAATATCTCTTGGGCGATCGGTCTCTTTTGTAATCTGCTGTGGATCCCTTTAGTCGGCGTATGTGCTTCGAGCAATTCTTTGATTCACTTTTCAACATGTTTCTGAGTGATATATTGTCGAGCTGTGATGGTTGGTCGTGTGACGCACCTTTCCCCACGGTTGTGGTTACCACTCCCTTCGCTTAGACGTTCCTTTACCGGGACTCGAACTCTTCTAGGTAGATTTTCAGTCTGCCCGACTCCCGCCAGGCCACCATCTAATTCTTGTTGGATCTCCTGGATCGGGATGGGCACCATGCCCTGTTGTTGATGGTTAGATTGAAGCACACCTCCTGCATGAACACCCTTCAGGGGATGTCATATTCTGTCATGAATGGAAATCTGTGAGGCCTCAGGCTGTACGGCTTTATTCTTTTGGACGACGACCTGCAGACCCTGTAAAATCTTTAGCGCATCATGTACACTCGCAAGTTGTTGTTCCAAGGTTGGACGCTTTCTATTTATGAGTTCAAAGTGGCCCTCAGGTCTACAAAAGCTACATTTTCTTCCATTTGGACGATCGGGGTGCTCTGACCTGGAGGCAACACTCTGAGAAAAAATGATCAGTGGCGTTTGAGACAATGGGTTTGAGAATTTTGGTTCCCATAGACAGTGCCAAATGTAATAGCCTAGTTCCGGGATTCGGACTTAGCCTTTACACCAAATGTATTCAGAATGTTCAAGAACAATAGATAATAAACAATAAGATGATTTAGCGTGGAAAAGCTTTGAATAGGTTAAAAACCATGACCTCTCCTGAGGATTTCGAGAAAGTGATGATCTTATTGAGATTGTTAATTTATTCCAATGATCGTTCTGAGAATGTGGGATGATAGAGTGGGAACTTTTTTATGGTGAATGTTTTGCCCCTCATCTGCAGTTCTCCAGGTCTTCTTATAGGTCCTCTAAAATGACCGTTTGATGACCATAAAGTCCCTTAATGATGGATGTTACAAAGTGAGTGTGAGATATTCTTTGACCAGATTGTGTAACGTTCCAACCTTTGCTGATGTACAATGGCTCTATTGCTAACTGTGTGCTTCACACAGGTTAAACTGTTGGTGTAGAGGTCAAAAGTGATATCTTGGACAGAGGAAAGTTTGGTTACGTCTTTAGTAGTGTTTCATGTATGTTGATGAGATCGAGGATGAGGCTTAAGACTGAGATACGAAATAAGTTATTACAAGACGGCTCTCAACCAATAGCATTAGTGTCATTAGGGATGAGTGGTATTGGTTAAGAAACTCGTTCTGTACATGTTTGTGATTGTGTCATGTGCTCTGTTGTTGAGGTCAAAAGTTTATCTGTAATTTGAAGATGAAGCATGAGCTCGAAATGCGGAATAAGCCACTACAGAGAGCTTCCTCTGAGATTGTGGTTGTAATCCACGCTTTCACTAACATATCTGCTTTGGGTTGGATTTTATCTATCATGATGAAACCAAGTAAATCTTGACTCTCTATCAATGATAATACTTGTGTTTCCCATAGTAGATAGTTTTTGGACGAGAGTTTGAGCGATACGAAGTTCGTTACATTTAGATTTGAGGGATAGGGGTATTTTGGAGGTGATGCGGCCATTGATTTTCAATGATAATGATTGGACCGAAATACTTAGTTAGAGCTTCTGATACCATAAAAATGAACAAAGTAGATGATGACTTATTGTATTTTTTGTTGCAAATACTTGCATAAATAACATCTCCCTTACTTTTTAGAAACAAAAATTCTCAATGATTTTGTATCCTAAAATAGTTAGGCACAAAACAGAACTAGGTTTACACATAAATTTAGGATTACATTTTCGACAAGTAGAGTTATTAGAGCATCTCCCCAACAGAAGAGTATATTGTTAAGGTTTTCTCATACTTTTGCAAAAACCCCTTCCAACAGAAGTATGGGGTTCAGCATACTCACCCCCATACCCCTCTAAAAGTATGTGAATCCAGAACTTGGAGAGTGGTATGTGCATACTACTTTTGTGGGTCCCCCACAACTGCTTCTTCTCTTTCTTTATTTTCTCTCTCTAATAAAAGAATATTATGGGTCCCAATTTTAATATACAAAAATTAAATTTGGAGAATACAAAAACTGAATTTGGAGATAAATTTGTTGGCGCAAACCGGAATAGCATACCGTCTCTGTTGGAGATGCTCTTAAAGACTTTCTTCTTTGGTTTATGTTATTTGGTTTATGTTATTTGATTATGAGTCAAATTAAGTTGAACTATTTTTTTTTGTAAGCAAAGGAACGCAATCAATAAATAGAGAACCCGACCTATTGGTCAGGCACAAAAGAGTCACCAAAAGTAGAGGCCTCAAGGCCCTCCTTAAACTCAAATTCGGGGGTACATGCACCCCTAGTAGCCAGGTAATATGCTGCATAATTACATGATCTATGTCCAAACTCAAAATGAAAATCCTCAAAACGGGTGGCGAGCGCACGGGTATCTGGAGCCAAAGTAAGAGCTCCCCAGGAGAGGTCCTCAGACCGATCTCTGAAAGCCATAACCAGCTTCTGGCAATCCGTCAAAAGGAGAACCATGTGTAGCCCGATACTCAGAGCCACCTCCATCCCTCGGACTACTGCAACTGCCTCCGCTTCTTCAGGGTCGGCTGCCCAGGTGGACCCGCAACCTGCACAAACAATCACATTCTGGTGAGATTTAATAATGAAACTAGTCCCTCCCGATCTGTCCTGGACAGACCAGGAGGCGTCGACGTTAATGATGTGCCAGCCAACTGGGGTCTCTGCCTGGTATTGGGGGGGCCTGGAGGTCGGATGGGGTAAGGCCTTTCTGGTATTATCAATAAGAAGCCTTTTCGCCTTAGTCAGCATCTCTCTTGGCGTCTGAATCTTCCCCTCGAAGACCAGCTCATTTCTGCTATTCCAAATGGTGTACATAATTGTGCTTAAAGTATTGCATAAAGATTGCATGTTCGAGGCTCCTTGAGAGAGAAGAAAACATTGTTGGATGATCGAGTAGATACAGTTGGAGTAGCTCCAGGAACTGAAGTTTAGCGCCAGTTCAGACTTCACCCAAATATTGTGAATCTTAGTGCAGAAGAAAAGGGTGTGAGTAGCCGATTCAGTCTCAGAGCCGCATCGCGGGCAGTTTGTGTCCCAGTCCGAGGTGCCGTGCCCGAGGTTAAACTTTGTAGAGATCCCTTCCTGGACTGCTTTCCAGAGGAAAAGTTGGATGCGAAGGGGCACGTGTAGCTGCCAAATACCGTTCCAGGAGAGATGGTTAGGCCCAGCAGGGTTGATGTCGGTTTGGTGTCGGGAGTGCTCCCTGGTAGAGAATGTATGAACGGACTTCACCGTGAGGATGCCGTTCTTCTCCTGCTTCCATCGAAGGACGTCCTTGGCCGGATGGGCGCTAAGCAGAATAGAGGTAATAATCTCGGCGATATCCGGGTGGAAGATGGTCAAGATAAGCTCGGCGTTTCAAGTGCAGCTGTCAGGATGAATAAGGTCTGCCACTCTGGTAGTGAGTCTGGTGAGCAGCTCAGGCCCGGCAGGATGCCCAAAACAGATACAAGGGATCCAAGGTTCAAGCCAATGGTCAACGCTTTCACCGTTACCTATGTGCAAGCACAGCTCTGGCCATATCCTGTTGCGGGCTTGGGTAATGCCTTTCCAAATCCAAGAGTCAGCAGGCTGGGCCTTGGAGAGCATCGGGGAGGTCTTAGGTGTGTACTTTGCTTTCATATTATGAGCCCACAACTTATCTGGTTCTTTTATAATGCGCCAGAACAGTTTGGCCATTAAGGCTTGGTTGTGGTGAAGGGCCGTACGGATACCCAAACCCCCAGCTTGCTTTGGCTGGTATATAAACCTCCACTTTATAAGGTGGGCTTTAGATTTACCCTCTTTGTTAGACCCCCAAATGAATCTAGCGTTAATGGAGTCGAGTTTAGTACAGATCTTTCTAGGGAAAGGGAAGACGGACATGAGGAAGGAAGGAATAGTCGAGTTAACAGCTTTAATGAGGGTGACTCTGCCCGCTTGAGAGAGGAATTTTGCTTTCCATCCTTCAATACGGCTGGTTACCGTGGAAATGATGTCCTGAAAATTGAGACTTTTGGACCGATCGAAGGTCAGGGGGCTCCCAGGTATTTGTCGCCTGTGACATCTTTTTTTATGCGGAGCATCCTTTGAATAAGCTTGTGATGGCGATGATGGCAGTTTTTGCTGAACATAATACAGGATTTGTCGCGATTAATCTCTTGGCCCGAGACCTTGCAGAAGGTGACCAGGGCGTCATTTAAAGCACCAGGTTCGCTTAGATTTGCATTACAGAAAATGAAACTGTCATCTAAGAAAAGAAGATGGGACACCGGGGTACTGCCACGCGTTTTTTTAATGCCATGAAGGGCCCTGTCATCTCTTTTTTAAGGATAATCTTGGAGAGCACCTCAGAACAGATGAGGAAGAGAGAGGGCGAGAGAGGATCACCTTGCCTAATGCCCCTTCCAGGCTTGATGAACCCATAGGGGGTACCATTAATGTTAAAAGAGAGAGCGGTAGAGGTGATGCACTGGTGGATCCATCCACACAATTTGTCGGAGAAACCCATAGCCTGTAGGGTGTCAATCAAGAAACTTCATTCAACTCTGTCAAAGGCTTTGCTGAGGTCTAATTTGACAGCCATGGAACCTGATCTGCCTTTTTTCTTCTTGATGGCAGTAAGTATCTCCTGAGCCATGATAATATTGTCGAAGATTTGGCGACCCGGGATGAAAAGATTCTGAGAGGGGGAAATGATCTTGTTGAGAAGAGGCCCGAGCCTAGTAGCCAGGATTTTAGAGATAATCTTGTATTTAATGTTACATAAGCTGATGGGTCTGAAGTGCTTAGGCTTCTCCGGGTTTTTGTTTTTCAGGATAAGGGTGATGTTGGTGTGGTTAAATTCTGCCAGCAGGTTCCCTGATTGGAAAAAGGCGAGGATTGCATTACTCAGGCCCTACTTCACCGTATCCCAAGATTTTTTGTAAAAGAGCCGCGTAAATCTGTCAGGGCCCAGAGATTTGTGGGGGTTCATCGAGAATAGGGCATCTTTGATCTCTTCCAAGGAGGGGTCGCGAGTAAGCGAGGCGTTATCCTCGCCAGTAATAAGCTTTTCCATAATGTCCAGGTCGCCAAGCTTTATGGGGGGACAAGAGGTTGTGAAGAGGTCCTCATAGAAGTTGACGAAGGCCTTTCCTATGTCCTTTCGATCGTTGCACCAAGAGCCGTCAGGCCTCCTGATTCTCCGGATCATATTACGCCTTCTCCGACTAATAGTGGAGAGGTGGAAGAACTTCGTGTTCCTGTCTCCGTCCTGAAGCCAGGTCTCCCTAGATTCGTCCCTCCATAGTGATTCTTTGAGATCGAGGAGGCGAGAGAGATGGCTTTGGAGATCAGTCTCGATAGCTTTGTTTGTGTCCGACGGGTTCCTTTTTGAATATTGGTAATCTGGTTTCTAACTAGTTTGATGCTGATAGGGTTAAAGTTGAATTCTCTCTTGTTCTAATCTGTGAGCTCCCTCTTCGTATGTCTAAGCTTTTTGCAAAGTCTCTGCGGTCTAGATCCTGCTTGATCGACGGCCCAGGCTCGGTCGACAATATCCTTATAGTGGTCGTGATTGGTCCAAACGGATTGGGAGTGGAACTGCTTCGGCAGATTGTGACAAGTAGTTTCGGTGGTAAGCACAATGGGGCCGTGGTCCGATCCTATGATGGGCAGGTTATGAATCGAGGCGTCAGGGAAGGCGGTACTCCAAGGAGTGGAGACGAAGGCCCGGTCAAGATGTTGCTTGATGAGCTCTATACCTTTCCTTTTATTTGACCAAGTGTAAGGGACACCAGTGGATCCCAGGTCAATCATGGAGGCTTTGAAGATGAAGTCCTTCAGAGGGTTGGGGGCAGACGGGTCAAAAGCAATCTTCCCAAGTTTTTCCTCTTGGCAGATGATGTTGTTCAGGTCTCTAATGATCATCCAGGGGATCAGAATGCGCGGAGCCATGCTGGCGATGGAGGCCCAGTAATCCCGCTTGTGTTGGTTGTTAGGCGGCTCGTAAGTAAACGAGCAAAGCCACGGGATGGGTGCAATGTTAAGTATTTGGGTTGGGGTATGAGAGAGGATAAGAGCATCAATGCCATTAACGGAGGAGGATAGGATGGACAGGTTGATGTTGGAGTTCCAGGCTAGCCAGAGCCCCCCTCCTTGAGTTGAGGTAACATCAACCGTGTGGGATTGGGTCAGGCCGAGGCATTTAAATTTGTTGAGGGATTAAGGGTTAGAGGCTTTCGTTTCAGTAAGAAAAATAATGTCGGGTTGAAATTTGTTGTTGTGAGCCCGCAGCTCTCTAAGGGTGGACACTTTGTTTGTCCCCCTGCAATTCGAGGAGAGAATGATCATGGATAACTAAGGGCCAGTGTCGGGCCCGCTTCTGAATATTGGATCTGTGAGGGAGTAAAGTACTGTCTAAAAGGGCGGTACTGCTGGACAAAGGGATTCAGGGTTTCATTGGGCTTCCGACGCTTGGCGACAAGGTGGGGCCTATTTTTCATAAACGCTAGAAGCCTGTTCGAGTTGCTAAAGATGGTACTGGCCTTTCGGATGAACCAACGTTTCAGGCTTGGTACATCCCTATATTTAGCCTTAGGTGGTCTGCAAGAGTGGTAACTACCCTGACGTTTCTTGCCCATCTTAACAGAAGCCTAAAGTTGTCTAAGCCAGGTATGATACTCCCAGTAAGATTGAACCTCGCCGGTCGAAGCCCTAAGAGAGACGTGCTTTCTATGGGGGCCTGGGGTATGTGTGTGTTGTTCACTAAAAGGCCATGTGTGGGAGAGGGGCCGTGATGAGACTAACGTATTATTAAAAGCTCTACCTCTATCAAAGTATTGAAATTCAAAGCAAGGTGAAACAATTTTAAATGCATGCAAAGTATAGGAATTTATAAGGTGAGTGTGTGATTCGTGAGATTACCCATACCTTAGCGGGGATTGCTGAATCCCTGGATTCGGCGTCATCCGTGGGTGGGGTCCTACTGCGCTTTTGAGTGTTCTTACCGTGATCATGAGAAAGGTTGCAGCTATGTTCAGTTCCGCCTTTGGGCGTGAAAAAATTATGGTGAGTCGAGGTTCGCCACCCGGTACTCGCCGGTGAAATGATACCAAGCTCTAGTGCCTCCGACTCTCTACCTGAATCAGAGCAAGGGTCGGTGAGAAGGAAGGGTTCCGGTTTAGACGTGAATAGGCATTGGGTGTTTGCCGGACGTAGTCGGGGTCCTGGAGGGCGAGGTGTGGGACGGCGGATCATCTTAGACTTTAGGCCGTTAGGTATATAGTTGTTTGGCGAATGGGTTTGTGTTTGTGTCCAAATGGGCTTGGGCCAGGTGGATGGGCTTGCATCTGAGTTTAAATCGTGCAGCAGGATTCGGGGTAGAAGAGTTGGGTTTGTATTCAAGCTAGGCCCAGCTATAAAGGCTTGATTTGGTTTTGGTGAGCTGGGCCCAGTTATGGCTGACTTGGCACGAGGGTTGGGCTTGTGTCTGGAACTCGGCTTTAAGCCTTCTCGATTGTAATTGTTGATAGCACTCGGCCCAACTGTAAACTCAGTTCTCAACGGCTCTTGTCGACTGCTAGACAGCTGATTGAAAGGGGGTCCCGCCAACAGTGCTTCATAAATGTTGTTTTCACCAAACATCTTGGTTGCGTCAGAGAGAAGCTTTTCTTTGTTGTTTCCAAGGAACGGTACGCTCTGCATGCAGTTTATTTTTTTTACGTGTTGCAGTTTTCAATAATGGCTAGGTTTGAGAGAGAGAAAGGTTCAGTCCACCTTGACGGGGAGAGTTCGGTAAATCCCCTCTTTCCATCAGAATAATGTTTCGGTTGGTTGGTTTCCCGGTCATCACAATCCCAGCTTTGGAGTTGCTGTAAAGGTCTTTGGATAATGCCCCCTACATCGTTGTTGCGAGTATTCGGAGAAAGGCCGTGAGTTTCAGAGTATGCCGGTGTGTGCCTCCTATAATCCGAACGATGCTGATCGGGGTTAAACGACATCGTGAGTTTGGGGGGATTAACTTGTATGTGTTGCCCATAGGGAAAGATAATTTTCCGGTTAAATTTCGTCGGTTACGTTCTTGGAGGATCATCTTGTAGCTTTGACAAAACTTGAGAGTGTGAGTAAGGATTCCACACAGGGGGAAAAACCCCTCCAGCCTTTCAAACCTCAGTGAGAGTGAGACCTCACCATAGCTCCCTGGTCGCGTAATCGGAATAGTTGTAATCAGCGGCTTATTAGTGGGTATGAGTACCTGAATCCTAATAAAGGTAGATTTCCTGGTCTCGTTATCCGCGTGCTGCATGTCAGCTCTAACAAACTCACCAATGGCGTTACCTATAGAGGTGATTGTTTCCCTATCAAACATACATCCTGGTAGCCCTGACACTTGTACCCAACACAAATGTTTTGGGAAGGTGATCTCCGATTGATGCAGCAGAGGGTCGTATTGTTGTTGTAAAATCGAAAACCCGTGGATATTCACCGGTGGTGTTTGCATAATGGCTCGTAAGTCGTCTTCATTCTTGAAGTTTGCAATGAAAACCTTGGAGGTTTGCTCGTAGGACAGCAGCGGAATACTCTGAATCACTTTCAACCATTCATTTTGATGCCTTCTGATATGATATGTTCCCCAAGGTGAGGTGAGATGGATTTAAATGCCAAGGCAAACTGCCACTTCTGTTGCAAACAATGCCATTTAGAAGGGTTCAAAGATAGCGCCGGTATGGGTTCTTTGGTTGTACATCTGAACATCAACTCTTCCAGTTCACTGCTACTGTTCTCTTCATCTGAATTGTCCATACTGTTTGGGTTTTGGGCAGAGCGGGGAGCATAAACCCTAAGGAGGTTGCTTGAAAGCGCCAACAGCAAGCAAACAAAAAAAAACAAACAGTAACACTTGCATCCAACTTGGAATAAACACTCAGAACTACTGCCTCCAACAAGGAAAGAAGCAGTCAAAAGAGGGGAAGAGGATGAGTTCGTGGGGTTCGAAGGATTGGTGGTTTAGAGTGTGATGAGTAGAGATGGTAGTTGGTAGTGGGGTTTGAGAGAGGGATAAGAGAAAGGGATAAAGAGGGGAGAGAAAGGGCAGCTGAAGGAAGAAAGGTAAGAGAGGGGAGAGTGAAGCAGGGAAGTGACAAATTAAGTTGAACTAGTGAGGCAATGAATATATTTTTAGTTAAGGCCCTTCATTTAAACATGTTATTTTTATAAATTTACTAAATGACCTATTGTCATCATATCATCCAACACTTACAATCACACTTCTCAAGTCCTGCGTAGCACGGGACAGAGACAATTATAAAATCATAAGCATAAGGGTGATTATGCTCCATACTACGACATAACAAACTTACAATAAAGCTTCAAATAACAAAGAAAGAAAGAACGAGATACACCAAATCGTTTTGCCTTACTCTTCTAGACTCCTGCTGCACAAAGGAAGTCAGAAACACTTCCAGAACTAGGTAAGCCATAAGCAATATTTGGTCTAAATAATTGGTTGTGGTTAAACCTCCCTTATACATCCATTTCTTTAATCTTTCAGTCACTGTTTCTTTAGCTCTCTACAAATTTCCAACATATTCCTATTGATTGTAGGTATAAGAATCAGCATAAACTAAATGAAGAATCCGTGAGACTGGCACTAAACACCAACATCAGAACCTCGTTCAGAACCATATCTGCTTTGACTAGTACTTCTACTAGAATTTCTCTTGGTCTGGACTAATGGGCTCTTCTCCTCTTCATCAATTGCTTGTGGCCCCTCGAGTCCTTCATCTTTAAATACAGGGTGCAAATATGCATCGTGGAGATAGGTTTTCAAGTTTAGGTTTGGCTCTGTTGCTCTCTCCAATGTATCCTTCACCATTGCATCCTATAGGCATCAAAGCTCGTTGATATTATTATGTGCGATATCACCACTATTTCAAGGATAGGTCAGTTGGAATAATATTGTACATGGAATAAACAGTACTAATTAAACATACAGGAGTTACAATAATCTTCTTTTTTAAGTAAATTGATAAAATATTTTGTTCTTCAAACCAAAGATGAAAATGTCGATCTTACCGTACAAGAACATATGGGGTGCCGTCTTGTGTCATTGTCAATTGTATCCAAAATAACATTGTAGTAGTATCTTACAATTTCAAAGTTTATTTGTCCTTAGGCTAATTTTTTTATATAAGTTCAAAGTCAATAGAAAATACTCATGTCAAAAATAATATTATGAAAACTGATGTACCCAATATTTTTGTCAAAAGGTACTCTTTTCAACACCAGCTAATAAATATTTTTATCATTCGAGAATATCAGGATCCCGGTAAGTCTCTCAGATAGATTGATCAATTCAACATCATTAGTATAATAAGATTTGGCCAATACATAAGTAGTTACTAACCTGTAATGGGAACTTTACGAATGCTGCTTCAAAACGACCTTTACAGAACCTATGGAACCAGATGGTAAACACGGGAAGTGCAATGAGCAAAGGTCCTGACTGCGCGGCATCTTTTGTGCTCATAAGCCCCATCAGTAGGACTTGTGAAATTATCATCCCAGTAATTAAGCGTCGATGCACATCAGGCCAAAATGCTGCTCCACTCTCATACTTTTGCACATATACATTGATTATCTTGCAGGCACAAAAATATATAACTTACGCTAAAGTTCCACAAGCAGAAATAAAAACTCTTTACCAAAAAATAAAGACTGATACTGTAGAAGAGTAACACAGTGATTATTATTTATAAGGATAAATTTTATTGCCTAACTACCCTTATGGGGAGATAAGTTCCTCTACAGTCATTTACAAGAAAGAGCACCAAAAAAAGGAGGGATCCCACTCAATCTACAGACCTTCAAAGAAAAAAAAACTGAAAGGGGATATGGTTGCCTTAAATCCTGCCAAAAAGAAAAGTAACATAGTGATGTAGTAATCATGGTGGAATTTTTTTCAGCATTAAATATTTTCAACATTCGGTCACAAAAGATTAGCCAGTTCCAAATTAGAAAGGATATGAAAATTATGTATCAACAAAAGACCTTGTCATAAAGGTTTGAGTTCCAGAGACTCGCAAGATTGGTAAAAAGGATATAAACTCAATCTGAATGGTGCATTGATACTCGAGATTGTGTCGTCCATGACCACAAATGTCGCTTGATTATGTGTCTCTCAGTGATGCAACATGACCATTTCACAGTACGGGTTGTGAGTTTAAATGTGAATGCCAGTTCGAGGCATCTCTGAAACCCGCCATATCACGAAAGACAATTTGAACTTCTAAACTAAAAGTTACCAAAATATTTACTATTGAGTTTACTATTATATTTTACTCCAAAATACGATCATGGCACGGTAGTTAATAATTATTAAAGAGGGTATATGCATAGTTAACAACAACACGGATACGGGTGTCGGTGTCCGACACGGGTACGGGGTGTCGGAAACGGCAGAAAATTGTCAAGTGCCCTGTAAATAGTGTTGGACACGTGCGTCCGAGAGTGTCCGAGTGTCGGGGTGTCGGACACGTTTTATTTGTTTAAAGTGAAGTGTTGTAAACAAAAAATGTAATTTTAAGATTAGGATGGGAATTATCCATGTTGCACAAAGGTATTAAACTATAACCTCCTTCACAAACATGTCAAAGGTTTGATGTTCAGACTATATTAAATGTTATCACAAAGAAAATAAGAAACATAAAGATTTTTTTTTTTTAAACGATTGATTTGCTATGTAACATTGACACACAATACCCAATACGTGTACGAGGTGTCGACACTAGCCATGCACTTGAATACACGTAAGAAGATAGTTTTTTCATTCACATTTCTTAAACTCCAGTGTTTTAGTACCTCCATTTTATCAATGATTCTATACATTTATGGGAAGGAGGGGTAGAGTCAACCATAAAAACAATGATAGAACTTAGTAGGCTTGAGTAATTTGTTCAAATAATTGGAAACTGCTGAGTTTACAACCTCAAGATGTATTAAAATGTCATGATAAGTAAGAAAAAAGAAATCAGATCTGTAGCAACCCTAAAGAGAGAGAGAGAGAGGGTTTGAGATAATTCCTCAAGTTCCTCCTACCATTGTATTTATAAGTAGACCGTTAGAGAAATAGTTAAATAACTCCTACTAATAACAAAATTCCAGTCACTATTATAACATTCAAAACATACGTGGGAGGTCACCACGTTTATAGAACACGTCACAGTTACATACGGTAAATAAAGTAGAATAAAAATAAAAAATAAAAAATTGGAGCATATACGATCTGAAGTGACAACCAACCTCTATATGTTTATTTATCTCGTGCAATACTATATTAGAGGCGATGCAGATCGTAACTTGATTGTCGCAGTACATCTGAATCGGTTCTTTATTGGGAACCCCAAACTCTCAAAGAAGATTTCGAATCCATATTGTCATCGCTCGGTAATCTGCTTCTACACTGGATAGGGCCAAGACAGTTTGCTTCTTACTTCTTCATGTAACTACATTACCACCAATAAATGTACAATACCAAGTGATTGATCCTCTATCAAATACTGATCAGGAGTAATCTGGACAGTATACCCGATAATTTCGAGCTTACCATTGGCACGGTAAAATACACTTCGACCTGAAAATCCTTTCAAATATCGCAAAACACGAACTGCAGCCTTCATATGTGGAACTCATGGAGAGTGCCTAAACTGAGATACCATAGTTTATAAGAAAACGAGATCCCATACTTAGGGCATACGAGACATCTAGACGAGTAATTGTCAAATAAATCAACCTTCCTACCAAGCGCCTTTCCGATTCAACATCTGAAAGTACCTCCCCTTTATGAACACACAATCTTTAAATCCAGAACATACTTACACTGTGATAGGTTGATGCCTTTTGACGATTTAAGAACTTCAATACTAAGGAAAAACTTAAGATATCATAAGTCTTTTCTATGATATTGGGTACATAATTTTTACTTTAGATTCTTGATCCCAACTTCATTATTTCCGTTGATGACTAGGTCATCGACATAAACAAGTAAAATAATATATGCAGAAGTTTTACGATAAAAGACAGAATGTTGGTAAGTACTTTTCTTCATTTCATGAGTACGCAAAACGTAACTGAAATTTTCAAACCATGCTCACGGTGACTATTTAGTCTATAGATGAACTTCACTAACCAACATACTTTCTTTTCTTTTTTGAGATGGGAAGCTAAGGTTAGGTAGCCCCTTACTAGATTTTATTACTTATATACAAAATTACACTCTAGGGTAGCTCTTCCTATTTGCATCAGCAATACATAGGCTTATAAGATCTAAAGGAAAACTACAAGGTTAAAAATATACTTTCCTCCCTTAAACAAGGTAGTTTGAATTGCTACTGATGCAACTATTGCTACACTTGGACGTATTGCAACACACCTCACAACAACTCTTATGCGTAGGGATGCAATTTCCACATATTTTATGGAAACATTTCGCAACACGTCACAACATCTCGATACACAGCAACATCTTACGACAGATGGTGTAAAATATGTTAAACTAAAATATCATTTAAATAACATGTCACAGTATTGATGCAAAAGTTTGCGAGAAACTAAAATCAACTGTCAATATAGAAATTCGCAAAACTCCAAAACAGGATTACAAAATATATGTAAAACTAATATATCGATTGTTAACTCGAATAGGAAAACGCATGCGAAACCCTAACTCAAGAATATTAAATCTTGATGGAATGCAAAACCTAGATATCATATGTATAACACGAAAAATACTAAAACTTAAAATTCGAAAAAACTTAAAACCAAACACCCATAATATAATCCAGTTATTTTGAATACAAAATAGAGAAACCTCAATATAATTAATAACTATATATTTTGTGAATGTAAACATTAGTATGTAGTATTCCATCTAATGTATCACAACATACAACAACATGCCACATTACGGTCGCAAGATTCATGTTACGTAAAGCTAGCGCTAGACGCATTTGTATCGCAGCACGCAGTGACTATCGTGCCCTTAAAAAACAAACACGGGTGGTTGCTGACAGAATTGCAATACCAAAATTATTATTCCATTGCAAAACCTTAACTATTACAATGAAGCCATAAGCTACTTAAAAGAAAATAGGAAAATTCTAATGAAGAAGAAGTACCCAAAATACCCTAATTGACGTGGCACATCCCTAATAGGATTATTTACCACCCGTCTCGAACTATCTTTACTTTATGCACTTTATTTATTGTACTGCTAGAGAGACTAGGCTTTAGTTGTTAGGAGTTTTAGTTGTAGTCAGATTCTAACTGGATTGGGTGGGAGAGATATTGTAGGAGAGATTCTATGATTCCTAAAATATATGGAGAGAGTGTAACTTTGTTTTTTTGTTGTTATTGAGAAAACCTAGTTTTTGCTTTAAATTCAATCTCTAAATTGATATTCAAATCCCTAATATTGTAATTATCTCTCGAATCTTGCTTCCGCGTTTGAGGTTTTACTTTACTAATACTTAGTATCTCTAACACCCCCCCCCCCCCCCCCTAAACTCACGATGTGAAACATCAAGAGTATACCAAAACAAAAACAAATCTAATTTTTAGATACGCTTGCTACTTCCACTGCTATGCGATAGGATACGATTGCTACTTCCATTGCTATGCGATTGCGAATTCTCTTGCTATGTGATGCGTTTACCGTCGATTTCCATGCTACAACAATGTTATGCGATGTAATGTAATTCTTTACCATTACGATGCCATCTCTATGGCATATCCCAATCAGCTTTAGGTATTGAAGGTGTTGAAGTAGTCTCGACAACCAAACCAAAAAATGCGCTTGAGGTCAACATGAGTTTCTACAATTGTTCTGCGATTTGATACAATGTGGGATTAGAAGACTCCCCAGGTTCAGATGAGGCGATTGCCGTCGAATGAGGAATATGTTGTGAGAATTGTTGTTGATGTTATTTATTCACCAACTTAGGACATGAAGACTTCCAGTGACATTTTCGTCTGCAAAAGCTACATTCATCAAAACCAACTCTGGTTTGCAATTTGTACTACAAATTATATGAGGATTGTGAAGGAACTGCAACAACACTATGACTACGAATAATTTCATTGTTTGTGTGGGATTCAAGACGCACTTCTTCAGCCAATAATTCACTAACAATTATGATAACAGACGAGAGGGGATTGCGATGGAGAATAGAACCACAAAGTACCTCAAAATCATCTCGAAAAAGGCATAAAAAATTAAACTAATCTTTGCTCATCTCTGAACTTCATACATAAGTTTACCGCACTAAGTTCAATAGGCTCGATAAGTGTTAACTAGTCCCAAAGACCAGTCATAACAAAATAAAAACCCTGCATACTATTGTCTCCTTGTCAAACTACCCAAATGTCAGACTCCAATTGATAACGTTTTGCAAAGTTGGATTGCAAATATAATTTCTTCAAATAGTCTCGAATTCCTTTTGTTATTTCAAATTTAGCTAGATGCATCCCAATTGAAAGATCTATAGAGTTGTTAATCCAAGTAATAATCTTGGAATAATCTCTCGCCCAAGTACCTAGCAACTTTTCACAGTTTTCTGCTATGGAACTTTTCTAAGCCCTGATGTATATCCCCACATCTCCTTGCGTATTAAAAAAATCTTTGTAACATATGCCCAATAACTATAGTTATTACCCGTTAGCTTCACATTGGTTGCTTAAAGCGTGTCGTCCTGAATACCAACTATAGTAAATACCCAATCATAACTATAACTAATACCAACTTAAAAAGAATACCTGATTACCATAGATCTCACAAACCACGGGAAAATTAAAACGAAGAAACCATGAGAAAATTAAATCCATCACTCACCAAAAATTACCTTTGTTTTTTTGTCTTCTTCTTCGAATTGTCTATCGTCACCAACAAAAATCACCGTAGAAATTCAAATGAACACCCAAAAATTAGTAAAACACCCCCAAAAATTTGAATCAGCACCCAAAAATCAGTTACACACGCCCATAAATTTGAATCAGCATCCAAAAATCAGTAAAGCACACCTAAAACATCAAATCAGCACCCAGAAATCATTAGAACACCCCCCCCCCCCCAAAAAAAAATTCAGTTGTTGCTATTAGGAGAGAAAAAAAAAAAAAAAAAAAAAAAAAAAGTGAACAGAAGCTACGATATGGCCATGAAAGAATTGCAATACCAAAACTATTATTCTATTACAAAACCTTGACAATTATAATGAAGCCATAAGCTACTTATAAGAAAATAGGAAAACCCTGATGAAGAAGTACCCAAAATACCTTAATACTAAAATACCCATACTACCCTTAGTAACAAAAGTATCTTTAACAGTTGCTTCATGTACACTTCCTAATGCAAATCACCATAAAGGAAAACATTTTTCGCGTTTAATTAATGTAACTGCCAGTTGCAATTTGTCAAAAAGAGACATGGTTAACTAAGGCTGATCAAATTTCAAGAGTACATTTATACACTGCCTCATGAACATGGTTTAACTATAGCGGTTCTTTATGAATCCATGGAAAATTTTGGCAATGACAATTTTGCAAAATTAAACTCGGTTCGTATAGTGATTTCCATAGCTGCAAACCACAACTAGAAATTACATCAGTTAGACGTGAAAAGTGCATTCCTTCATGGTGATTTACAAGAGGAAGATTACATTGAGCAACCACCCGGGTTTGTTACTCAACGAGGGAAGCATGTTGGATAAAGAAGTTCGTCTACGGATTAAAACAATCACCGTGTGCATGGTATGAAAAGTTCAGCTACGTTTGGCGTACTCATGGAATGAAGAGAAGTACTCACGATCATTCCATATTTTATCGGAGAACTCTCGCAGGTATTATTTTACTTGTTATTTATGTCGATGATATAGTTATTACTGGGAATAATGAAGTTGGGTTCAAGAATCTAAGCAACAATTGTGTAAGCATTTTCATACAAAAGATTTGGAATATCTAAAGTACTTCCTTAGAATTGAAGTTGCTAGATCGTCAAAGTGGATCAACCTATCACAACGTATGTATAATCTAGACTTACAGAAAACGGAAACCTTGGAGCAAAGCCCGAAGATACTCCTATATATCCAAATCAGAAAATTACGTCTTTATAAAGGAGAATTGCTTTCAGACGTTTGGCAGGAAGATTGATTTATTTGACGATTACTTGTCTAGATGTCTCGTATGCAGTAAGTATGGTATCTCAATTCATATACTCTCCACGAGTTACACATATGGAGATTGTATTTTGTAGTATACAGCATTCGAAGGAATCACCAAGCGAATAATTATTTTACAGTGTCAATGGTAACTTAAATATTGTCAGTTATACTGATGCAAATTAAGCATGATTGGTATCTAAAAGAAAATTAATCACAGGGAATTGAACAGTTTTTGGTGATGATCTAGTTATAACGAGTAATCAAGTCGTGGAAGCGAAAACTTGAATTGAAATCGTTAACCTAAATTCAATTAGGGTTTTAAACTCTTAAAGCAAAGAAAATAACTAAACATGATATTATTAACTTTAACTTCTCTCCAGCAACTAAATCTCAAAAATATTCTACCATCTCCCATATATCTTTAAACCCTACAAAATCTCCCTAATTCCTAATTACAAACTAACTATAATTTTTAAAGCATCTCCAACAATAGACTAAACTACTAAACATAAAATAGGGAAATTCAACAAGGGTGGGTGACAACTAATGGGGATGTGTCACATCAAACCCTCCGTCTGAGAAGATTTTAACCACAAAATCAGAGAGGAGGAGCCCTCATGGACGCATGTACAACCTGGTAGCACCCTCTGCGAAATCGTCAACATTGTCGTCTTTGTCCTGTAAAACTCATAGAACAGTCGCGATAACATTCTCACGCATCACATCCACGACTAAACCAACCTTCTTTGCAAATGCGAGACAATTACATTTCTTGTGCCTGGGCTTCCCATATCCATAACAGTTACCTAAAACATAAGTACGGAGTGACTGTCGAAATAACAGGAGTTGTCACTGAAGGTGCAGGAAGTGGTAGGCAATACTGTGCCTCTTGCTCGCTCCCTATTTGGCTAACTGTACAGTCTCAGTCTCTGATAAGCAGTAAACATACTATAATGTTATCATCTCCTAAAGCTTCTTTGTCAGACAATTATTGTACCTGCTGACTCGCTGTTGCTCTGTCCCACGAAGGCGGGCACGAAACTCAAGAAAATAGAACTGGTCGGTGTAATCATCAATAGTAGAGAGCCCCATCATCAGAGATTGAAGTTTCCAAAAAATTATCTCATCGCAATTCATCGGGATGAACCGTTCTATCATATCACGCCTCTTCTTTGACCACTCAGTAATTATCAGATAACCCTGAGATCTGCGATACTGTTGCACGTTGTTCCACCACATGAGGGCATATCCAAAAAATCGGGACTCAACTATTGCTACCTGTTTTGGATCTCCATAGCGTTTATAGATGAAAATCTTCTCATCTTTGTCCAACCAATCAATGAACGTATCTGCGTCTAACTTACCATAAAACTCGGGGACCTTCAGGTGAAGATCGTGTGTCTGCTTTGTAAGTGCCCTAGCCAATGCCTCAATATCAGCACCCCGTCCATGTCTCTATGGCTGACGCTCAAACCCTGTCTCTATATAGTTATCGTCGTCCTGGTACTGAGTCGCATAAGGGTGCCTAGGAGGCCGCGGAGGTGAACCAACTAGCATATGAGGCTCTTGATGATCACGCAGAGGGGTGTCAACAAAGAGGTGTAAACCACGACCCTAGCCTCGCCTGCTGAACTACCGATGTCGTTCCCACGGTGGGACACCTCGTCTTCCACCCAGGTGAACGATGAACCCAACGTCGTCAACATTCCCAAAGGAGTACCTATCTCCTGACCCACGCTCAAATCCACTACCTGGAAGAGGTGTTGAACCCGAAAAATAAGGGGGGTAGACCCTAAAAATACCGGGGATGTGATGGCTAAAATGGTGGTGCGACTTAGGAGAAAGGGGGCGTGAATTGGGTTTGCGGGTTAGGTTAGGTCTCATATGGGATGTGCGAGGGAAAGTGGTGTGTTGTGGGTATGTGTAGGTCTACCGTAAAGAGGGAAGGCTAGTAGGTTGGAAGGTGGCGGAATGAAGCTCAGGGTTGGACGATACCACCTTTGGATAGGAGTGGAGGAGGTGCGTAGGTCCGTCAGAGAGTTGTGAGATGGAGTGGAGTTGTCGTGTGGAGTTGCGGGTGCATGGGTTTGTTATGTTGTTGGGTTGTGATGAGTGGAGGGCAGGGGAAAGTGGTGAATAGAGTGAGAAACGGAGAAGAGAATGATTTGTTTGATTGGGTGAGCCCACAAAAGGTAAGGGTAAGAGAGGGTAGAGTAAAGGAGATCGGTCGGTTACAGTTGGGTTTGGAGGGAAATTCAAACAAGACCCATTAAGCCCCGTCGCTCTGGGTCGGGTTCCCCAGTTGGTTGGGGGACCCACTAAGCAACTGAAGTTCTGGGTTCCAGAACTGAGTACAGCCTGGTATTGTATGGCTCTGGCCCAATTGGCCCATTGTTCCTGAGTCATTTTGATTGGGCCTGGCACGGTGCTCATATGAGGGGCATGCTTGTCTTGTAGATGGTCGGGCTTGGCAACATCACGTGATGTCCGTGTGCATATATATCTCTTTTATCGCGAACTGTATATCTTTCTACTTACGAAATCTGCGTGCACACCAGCGGGATTTCCAACGATAATACTGGACAGAGATCCGGTTTGAAGTGGCCAAGGTACTCCGGCGATTGGTCTAGTAGGTCTCTCATTCATAATTGAACCCCTCTCTATGGTCATCGTTTCGATCTCAGGTCTGATTGGGAGTGTTCGTTGGACCCCATTAGGTTATCCCATTGTTGTAGATAGGTTAGGATGATTGCCAAACGCCGCAAATGGGTTTACATCGTCGGCCGTTGGACCGTTTCTTGCGGTGCTTTTCACGGATTTGGTATCTGTTGATTCGAAAATCAGTGGTAACTTCGTCATGGCTCCAAGAGGTGTCGGTTGCGGAGATGGATGTAACGCGCGAGCGCTAAAAGTAGTGACAAGTTGTTGAAATTGATCGGACAACTCGGCAAGGCTTTCCACTGTGATTAGTTTCTTCGTAGCGTTGGTTTCCTTTTCCCTTCCCGGAGCCATTGCTAGACGAAATGAACCTATCCGTGGATCAGGAAATTGTTATGATACTAATTTAACGAGTAATCAAGTCACGAAAGCGGAAACTTGGATTGAAATCGTTAACCTAAATTTAATTAGGATTTTAAACTCTTAAAACAAAGAAAATAACTAAGCTGGATATTATTAACTTTAACTTCTCTGCAACAATGCAACAACTGAATCTCAAAATACTCTACCCTCTTACATATATCCTTAAACCATACAATATCTCCTATACAATAATCAATAGACTAAACTATTAAGTATAAAATAGGGAAACTCAACACAGATGGGTGACGACGAATAGGGATGTGCCATATCAAGTAACATGAAGAAGTAAGAAGCAAACTGTTGTGGCCTGATCTAGCGCGCGTAGAAAAAAAATACCAAACAATGGCAAGTACAACTTACGAGTTGATATGGATTTGAAATTTTCTTCGAGAGTTTGGGGTTCACTTTAAGGAACCGATTCAGGATGTACTACGACAATCAAACTGCGATCTACATCGCCTCTGATCCAATATTTTACGAGAAAATAAAACATATAGAGGTTGATTGTAATTTTGTTCGCGAGAAGTCGAATCTAAGAAGATTTGCACTCCATTCGTATCATCGCAAAGCCAGTTGGCCAATATCTTTAGCAAATAACCCCACTCGACTTACCAAATAAACATGTTTTATATAGTAAATTTCATTAGTTAGAACAGTTTAACACCATTCAACTGCTGAATAATAAACTGACCCCACTCAAATATTATAAAATTCTTTAATTGGTCCTTTTTTGTTATTACTCCTTAGATAATGGGTTCATTATCTATGCTCCTTTTAGGTCTATTGTTACATATTTTGTTAATTTCTTATGCCAAAATTTACTTTATAAGGGTTTAGCATTTATTATTAAGTATTAGTGTACAAATTTAACGGCTCTTGCAAATGTCCGCTAAAATGCTTTTGTAAATATAAGGTTGTTGGCGAGCGTGTCTTTTAATAATTTAGACGTGAGTTCGAGATAACCGATCACGTCTATATATTTTTTCGCTAATTTTAAAAATATTTATAATTTTTTCATATCATTTTCCCAAGATATTAATGATTGTAACTAAAAATCAAGCCGTCGAAGGTTTTTGAAAGCAAAATTTGTTTACTAAAATATCTTTTAAATACTGTAAAAATATCTAGGGGGCTCTGCCCTCAAACCCCTGGATTTTAACCCTGCAGAAGTCTTCGCCACTGCTTCTGATAGTATTTGTTCCAAGCTTGGCATGGGAAACATATTTGTTCCAGCTGTAGTAGCCTTCTCGCAACCTTCGAGAACTTACTAGATACTCTAAAACTCCTGAGCCGCTAGATGCCTGCCACACTTGCAAATTAATCAAGACCATTGCAAGAATACCTTTGAGTCCTCTAAGGCTTCAGATAGACACCTCAACACCACCAGGTCGAAGGCAGGAACCTCATTTGTCTGATACAAGACAGCTGTAAAGAAGGATACATTCGTAATTTAACTTCTTTATAGTGACGTCACATTTCCTATCTTTTATAAATAGGAAATGAGAGCCACCATAGAGGGGTTGAGATTTTTTTCCCCCAAACACCCTTGAGAAGCTCTAACAACCTTCAAGCACATTCCAAAACTTGAAGACTCGGTCTACTCGAACTTTTATTTGTAATCTCGTCCATTTATACAATCTCATCTTAAAAATCCTTGTTAGAGGTCGTGGAGGAATCTCATTCTACGACTCCACTCAAGTGTGTCTACTAGAATCTCTACATTTCTATTAAGTACGCTTGTTAGAACCCCTAGTTAATCTTGTGGTGTAAGAGTGTAATCTCACCTCAACGAGATTAGGCCCCTATATTTGGCGACGCATGCGTTGTTACCCCCAGTGTGTCAATGGTATTACCCACCCTATCCCCAAAGTCTCTATACACTTGGGAATCCACGCTTCTGAAGATTTGAGTGACTCGACACTGCCAACAACCAGACCTCGTCACCACAAATCAGCCAGAACTACTTGGGAGAATTTAGTGAAGAGCATATACCCAAACAGAGACCACAGCAAAACCCGACAAGAGCATTCTCCCCCTTCAGCAGTATATGTAACACAAAAGGAGTCCAACCAGCAAATAAAAGCAGCCATTAGACATAGTTCGAGTCCAGCCCCCAATGCGTGGAACAAGCTCAACAACCCTATCAGCAAATAATTATTAGCCTTCGAGATCCCGTTAAATTTCCACGTCCTTAAAATTCGAAAATACAAAAACACAGACCCACAATCCCACATCCTCAAGTTCCAGAACTCGTTAAGCCTTCATGCATCAGCGGATCATCTCCTTTACCAAATGTTCCCCACAAACCTTACCGATGGTCCACTCAAGTGGTATCACAGCCTCCCTAATGGATCCATTCAAAGCTTCATAAACTTTTCTAGACTCTTCGTCTCTAAGTTCGCCTTCAACAAGGATCGCGAGGTCAGAGTCGATGCCCTGTTTAACAATCGGAAAACACAAAACGAAACACTCAAAAACATTTACCAAGAGATTCTTAGATGAGTTACAAAAATCGAGAACCTTAACTCCACTAATGCAGTCTTAGCCTACTCGAATGCCTTACCAGACAATAGGCGGTTGAAGGAGTATATCGTCCTTCAAAAACCAGCGATACTCGAGGAAATGCTATCGAAAGTAAATGGTTGCATATACCTTGAGCGCATCCGAGAAAACAATCACCAAGGACCAACCCAAACCAACAACCAACACAAACCTCGGTCGCCGAACTCACACATGGTCGCTCATGTTCATAATGGGATCGACAACAAAAAAATGTAACAAGGAAGATCAAACAGATAGGCCGAGGAAGAAAAGACCGATGTCAATGCTGCCTAAGCTCAACCTTTTATAGGAGCCATCTATCACGTCATCCAGGCCGACCCAATCTGGCGAGCTGATATCCAATCGAAGTTAAAAAGGACGAACTTTACTGCTAGAACCACAAGTGTAATTGTCACCCGACATACAAGTGTTACGCTATACAACGATCTTTGGAAATGATATTAAAGGTGGGACGATTACACGAATACATCGACGATGTCCCCGGTAACCGAGATGGTTCGTATCTCAAAACCCAGGCCGGACAAAACAATGGAGCAAATGAAGTGCATATCTTCCAAGCTAATATGATCGAAGGCAACAACATCGGCAGCGGTCATACTCGAAGCAAGAGAAAATGGGTCAAAAAATATTGCAAACTAACCTACAGAGAAAATTTACCAGTACTTTTACCCGAAACCAGCCAACAACCCCGACCCGAAGGTATCTCCTTCGTCGGCTGTGATGTTTCTCACGTGAAGTTCCCACATACCGGTAGCGCAGCAGACATCCTCCAAACAGTCAAAAAGATTATGACAGACCGCATAACCCCCGCAAACGTCGAACTCAAAGGTTTTAATAGTGCCACAGAGGTAGCGGCTAGTCCAATAGGCCTCCTGGTCACCACCGAGCCAATAGTGCTTTAAACTAGCTTCTTGGCCGTAGATAAGAAATTGAAATATCTCGGCATCCTAGGTTGCAATTGGCTTCACGTCATGATGGCGATACCTTCGAGCTATCACCAAGTGCTGCGCTTCACAACCCCTAGCGGAATCTGAGACATAAAAGGGTCCCAACGATTAGCCCGGTCATGCGAACACCCGGAGATAGATAGGACTCGAAAGCTGGCTAAACCATAGCAATTACAGCAGCCCGCTCGGCCCAATCCCTCAACCATGCCGTCCAGAATATCAACTGTCGAACCAGTCGAATACGTAGAACTCGATGGTGCCGGAAGAGGGACATTCATTGGGAAGTCGCTCACTGACGTAAAGAAATAAGTGATGATAGATTTTCTTCAATCTAATAAGGACGTTTTTGCATAGACTTTCCAAGAGATGCCAGGAGTCAATCCTACGTCACCACATTGCTTTAGTGGCCAATTGCACAGCAGTGAAACAAAAGCGGACCTTAGCACCAAGGCTTCCAGAAGAAGTTAGCCTCGAAATTGACAAACTTCTAGCCGC
This sequence comes from Kingdonia uniflora, assembly GCA_014058105.1. Taxonomy (NCBI): domain Eukaryota; kingdom Viridiplantae; phylum Streptophyta; class Magnoliopsida; order Ranunculales; family Circaeasteraceae; genus Kingdonia; species Kingdonia uniflora. The sequence goes on from JACGCM010000060.1 coordinate 273,565, forward strand.
AGGGTTCATCCACAAGATTAAATACGCAAATTGGATATCAAACATCGTGGTAGTACCCAAAAAGAAAGACAAGATCAAGGTTTGCATCGACTTCACAGACCTCAATAAACATACACCGAAGGATAGTTTCCCCCTCCCCATCATCGCGGGACTATTCGATGCCACAACTGGGCATAAGCGCCTCTCTATGATAAACGCAGCTTCGGGATATAACCAAGTAGCCCTTTTGCTTGAAGACCAAAGAAAAACCGCGTTCATCACTGAACAAGGCTTGTATTGTTTCAACGTCATGTTCTTTGGGCTCTAGAATGCTGGCGCGACCTATCAACGACTTGTTACGAGTATGTTTAAACCACTTCCGGGAAAAACCGTTGAAGTCTATATCAACGACATGCTCTGCAAGAGCCTCAAAAAGAAAACCACCTTGAAGGCTTTAATGAAGTATTTGCTACCCTTCGATCATACAACATGAAGCTTAACCTAGACAAATGCCAGTTTGGCGTTTCCTCGAGAAAATTTATTGGCCACTTCATCAGCAAACGAGGCATCGAGATCGACCCTTCATAAATTCGAGCTTTGATCGATATGCCATCCCCTAAAACGAAGAAAGACGTGCAGAAGGTAGCCGGTAAAATAACTGCCCTCAATCGCTTTATCTTAAAATTCTCGGATAGGTGTAAATGATTATTTTCTTTACTTCGCGGTCAAGGTGTCCATAAAAATAAGAAGAAAAATCCTAATATCGAATGGACACCAAACAGCGAGCAGGCTTTCCAAGTACTCAAGACTTACCTAAGCCAACTACTAACAATAAGCACGCCAGTCGAAGGAGAAATGCTATCACTCTACCTCGTAGTGACGGACGAATCCCTAAGCTTAGTTCTCATTCGCGTAGACAAAGGAATCGAGAAACCCGTGTACTTTATCAGTAAAACCTTGACTTCGGCCGAAACCAGGTACACTAAACTTGAAAAGCTTCTACTGAATATCATCAACGCATCAAGAAAGCTCAAGCCCTCCTTTTAGGCACATCGCGTAAGGGTAATCACAAGCTATCCCCTAAGAGAGGTCCTAACTAAAAAAGAAAAATCTAGACTAATACACAATGGTCCATCTACCTCGGAGAACATGTTCGAAAAGAATATCTGAGAAAGGCCAAGTAGTTGCTGACTTTCTAGCAGACTTTCAAGTCGGCATCGCCGACTGGGAGGAACATGAAGACGACATCTTAGAAGAACAAGTCAAATCATCAGACCCTTGGAACCCAAATACAGGCTAGAAACTATTCACAGATGGTTCAGCTGGTCCGAATGGCTCTGGCATAGGCATCGTGCTGGTCACACCTTTGAATGATCGACTGGAGAAAGCCATCAAACTAAACTTTTAGTGTACCAACAATGAAGAAAACTATGAAGCCTTAATCCACGGCCTAGACATGGCCCTCGAGCTGGGCGTGCCTAAGCTAGCAGTATTCATCGACTCACAGTTGGTCCAGAGACATTACACTCGAGAGAATCAGTCCAATGGTCGGATAGCAGAGTATACCGATCTCGTCCGCCAGCGCATGGATCACTTCCCAGATAAATTTATCAATTATACAATTCCCGCAAGGGGAAAACAGACACGCAAACGCCCTCGCATACATGGCGGCCATGTTAAGCTGATTTGAGCCCAAGAAGCTCGACATCGAAGTACTCGAACGCCCAAGTATAGACAACATGGAAATCAACACCATCAATACTGGGGGCGAAGGTCTCGATCCCGAAGACTAGCAAATTATGTTAATCCTGTGGTGTAAGAGTGTAATCTCCCCTCTATGAGATCAGACCCCTACACCAGCTTGAGGGGGAGCATTGACAATTATGTCAGTTGCATTCTACTTTAGTTAACGTATGTAATCGTGATACGTAATACGTGGTCATCCCCCACGTGTGTGTGGGTATTCTAATAGTGGTAGGAGTTCTATTATTAGGAGTTATTTAACTAGAGTTCTAGTAGCAGTAGGAGTTATGTAATGATTTATTTATAAATACAATGAAATGAGGGACATGCGGATTATCTCAAGCCATCGCTCTCTCCTTCATCATGGTATTTTGATACATATAGAGGTTGTAAATTCAACACTAATAAATTTTCAATAGAAGCTTATAGGGATATTTCAAAAAGTTGATGAGGCAAGCAAGAAGTACCCACCGGTGTGTCCAGGAGGCGAGTATATGTTTGTTGGAGTGTCCGACACATGTGGATACTATTTTTTTTTAAATATGGAGTGCCCATGTTACATGGTTCATTGGGAACTAAGGAGATGTTATTCTTAGTTAAATATTAACAAGTAACATTTGCCCATGACACTCGCCGTCAAAATGTATGTGTCGATCAAGTACCTTGATCACACCACTCCACATTATCCACATTCCACAAATGATCAAATTTCTCAACACTCCCAATTCATATAGAATTAATTTTAAGCAAATGTAATAAACTATGTGAGATATGTAGCATACCTGATGTCGAAAAACCAAATAAGAAAACCCAAAGAAGATCACAATGAACGGGAGAAGTATAGGTGTGACCACAGAATAGACAAATCCAAGCAAGAAGTATAATTGTATTCGAGGTTCTGAAGAAGAAAAGTCTAAGCTTCCAGGATCCATAGCATGCTCCCTGTCTTGTACTGTCTTAACTAAGAGTTGATTCTTTAAATGGAACATAACCAGTGGGACCAATCTAAGGATCTCCCCAGCAATTCCAGCCCAGCCATCAACCATTATATATGTAATAAAGAATGTAGCTTTCATTGGAATGGATACCCCAATAGTTTTTGGAATCCTGCAAAAAGTTCACAACTTTAAATTAGGATGTCATACGAAGAAGCATTGACGTTAGATTCTACGATTTACTTTGTTATAGATGGTAATTATAATCTAAATTGAAAAAGAACACTACATACTCTAATGAGGACATCATACACACAATGTCGTCAAAAGCAAAAACAATAATCATTCCAAATCGCTTAAAGCGTTAAACGAAAAGAGAAGCGACCGCTTAATGATAAAAAAAAATCATTTCAAAAATTAAAAACATCAAATGGTTGAAATATAAATGTTCCTGCAAAATCTTAATGCACATTGCACTATTATCATATTAAATTTAATAATTATTATATCAAACATCCTTTTTAATCAAAAAGTTAATTGTGATCCCCATTGATTATTTTTTGGAAGATTTTGTTTAAGGTTGAAATGTTGAAGTTTACGTTTTCGGGTTATGAAGAGATGATAGAGCATCTCCAACAGTGTAGGTTCCCCAGAACCTTGTAAAACCTACACCCAACACCCTCCCAACATATGTTCTCTCTTCTACGTGGAGTGTAAGTACCCAGATACCGTATTAGCTGCCTAAATTGGGTGTAGTTAGTGTCAGTTAACAAAGTGAAAGCCGTGGTGCTCTCCAAGATTCTAAATCCTAGATGTTCTACTTTGCTTAGTCTCATTCGTTTGTTTTTATATTTTATTTGTTCCATTCTTAGTCGCTTATATTCACACTCATTTGTTCCACTCTCTCCTACTCACCCAATCACTCTATTCTAATTAGTTATCCGCACAATTATTAAAAAAAATTGTTTTATTTAAAAAAAAGTTCTATGTTGAATGCCTTTCCACTATTAATTAAGATATTATTCAGTATCATCCCCATTGGAAGTCTAGTAGAATTAGAAGGCTTTTTCGATATTAGTCATATGTTAATCTTTGTTACCCTTAAGTTGTTTTCAGTAAATTTAGTAGAAATCAAATGTGATTGTTTTTTTAAATTAGAATTAAATTTACAACCCTATTTCATATTGTTTACGATTATTCATGATCCTATTGCTCTGATATATAGTCTATAACCGTTTTTCCAACATTATTTTTATTGAAATACAGGTACAAAAGATCATACCTCAAATCAAGGGGCTATGAAAGTGGGAAAAAAAATTATTGTGGCGGTGATAAATCTTACAATATTGTTTCTGATTTCCAAAATAGTTTTCGGCAACCAACCATAAGCCAATTATTTAAACAAAATAAATTATAATCTAATTGCATAAAATGTGCCAGAGAAAAAATGAAAATCCATTTTCTTATTAATCACAAGCATAGAACTACATAACCAAAAATGACGACTATTCTCTTTTTTATCCAAAGATGCAAAAATTACATGTCCAACAAATCCACTATTCAGTGTTGTTTAACCCGATAATTTGCTTAAATTGCATTAGATTTGCAGAAGCTAAAAAAAAAATGCAAGAAAGTACGGTAGCATACTCAATTTTAACTAAGAGAATCAGACAATCATTTCGCAATAATTTGCTCAGGGCTACATAAAATTTATAGAATTTTCCTTAAAAAAGTATGTAAGCAAAGTTAAAAAACATTACTGAAAACTTTCTTTACTAAATGCAAAGTGCAAACAAGTTACGTACTCATTTGCAGCCTGATGGATAAAATTGTGGAGCTGCTGAAATGCCGTTCCGGTAATTATGCTCCCCAGAAACACGTTCACAAGTATGAAAAGGTAATACTTTCCGGCCGATCTCCTCTCTAATAAGGATAGTGACGTGTAACCTTCTATTTTGGACATTGTCATGAGTATTGTTGGAAGAAGAATGAGAAATATCTTTAAAGCAATCCCTGGAAGGAAACCTTGAATCACGGATTTAACAACCTTCCTGTAATTGTGTTTGGGATAATTAATAAATGAAGTTATCATCCCACTGTTAATACCTACCACCTCAAGAACAAATACTATTTACATGATAAAAGTCAACTTAGATGCATCATAATAAGCTAATTTTGTAGAGACCATAATATATTGATCGAATGCTTGAAAAAAAATCCGAAAGTCTTAACTTCAAATATCATATATTGCCTAATAGGATGTTGATTTATCGAGTATTTGTAAGATACTTCAGTTTAGTTTACATTTTACCTACACAATATCCATGGCAAATAATAACTTCTTTATTATTTGCAGATATCCACTTTGCAATGCCATGTTTAATTGGTCAAGAAAGCTGGATTCATTTGTTTCATTTGTTGACACATTCGATTTTTCAACTTTAAACTTCAAAGTTGGTGGCGGATGCTAAAAGTTGAGGCTTAGTCCTTAAAGTTGTACCATAAGAATAACCCATACATTAAGGCAATTTTAGCTCCAACTGCTCCCCAACTCCATCACACCTTAACACCTCCCTCACAATATGGATTTTTCTGGTTTATGACAGACCATACTTAATCAAAGGATTACTCGGCTTTCAGATAGCCGTGCCCCTCTAAGACTCCAAAACTGCTACCTAGGAGAAAATCTAACTCTACAACAAAATGCTCCACTGAAGGCGATGCTCTAACAAGCAAACTTTGACCTCGTGTCTTTCAAGACAATGGTTAGGATAATTATGGAATCGCGCTCATCTACCCTGTATTTATGGTACAAAGTGCGAGGAGCTGTTGGTCCATCACTACAGCTTCTTTGAAATAGGAAATGGCTCGAGCAACCCTGTTTGCTTCTTATCTTTTCCCTAGTTCTGCTGACATACTAGACAAGGCCTCACATAATCACAAATATCACGACCCATCTTAGGCCAGTAATATAAATTCCGCCGCCAGTTGGGCTAGTATACGAGGCTGACCTGGATGCCCCGAAAGTTAAAGTATGGCGAATTTTCTCGAGCAACCCATGTCGAAGATATCCCCACTTAGGCAAAAACATGCTGTTCCCCGTTAGACCATTCTACTAAGCATACAACCTTCAAGTCCTTTCTTGAGCTGCTACTGTGAGACTCCTTGCCAAGGGATCTTTATCTAACCAATCTCAAACTCGGCTTACAAGGGTTCCTTTCAGTTGTGTTACTTAAACACTGTCAGCTGCAGGACACCAGCACACAGGATAACATGCTCATAGAATTGTCATTAGGAGGCGAAAACTCTATTACTGATGGTTTTCGCACTAACAATGGACACTATATCCTAAGAGATTCTTGTGGAACTGCTATTATTGCTTAGCAGGTACCATGAGCCACAAATTAACAATCACAGATGAGCTACATGGCACTGACCACCGCTTTAAGATATCCGTCAAAATGGGATTAACAACGGTCAAAGTCTGCTCTAATGGTGCTAACCTATTCACGAAAACCTGTCTGCACCCATGAAGATGTTAAAAGGACATTGCGGTCCGTGCTCTACCTATTTTACTTAAACAACCTTAAGATAGGCCACAGTTATTGAAGGACTAGCAAAGCTGCCGATCACTAGGTCATCTTGAAATGACAGCTAGGTCCTTCGAAGAAGAACAGAAACGATAAGTCTATTCATCTTTACACTTCACACAGAAGATCAGCTAGGTCCTAAGGGTTTCTTCCAACTTTGATTGTAACACTACAGTCTATTCATTTTCACCTATATTGGAATGGAATTTGACAAATATCCAAAAAGGCCACTCTTTAGAAAATGAGATGCAGTTTTAAAGGTCGTGGACACAGTTTTGGTAGCCAGATTAATTCGACGTGATGAAGTAGGATTTTTGAATGTTTTTTTTTCTTCTTCTTATTGGAGTTCGGGGAACAAACATATAGCCTCTGCTTGGTATCCCACGAAACACCTCCGGGAATAGGAAATATCGGATTTATTTCCAAAATTGATGGTTAGATGCTTGGTATAACTTCGCGAAAAAATTTAATCGGAAATATAACCGATCCCACTAAAAATCCGTCGGGAAGATATGTGAAGAAAAAACCTCCACGGAAGTTCCCGAGATCTAATTCTTTTGCCCCCGACTACTTTTGACGATAAAATAAAATAATAAAAAATCTCTTCTTCCTCTCCTCTCTAACAAGGCAAAAAATCACTCTCAAATCTCTCTCTCTCTCTCTCCAAGAACAACTAACCCCTTCTTTTTGACTTCAATGATATGTTTCTAAGAGCACCCAAACTAAATCATGGGGTGCTAAGAATTGCTACGTTGTAAGCACTTATTTCAGGATGAAGGGGTGTTTATGTGGTTGGGTCAACATAAACAGAGCAACTGCACTCTTTGTGGATGTAATTGGGTTTGCTTAGCAAGTGTTTCATTATATGCCCAGCAGAACTCAAATTGTTAAATTTGTGTTTTGTTAGGTGTTTGTATCCGTGAACACTGAAAATTGGTGGAAATCACTATGAAACTTTGGTGATGGTAACTTGAATTGTGTTCTACAGTGAGTTAGCCCATTGAGGTGTTGGTATCTTGGTGAAGAGGATACTTTTAGAGAGTGTGATTTTCATGGCTTGCGAATGTGGGAAGAAAATCCCTGCAGACCAAGATTTTCTTTATAAAAACTTATCGTGAATATTAACGGGAAAATGTAGAACTCTTACCAAGCATCGGGTAATATCTAAATCGGGAACATTTCCATCGGAAGTAAAAACATTGTTTTCATTTGTGGCATCGCATTTATTAACGGGATACCAAGAAGAGCCATAATGAACACAAAAGCTAGGAGCTACTGGTTCGCCGCAGCTCTACTACCCAAAGTATAAATCATGTAACACCTTTCGCATTGCCATGTATAAGAAGACTGAAGTATATTAATCACTCTCTTCTCTTGAAATTGGCCTGGAACTTCCTCAACTCAAATGATGAATGGTCTAAATTCATGAGAGAGCCAAATTCATAACAAAAGCAGGTAACAAGTCTGTGGCCACGAAATGATCATCCATTTTTGGTCAGGATTGAAATGAGCATTGCCTGAGGTTAAGCTAAATTTAGGATGGCTTATTGGAGATGGTTCTACATTTGATGTTTTGATCTTTGAAGAGATAACTGGTGTTCCAGTAGATCCCTCAAAGATCTTACTGAAAATGATTCCGTCCCTTGGATTAAATTGAAGGCAAAAGCTTGCAGTATCATTGTAGAGGGTAGATGATCAATTCCCCAAGATCTTATGCTAATATTTCACAGGCTTAACACAGATGTCATGAACATCAAAATCTGCAGAGAAAAACCTGATAGGAGTGCTCGGAAGCTTGATATCCATGGAAAATTTTCGGCTAAAAAACACAATGTTATCAAAAATAGAGAGCAGAAAATGTGATGGTCTAAATACCTCTACAGAAAAGCCATTCATCCTCGAACTGCTATGTGGGATTGGAGGCTTAGCCATGGGTGACACGGCCCTAGCCGGGACCGACTCTACAGTGCCCGGAGTGCAGCGGAATAAGGGACCGTGCGGCGTACACGGACGCGAGGTCGGCGTGTACCAGCCATCTTCACTGGCGCGGCGCGCCAGTGGCATACAACCCACGGATGCTAGAGCGACATCCGGATTATCCTGGATACTCGTGAGGGGTCATTGAGTATGTATTCAGTAAAGGCAACAACGCTGAAGGTTCCCTCAATAATTCCTACAGCGTAATCTCTCACGACGCGCGCGAGACGCGGAAAGCACACCTGTCCTGTAGCGGATCAGGGTAGCTCAATATGCCGGTTTCCACCTTAGGGACTCATATCTCAAGGGGCGACGAGCCTGGACTAATTATACTGTCCATCTGAAAGGGGCGGTGCATCTCGGATAGCCCGCGGGGCATAGCGGCGCCATATGAAGCCCTCTAATGAAAACCGGCCCGCATTGCGAGGCAATGTCCCCTAGCCTACCCTAGGCCTAGGAGAACTCATAACTATCCCTTGTAGATAGTCCATGAGCCGGGGTCCTTGATGACCAAGCATTAAAGCTCATTTAGTCATGGGGAGGATCGGACCAAGGTTCCTCCTTAATATAGCTACTAAGTAAATAGTCAACTTCCAAAAGGAAACGTTAAAATGTGAGACGAAGCGTACTGGACCTTTTCGCCCCCTTAACTGAATCCGATTGCGACGAAACTTGGCGTGCTGCTATATTAGGATATAGAGAACAAATACATTCGGACAGAACTCAAAACGCTCGGGTAAATTTGGCCGGCGTTCGGTAGGTCGTCACACCCTCCCGCACTTAAAATAATTTCGACGTCCTCGTCGAGGACCATCGCCAACACGGCTCTGCAAGGATTCAATCTTGTGCATCTTCATGAAACCATCAACTCTCCCGCACTTAGTTCAGAGTACTTTATCTTCTTCTGTACTAGCGGATACTGAGCCCAACTGCTAGTCTCGATGCTGACAACTGTGTCTTCAGAACTGAACCTTAACTTCGCCTATTCCCACTGAAGTGCGTAGTGACCGAACCTTCATACGACTGGAGTCTTCCTTCTCCTTTGGGTATTGTCTCTTGGTCTCGAACCTTCTGAAAAAAAATGTATGGGCGGTGCACTCTAGCATCGCGCCCTCTGAAATGCGCTGCATCCTGCTGCAAAGCGCCTTCTCCCCTGACACTAAGTGGAATGTCGCTCTTCTCGACAAACCAAGGCGTCTCCTCCGGACAGCCCGACGAGGATATCTCCAATCCCGTCCAAAAGTGCGCTCACTTCCGAGTCGCACAATGCCTTCGCTGCTCGAGAGTTCAAACTTCTGTGAATCTCGGCTTCAAACTTCACTCTTCATCTGCGAGTGGTCAGGAGCAAGTCTTCTAAAACAAAGGGGTAACTCACCCCAACTGCATGGAACATCTGCCGCATACAGAACTGCCTGACTGCCCTTCAATCAACTCTGCGAAGGTCTTCCAACCATGTCCGCCCTTCTTACGGACCATCGGGGATACAACATCAAGATGCGGCACTCTAGCCTTACCAGTATAGAACTGAACTGGTACTCATTGTTCACTTGGGCGGGGGAGGGTAGCTCCTAGAAGGTAGCATACTCTCAACGAGGCGCGGGTACTCTGTTCCCTACCGCCAACAAAACCATCGAGGCAGCCTATCTAGGCGCGGGTACTCTATTCCCTACCGCCAGCTAACCATCGAGGTCCGCCATAAAGGCGTTCTATGTGAACTTCTAAAACCCATGAGACATCTATCTGTGCAGCCGCGTTTCTGCTCTACCACTTCGTAGTAGGCCATCATCTAACCCATGTAACGCTAGATGGCATCTGCACCTAACTTGGCTGCAGGAAGGGTGATCGCCACTCCGGCGTCCCTAAAGGTCTCTCCACTCCGGAGGACTCTAATCTGCCTCACTCTCTAAGGAGGACTTCCCAATGCCTCTTCCCTGACGAGGACTTCTCAATGCCTCTTCTCTAACGAGGACTTCTCAATGCCTCTTCTCTAACGAGGACTTAACACTGGCATCTGTACTTGCCAAACTCTGGTGGTAATGACCCATGCTGGAACCTGCGTACATCTGCGTCACAACTTACAGCTCTTCCCACACTCGATAAGCTCGACGTCCGCATCGAGAACAAAGCTGTGACATATAACTGACGGACTACTGAAGCGTTTCTCCATCTCTACATCCCTACTCCAACCTGAGTACTTGGGGAACTTGGGAACAAGATACTGTCACTGTACCTATCGCCCTGAGCTCGTTGGCTTGCCATGTCCAACTGCTATCAAACTCGCGGAGACCAACCTTCATACTGTCGCAATCATCTTTGAACTGAAGCGTAGCCATTCTCTGTCTCTTGAACTAGCTTCAACAAACGCAGCCAACTCTAACCGGTCACGGAGATGTGGTCTTCTAGAGACACTCCATCGATATAAACAAAGAACGAGGCGCGGGAACTCTATCCCTACCGCCAACCACCAAGTGATAAGGAATTGGGAAACTAACATCCAATTCCGCTCAGGATCTTTCATCCTAGAGCAATCTTCCATCTGAGATCATGTCTGAGGTAACCCGCACAACTGACTGAAGCTCAACTCTGTTCTGCGACAACCACGTAACTTACTAACCTTCGGAAACGTGAGTCTTCCATCTGTGAGCTCAAAATGACCCAGAACCATCATGTGGAACAACATGGATCAACTCGGCTAGAGCACTCGAACGCCGACAAACCTGAAACTCACCTCGGAGCCAGAAAACAAACATCACTCGGCAACTTGCCTTCTTGGAGTGATCAAAGCAGGGTCCCAAGTAGCTGGGGACCAACTGCGGATAAGCGACAACCCATCTGGGAGGTCGCAGTTCATGTCGCGTCATAACGAATCACTCTGCCTTCAACGTCTACCTGACGATATCACTGTGTGCAAACTCGGGACCCAAACCATGTCTTCATCTCTTACTTCATGCCGCTTCATCTTCGGCGCATGACATTCACCTCTGGAATGTCTCAATGTCCAACTCAGGACAATCACAACGAGTATCTCTCAGGATTCTTCAATCTTTAGTAGACACTAAGGAATTCCAACCAAACCAAGCATCGCGGCTTCCACACGAAAGTACTCGGTAACTGACGCTGACCATACCGATCTCTGCTGAGGGGCATCGTCCTTGCTCACAACTGTTACTAAACTTCGCAGCGCGGATACGGACCGAATGCAATAACAACCTGCTAGATCGCTCTATTACTATTCTTCATAGAGCATCTGCGACACTGATCAGCCTTCTAGAGACAACCAACGATATAGATCATCGCGTCCAACTCAAATCTCAATCCTCCTCTTAGCGTCACTGTCCAAAGCACATTTAACTTGAGCAATCTCGCGCTCGGATATGGAGCCTTTCTCTTGCGTCCAATATCGACTGACATGTAGGCAACACACTCTACAAGCGTTCACAACGGTGCTTGGAACATCTCTAGGGAGCAACTACGGCTCTGGAGAGAACAACAGCCAAATGGGTAACCCATACTACCAACTCGGGAATCATTACTCCGTTTACTCCGACGGACGTAGGCACAACCCATCTACGCTCTGACAAGCAAACTCCCAGCAAGCCTTGCTCGGATAAGCCTAGACCCAACTCTGCCTAGCTCAGGCAGACGTAGGCACAATCCATCTACGCTCTACCAACTCAAGAGCTAAGCTTCAACAAGCTATTCTCGCTCTGATACCAACTGACACGGCCCTAGCCGGGACCGACTCTACAGTGCCCGGAGTGCAGCGGAATAAGGGACCGTGCGGCGCACACGGACGCGAGGTCGGCGTGTACCAGCCATCTTCACTGGCGCGGCGCGCCAGTGGCATACAACCCACGGATGCTAGAGCGACATCCGGATTATCCTGGATACTCGTGAGGGGTCATTGAGTATGTATTCAGTAAAGGCAACAACGCTGAAGGTTCCCTCAATAATCCCTACAGCGTAATCTCTCACGACGCGCGCGAGACGCAGAAAGCACACCTGTCCTGTAGCGGATCAGGGTAGCTCAATATGCCGGTTTCCACCTTAGGGACTCATATCTCAAGGGGCGACGAGCCTGGACTAATTATACTGTCCATCTGAAAGGGGCGGTGCATCTCGGATAGCCCGCGGGGCATAGCGGCGCCATATGAAGCCCTCTAATGAAAACCGGCCCGCATTGCGAGGCAATGTCCCCTAGCCTACCCTAGGCCTAGGAGAACTCATAACTATCCCTTGTAGATAGTCCATGAGCCGGGGTCCTTGATGACCAAGCATTAAAGCTCATTTAGTCATGGGGAGGATCGGACCAAGGTTCCTCCTTAATATAGCTACTAAGTAAATAGTCAACTTCCAAAAGGAAACGTTAAAATGTGAGACGAAGCGTACTGGACCTTTTCGCCCCCTTAACTGAATCCGATTGCGACGAAACTTGGCGTGCTGCTATATTAGGATATAGAGAACAAATACATTCGGACAGAACTCAAAACGCTCGGGTAAATTTGGCCGGCGTTCGGTAGGTCGTCACAATGGGTGTCTTCCTACAGATGAAAATATGAGAAAGGAAGGTATAACAATGATCTCTAGATGCTGGTTTTGCAATAATGAGGAGGTATCTACAAACATTGTTATGTGGGATTGCCCATTCAGCAAGAACCTCGTGTCATGAAAATCACTGATTTTCAAGGTTAGTATTTCTGTGTTGAATCTTATAAATCTAGTTAAAGAAGCTGACAATATGAACCCAAGATCTTTGGTTGGGAGGAGTGCGGGGTGGCTCAAATTTGCTTTGGAGTTCATTTCTTTGATGTGGGGTAGATATCCCTAGAACCAAAAAAAGTCAAATGGTTCGGAAAAAAACAAGACGCTGCCTAGTTGTCCAAAACCTGCATGAAGAACAGCCAGGATGACTTGAGCAGTATACAGTTTAAGAGTTCCTGCTCATCCTAGAAAAGTTTCTTCTATTAAATCTTGTTACTGTGAGCTTCCTAATTTTGGGGAAGTGAAAACTGATATTGATGGTGCTGCAAAAGGAAACCAAGGTAAAAGGGATATTGGCTTCATTATTAGAGACTACTCTGGAGAGGTGCTCATAACTTTCTCTATGGGGCTGGCGGTGGTAAATAGCTTCATGGCTGAGTGTAGAGCAATTGTGAAAGGGGTTGCATGTGCACTAAGCCATTAAATAGACTAATCATCAAGAAAATACGGTAATCCATCCCTCAATTTAATGAATATCTTTTGTTATCAGGCTTTCATGCCATAAATGCACGTTTGCCTTATAAACAGTAGAAATAACTTATATCACTCTAATCTTGGTTATTTTGTAGCATTGCGCCATGAGATATTCACAAGTATAACTAGAAATTTAATACACATGTCAGAACAAGTTTATGATGCCAATAGATCTACAACAGATAAAATAGAATAAGAAATGAACTTACTTTTCAATTATTGGTTTTAGAAAAGGCATCACCTTCTCAATGCCATCAATATTGGCCAGAGACTGAACAAGTGCAATTGGAATCATGAAGAAAAACGTAAGGAAGAAAGTTGAAACGGCCATAATCAATCTTCGAATGGTAAGTTCAAAAAATGGAATTGCAAGGTTAGCCCAATAAACATCACGCGGCTCGGGAGCCCACTCAGTCAACCACGTAGTGGGATTGCTTGATTGTTGAGTTTGAGCACAAACGGCTGCTCCCCATCGGGTTCTGAATGAAATAAATGCTGCGGGCATTATAGCCTTAGGATCTTCAACAACCATTTGCCTTTCAGAAGCTTCCTGCAACGAAGAAGAAACTGAAGAAATTAACAAATTTTAGTATGTAAAAGAGAATGTATCCTTTAAGTAACATGACTAACCATTCCTCAACACAAGATAACTATGTTGAAGCATGAAACGATGTCGAAACGAGATAACTATGTTAAGAGTACACCATGAAACGATGTCGGACGAGATAACTATGTTGAAGCATAGTTATTGTTGCACTAAATCATTAGGGAACGAATCACATTCACAATTTTGAAGATTATCAGATAACCTAGTCTGAACCCAAATTTCAAATTAGAATTACATAGGAATCGTGATAGTATCCACGACCACGCATAGCACATTTCATATGTCGTGTGCGCACCTTTTTTATTTAGTTATTGTTATTTACTATGACCTCTCGAATAATAGGACTAATTTCCTAATTAGATTAGTATTAGGGTTTATATTTGTGCTAGGTCTCTTCTCCTATAAAAGAAAGCCTAAGCTTAGTTTATTTTTAATGTTGGTTTTAGTGAGAGAAAGGCTTAGCTTTAGAGAGTTAGAAGAGTTTGGGGTAAAACTCATAAACCCTAGGTTTCTGACCTTTATTTTTAAGCGATTAAGTGAGTTTAATTCAAATGCGAGTTTTAGGTTAGTTTAATTGAGAATTAGATCGTTGCCTCCGCGAAGTTTTTACCAAAATGGTACCAGAGCGAGGTTTGTTCTTTAGGATTTTTTTTCTTAAACCGACTGCTACAGTGATTTCGGCATCTGCTACAGTGATTTCTACGTTGCTACAGCGATGTTAAGCCAAGAAGATTTAGAAGGACTATGAAGCAAATTTAGGTGGAAAGACTGCGAAGTAGAAGATTACATGCTAAATTGGATAGAAGAAAGATTTGAAAAGGACGAAGGCGCACTTCTATGGAGAGAAGCCAATGAAGTATGGATTCCAAATCGTCATGCATCGCAAATGTTTTTATGTTTAAAAAATGATCTGACAACAAGGGAGGCGTTTCAGATGCTTGAGAACTCTAATGTCAAAAAAGATGGGTATCGGACAAGGGTAGGTGTTGAAATCGATATAAATGGCTTGAAGATTAACCACTACGATGTACCGAGGGAGAGAGAGGTTCCCCGTGTGACCGATTTCGTAGGTGGGATAGGCGAAGACGCGTTGAAGAGTTCACGGCCATGGTTCCACGAAGGGGTCGTGATTATGCTGCGTGAAGTCCACCCGATCGAAGTTACGAACCAAAAGTTCCAATAGAAAGACAATACCGTTTTAAAACATGTAAATCCCATCGAGACTCCGGTGACCCAAACGTTGCATCGACATGATCTAACATCTCCGGTGGTCACCTCTCTAAAGGGTTTATAGGATCGAAGCCCAACATCTCAGGATCAACATTTCGATGCAACAATTCATGAGAGGGGACAATGAGAGATTGCTCGCAAAGCAAGTGAGGATAGAGTAATTAATTTTGGTGATATGCAGGGACACATTTAGGAACCAAGAGGGAGTAAATTCTCGCAGCCGGGTGTACCGAAATAGTTTCGTATGTTGACCCTTATTAGATAGAGTTTATGGTTCGTTCTTTCGACTCTGTGGGTCCGATGTCTTAGCGACTTCAAGTATAACGTATAGTGTCCGCAGTTGGTAATACAATGAAGCAACATGAGCTTCAAAATGATGTGTTACAACGTCCAAATGGTATACTAGCAAGTTACGGTAAAATTCGTGGCCATATTCCCAAGCTGTTAAGCGTACACTTTTGGTTTCATATTGATGCGTTGCAGATTTTCTTGCCAACGAACTCTTCTTAGATGGGGAAAGTTGATAGAAATCGTGGTAGTATCCACGACCACGCATAGCATGTTTCATACGTCATGTACGTACCTTTTTAGAAGAAATTTTTGTATTAGGCCTAAAGTATCTTATAAATTACATTTGATACCTCATACTTTTAAAAACTGCGTAAGGACCCTATTTTTACATATTAGTTTCATCTAGTACCCTGAAATTTTAATATACCAAATTTGCCCTTATTTTGTAAGAAGCAATATAGTTTGCTTCCTTGAACCTGATGAACGGGTAAACAAGATAAAAACAAACAATAAAAAATCCAGATAAATGTAAAGATGAGCTCGATTATTGCCTTGCATCATCACCATCCCCTCTCTCTTAACTTCATGGTTTGTTTCACATAGGCAAAGAACAAGATCAAAAATGAAGAGAGAAATGCCTAGCAATGTCTTAAATTTTTCCGTGTCGATTCATAAGGTATATATAACAACTTCATGCCTACTCTCAATCGCTCAAACCTCCATAATACTCTGTAATTAGACAACCCCACAACAACAACAACACCCAGACTACAGAGAAGTTTCAAAGACATAAAATGTGCGAAATCTTTTGAGGAAATTGGAGAAAAAACAATGCAACGGGGTTAGAAAGAGACCCACACAGAAACACTAACGTTTGAAATGTTTGCAGCAATTTTAGATTTGAAAATGGCTTCTCATCAATAAGATTGTACTATCAAAAATGGGTACTTAGCAATTTGTGTGTTTTAGGATTTAGAATCTTCGGTTTGTTGGAATGGGTCATTAGATATTATACAATAGATCGATTTTACATGCAAATGCAAATGCTCGAATTCTAACGATTGCTTAAACCCCTAAAAAGTAAATGTGATGAATGTTTGTAAATCATGTAAAGGTCCATAAATTGGGAGACACTAAGTCAAACTTTCAGCTTTATGGAATCTCATAGCAATAACCATGGTAGATAAGTTGCACTGTGAGCAATCTTTTTGGGAAATATCAATTTCTTGGTTCATAGTTTATTGAGATAGTTGCAGACGTTTGGAGGGGGAGGAAAGAACCGGATAAATAGTAATTTCAGAAATCAAAATAGGGATAGTTTTGGCATTCAAAAATATCATGGTAGTAATTGCAACATAAACTTCAAAAACAGGGTCTACACGTAATTTCTTCAACTTTGAGGTACTAAATGTAATTTTAGGAGAAGTGTAGGCCTTGTACAAAAATTCCTTCCCTTTTTTATTTAGTTATTTATATTTACTTTGACCCCTTGAATAATAGGACTAGTTTCCTAATTAGATTACGATTAGGGTTTCTATTTGTGTTAGGTTTCTTCTCCTATAAAAAAAAACTAAGCTTAACTTATTTTGTAAGTTCGTTATATTCATTACTAGCACCTATTTCTATTATCAGCCTATGTGTTTTACATAAACTGGAATACTCGCACTAGTCATTCATAAAACAAGATATTATGGCTAGTTAAGATAGAAACTTGGACCCGATATTGAAAATGGAGGTGCAACTCTTAACTTTTCATTATCTAGGATGCATATAATTATCACATGTATCTTAAAACATAATAGTGTTAACCTTTTTTTATATTATTGTTACTTTAAATTCACAATCTATTATAATGTAACTAAAGAATTTAACACCATTGATGATTCCAAACTCTCTTATTCAATAAATTGGAATAACAAAATAACCCTCTAACTGAAACAACTCAATAACAATTGACAACTACTAACCCTAGGGATGACTTTTATACAGAGAAACCCTAATCCTACTAGCATTAGGGTTCCTACAATTAGGAGACTCTCTCCAACAGTTAACCCACTAACACATTACATCAAAATAAAAGAAAATACAAAATAACTAAAAAAGCATGAAGAGTGGCATCGACTAATCGACCTAGAGAGAGACGCCTTCTCCCTAATTATACGTACACGGAAGATAACGTGTTAAATCATATTATATAAACCAGAAAGGAACATAAGTTTAACAAGACAAAAAAAAAGACCAGATTGTGCTTCATGCATTTAGATTGTTCTTGAAATATAAATTGGTGAATGAGATGTGTTCTTTTACATTTTTATGGTTTATAAGTTTTTAAAAAATATTGAAGGAAAATACAGTAATTCTTGACAAAACATAAAAAATATTTGGGGTATTTCCGTCTCGTAACCCAACATTATCGATTTGATTAGAAAAAAAAACACAACTAAAATCTCATTTGCTTCTCCCTAGCCACACTAACTGTCACATTGTCCTCTCACTCTCTTTCACGACTTTTTCTCTTCTACCCCTTCTCATGTTGCATGCCATCTCGGTACTTTCATCTACCGCTTTTCCAAGAATTTGTTTCTCTGGAGTCACACTTTTATCCCCACAATACTGCCATCTTTGTATTTTCATTCCCCTCTCCCCCCACTTTCGCCATTTCCCTCCATCTCCACCCCTCTCCACCTTAACCAATTAAAGCATTTTTTTCATTGCACTCTTTGAGTTGCAATGCAGAAGGCATGTACTTGTAAAGTAGTAGTGTCAAAGGTACGACTTTGTAAGGTTGTAGTGCTGAAGGCACGCAGCGTCTATTCATTAAAAGAGTGTTCTTCCGTGGTGAGCACAGGCACACACAAGTCAATACACTATATTACTTTGATAATGGTGTACATGTGTTTATAAATAATATGTACGATGTTAATGACCTATGAGATGTTGAAAATATATATATATATATATATATATATATATATATATATATATATGCCGATAAAATTATCCATGATGTATCCAACAAGTATCATTGTCTACATTCGAAGTTTTACCACTTGGATACTCGTATTAGGAGCATCTTGGTGGGAAAAGGTATCATAGGTAACATGCGCATATTAAATGAAAGAATTTTTTTTGAAAGCAACCTATAGAGGGAAGACTTACTTCTTTACATAGCTTCTCAATCTCATCAGTGTAATAGTCAATTGCATCAACATGTTTTCCCCAAAGACCCCATAAACCTGTCTGTATACAAGGTAACTTATACTGACCAGCGATTGAGTAAAGATACTTAAATATTGGAAAAATTATTTTAAGTAACCAAGGAACAAATGAAAGGACAAGTAAAAACTTTATCATGCAAGGAAAAATACCTTTGTAGTTGGCCTCTTGTCGGAATTCCGATCAAATTTGTTCTGATAGTAGTTAAGCCGGTTTTGCAAACCTTTCTTTTTTTCCACCATTTTTGTAAGACTATTTGCATTATAGACAACCTAAATTCAAAAAATGTCAAATTAAAGCAAACAAATCATGTATATTAGGAACTATCATCCTGGTCATGTTTATGGCCCTCCTGTTAAAACATAAACATATTACCGGACACGATTGAGGGCATTCCCTTAGAGCATGTACCCATACTGTACATGCACATTGATTTTGTTTGTATTTGTTGTTTTATTATTAGGATTTGTGATAGGTCAAGGTCGTCCCCCACCCGACTCGGAACCTAGTTGGCTTCTCTTTCTTCTCTAGAATATTATCTTGTAATTTAGTATTATTATATTAGGATCTCTTTTGTTTTAAAAATTAGATTTGATTTAGAATTGCTTAATAAAAGGGATTTCCATAAAATGAAGTTGCCGCAAATGTGAGATCCCCTTATTTTATAAAAGAAGGGACTATGCAAAGGTTTAGAGGTGGTTGCTTGAGTTGAGTTTGTTTTACTGTTAGATGAATTAATAAAGTTATTTTTGGACAATCAAACTAGGGTTTCAAGATATTTTTAGTGATTAAATAAAATAAGAGTTAGAACACCCTAAGCTTCCGTCGATTGGCTCCTATTAACTTGTCCTTTTAATGATACAAAAATAGATATTACTTAAATCTCTTTTTTAAGAAACCAGGGTGATCCATCCTGGTTCATAGTTTCACCATTTACCTGACTAATCCATGGGACACGTGAGAACCGCGCCAATCCACATGCCGGATAAGTTAAGAAAACCAGGACCTTCACCCACACCATAAATATCAAGGTAAAAGAGCATATGGTACAGGAGGATATGCATGGAGCCATATATAGCAGACAGTTCTTGTTTTATGACTAGACGTAAGTCCAACATTAGATTTGCAACTCTTTGTGGTCGCATCAACCACGACGTAGTGTCTCCTACTTAGCGCACTCTTTGTGGGGACTTCTCTCCTATAAAGAGGAGTCTTAGGGAGGAAGGTAAATAGTGTTGGAGTTTGAGAAAAACCCTAGCTGATGGGTAGATAGATAGATAAATAGATAGATAGATAGATAGAGAGAGAGAGAGAGAGAGAGAGAGGGGTTTACATTTTCTGTTTTACTAGTCAATTAATAAAGAGTTGTTACTTTCTGTTTTAATCGTTGGCTTCCGCTAGTTTTCGTATAAACTTGGTACCAGAGCTAGGTTCGTTCCAAAGCAAAACTTTAATTTTTGTAATCAAAGATGGTGGGTAATAACAAGAAAAAGACGGGGTCACGTCAACCAACTCAATGAGATCGATTACGTGATCTAGAGGAGAAGATGGAGGAGTTTAGGGTCGCGACAAAGAACTCAATATAAAAGTTCCAGGCGCAATCAAAGCAAACCAATCGAGCCTTAAACTCGATCTTGCAAGCGATTACGTCTAGCACTACTAAAGGCCAAAAAGGAATTAGTGCGGGGGTAACGGATAGCGTGGCATCGTCAAGAGGAAGAGGGGTACCATTGGGTTCACTTATAAGGGATGCGCGGAACATGGGGATCTAGGCGACTAATGTTAGAAGTATTAGGCGTGGTAGGGGTTTCTCTACAATGATTAATTTAGAGACGGTGTTCAACGAAGAAGAGGCATTGTTTACGTCGAATAGTTTCGAGGGTCTCAATGTGCAAGATGTAGAAAGTGAAGACAAACTTGTGGACTCCGAAGAGAGAGAGTTCGTGATTGTCTCTAGGGGGAGCGGATCCTCATCCCGATGTAGGGGTTGGGGATCAAATTACGGCGGTGCCAAAACAAGAATTGGGACGTGAGTCGTCAAATATGGGGATGTCAAGGCCACGAATTCTGGCAGCCGTTAAGGACCATCACGTGAGGATGCCGGCACCAAACCGCCAAACCCTAGCGGTGTCGGTCCCCGAAAACAAATAGCAACCGAACTCAGGATTGATCCCAAGGCAAGACCCGATCCAGCAGGTGTAGCTGGAACCGAACTAGTAGGTAAACCCTATCCAAGTCCAGCAACTGAACCCGAACCAAGTCTAGTTACTGAACCCGAACCCGAGTCCGTAAACAACCCCGATCCAGATCCAACAAGTGATCCCGATCCGGGTCCAATTACCGAATCCAAATCACGTCCAACCAATGTTACGGGCCCAGGTCCAAACTCAACAGCCAAACCCTATTGTTCACCCACAACCCATTTTTAAATAGTCGGGCACCCAACAATCTAGAACCAAGCCACAGAGCACGGTGGGGGTACGACCGAAGCAACGCAAGAACCTCTGGCTACATCCCACGCAGGTAGTTCCAGGTTGTCAGGGTGTGCACACACGATCATTTCAGATAGCGGTACAAGGGCAGGGATAGGTCATAAACACCGGAGGGGATAGCACACAACCTCAATATGGGTAATGTACTGGGGACTAGCGCAACCAAGCACCACAAACAACAATGCCGACCATTTTACACCAATTGGGGGTAGCTCCTTATGTAACACCTCGGACACAGCGTGTACCTACACCTCCACAAGGCGCAAGGCCTACAGGTACAGTTTCAGAAAAGGCAATAGGCAACAGGAAATACTTTTGCAAATGAAGGTACCTTTTGGTATGCAGTGAATCGGGTAACAATCGGGGGTATGGTGACAGGTATGTACCTTTCGGCATGCACAAGCCATCTTCACGGGCACGACGCGCCAGTGGAATAGAACCACGGATGCTTGAGCGATATCCGGATAATCCTGAATACTCGTGAGGGGTCATCGAATATGTATTCGTAAGGCAACAACGCTGAAGGTTCCCTCAATAATCCCTACAGCATAATCTCTCGTGATGGGGCACGAGGTACGGATAGCACAACTGTCCTATAGCGGATCAGGATAGCTCAATATGCCGGGTTCCAGATATGGGACATGTATATCTCAAGGAGCGACGAGCCTGAACTGATTACATAGTCCATTTATAGGGGCGGTGCATCACGATTGGCTCGCAGGGCATAGCGACGGCATAGCGGCGCCATATACAAGCCCTATCTGTAAAAGCGGCCCGCATTGTGAGGCAATGCCTCCTGGCCTTCCCTAGACCAAGGAGAACTCATGATTATCCCTTGTAGATAGCCCATGAGCCGGGGTCCAAGATGACCAAGCTATAAAGCTCTTTTAGTCATGGGGAGGCTTGGACCAAGGTTCCTCCTTAATATAGCCACTAAGTAAATAGTTAGTTTCCAAAAGGAAACGTTAAAACTTGAAACGAAGCGTACAGGCACTTCTCGCCCCCTTAACCAATTCCGATTTCAACGAAACTTAGCATGCAGCTATATTAGGGTCTAGAAAACATATATCCAAGGTCAAAACTCAAAACGCTCGGGCAGATTTGCACGGCGTTCGGTAGGGCGTCACACCCTCCCGTCGATAACCTTTCTTCAACACGGCCCTACAAGGATTCAATCTTCTGCATCTTCAAGAAACTAACAACTCTCGCGTAATTAGTTCAGAGTACTATATCTTCTTCTGCACTAGCGGATACTTAACCCAACTGCTAGTCTCGATGCTGACAACTGTGGTCTTCGCGACTGAACCTTGTTCTTCGGCCTTTCTAACTGAAGTGCATCGGTGACTGAACCTTCATTTAAACTCTGGAGTCTGCCTTCTCTTCTGGATATTGTCCCGCGGCCTTTAGCCTTCTAATAAATGTATGGGCGGTGCTTCCTAGTATCGCGCCCTCTAAAATGCGTTGAATCCTACTCCAAAGCGCCTTCTCCCCTGACACATTTGGAATGTCGCTCTACTCGACAAATTTGGCGTCTCCTCCGGACAGTCCGACGAGGATATTTGCAATCCCTTCAGAAAGGTGCGCTCTCTTCCGAGTCACACCGGTGGGCTCTTCTTTCGAGTCGCACAATGCCTTTGCTGCCCGAGAGTTCAATCTTCTGTGAATCTCGGCTTCAAACTACACTCTTCTTTTGCGAGTGGTAAGGAGCAAATCTGCTAAAAATAAGGGGTAAACTCTCCCCATCTGCTACGGAACACTTGCCGCACTTTGAGAAACTGCCTGACTGCTCTTTCAACTAACTCTGCAAAGGTCTTCAAACCGTGTCCGCCCATCTTACGGAACATCTGGGACACAACATCAAGATGCGGCACTCTAGCCTTACCAGTATAGAACTGAACTGGTACTCATTGTTCACTTGGGCGAGGGAGGGTAGCTCCTAGGAGGTAGCATACTCTCAACAAGGCGCGGACCACTTTGTCCTACCGCCAACAAAACCATCGTGGCAGCCCACCAAGGCACAGGAACTCTGATTGACCCTACCGCCTGCTAACCAACGAGGTTCGCCATAAAGGCATCCTGTGTGAACTTGGAAAACCCATAAGACATCGATCTGTGCAGCCACGTTCTGCTCTACCACTTCGTAGTAGGCCATCATCTAACCAATTGTGCGATAGATGGCATCTGCACCTAACTTGGCTGCAGGAAGGGTGATCGCTACTCCGGCGTCACCAAGGTCTCTCAACTTCGGAGGACTCCAATCTGCCTCACTCTCCAAGGAAGACTTAACACTGGTGTGACGACCTACCGAACGCCGGCCAAATCCACCCGAACGTTTTGAGTTTTGTCCGAATGTATATGTTCTCTATATCCTAATATAGTTGTACGCCAAGTTTCATCGAGATCGGATTCAGTTAAGGGGGTGAAAAGGGCCAGTACGCTTCGTCTCATGTTTTAACGTTTCCTTTTGGAACTTGACTATTTACTTAGTAGCTATATTAAGGAGGAACCTTGGTCCGATCCTCCCCATGACTAAAAGAGCTTTAATGTTTGGTCATCAAGGACCCCGGCTCATGGACTATCTACAAGGGATAGTTATGAGTTCTCCTAGGCCTAGGGAAGGCTAGGGGACATTGCCTCGCAATGCGGGCCGGTTATCCAAAGAGGGATTCATATGACGCCGCTATTCCCCGCGGGCTATCCGAGACGCACTGCCCCTTACAGATGGACAATATAAATAGCCCAGGCTCGTCGCCCCTAGGGATATGAGTCCCTTATCTGGAAATCGGCATATTGAGCTACTCTGATCCGCTACAGGACAGGTGTGTTTTCCGTACCTCGCGCGCGTCGCGAGAGATTACGCTGTAGGGATTATTGAGGGAACCTTCAGCGTTATTGCCTATACCGAATACATATTCGATGACCCCTCACAAGTATCCAGGATTATCCGGATGTCGCTCTAGCATCCGTGGGTTGTATGCTACTGGCGCGCCGCGCCCGTGAAGATGGCTAGTACACGCCGACCGCGCATCCGTGTACGCCGCACGGTCCCTTATTCCGCTGCACTCCGGGCACTGTAAAGGCAGTCCCGGGCTGGGCTGTGACAGATGGTATCAGAGCTAGACTTGTTTGGTCTAGGCTTATCCGAGCAAGGCTTCTTGGGCGTTTGTTTGTCAGAGCGTAGATGGATTGTGCCTACGCCTGTCAGAGCATATCAGAGCCTATATTCTCGCTCTGACAGATGGTATCAGAGCAAGAATAGCTTGGTAAGGCTTAACTCTTGAGTTGGTAGAGAGTAGATAGATTTTGCCTACGTCTCTCAGAATCGGTCTAGAGTTGGGCCGAGTTATCAGATCTTGTTAGAGCAGATCTTTGTGATGGTTCCCGAGTTGAAAATGTGGGATACCTACTTGTCAGTTGTGATCTTCAGAGCCGTAGTTGCTCCGTACAGATGATCCAAGCACCGTTGTGAACGCTTGTAGAGTGAGTTACCTACATGTCAGTTGATATTGGACGCGAAAGAAAGGCTCCATATCTGAGCGCGAGATTGCTCATGTTAAGTGTGTTTTGGACAATGACGCTAAGAGAAGGATTGATATTTGAGTTGGACGCGATGGCCTATATCGTTGGTTGTCTCTAGAAGGCTGGTCAGTGTCGCAGATGCTCTATGAAGAATAGTAATAGAGCGATCTAGCAGGTTGTTATTGCATTCGGTCCACATACGCACTGCAAAGTTTAGTAACAGTTGTGATCAAGGACGATGCCCCTCAGCAGAGATCGATATGGTCAGTGTCAGCTACCGAGTACTTTCGTGTGGAAGCCGCGAAGCTTGGTTTGGTTAGAATTCCTTAGGGTCTACAGAAGATTGAAGAATCCTGAGAGATACTCGTTGTGATTGTCCTAGGATGGACACAGAGACGTTCCGGAGGTGAATGTCATGAGCCGAAGATGAAGCGGCATGAAGTAACAGATGAAGACATGGATTGGGTCCCGAGTTTGCACACAGTGATATCGTCAGGTAGACGTCGAGGGCAGAGTTTCTCGTTGTTAGGCGACATGAACTGCGACCTCCAAGATGAGTTGTCGCTTGTCCGCAGTTGGCCCCCAATTACACGGGACACTGCTTTGATCACTCATAGAAGGCAAGTTGCGGAGTGATGTTTGTTCTCTAGCTCTGTAGTGAGTTTCAGGTTTGTCGGCGTTCGAGTGCTCTAGCCGTGTTGATCCATGTTGTTCCCCAAGATGGTTATGGGTCATTTAAGCTCACAGATGGATGAAGACTCACGTTTCCGAAGGTTAGTAAGTTACGTGGCTGTCGCAGAACAGAGTTGAGCTTCAGTCAGTTGTGCGGGTTACCTCATGGAAGATTGCTCTAGGATGAAAGATCCTGAGCGGAATTGGATGTTAGTTTCCCAATTCCTTATCACTTGGTGGTTGGCGGTAGGGATAGAGTTCCCGCGCCTCGTTCTTTGTTTATATCGATGGAGTGTCTCTAGAAGACCACATCTCCGTGACCGGTTAGAGTTGGTTGCGTTTGTTGAAGCTAGTTCAAGAGACAGAGAATGGCTACGCTTCAGTTCAAAGATGATTGCGACAGTATGAAGGTTGGTCTCCGCGAGTTTGATAGCAGTTGGACATGGCAAGCCAACGAGCTCAGGGCGACGCGACAGGTGCAGTGACAGTATTTTGTTCCCCAAGTACTCAGGTTGGAGTAGGGATGTAGAGATGGAGAAACGCTTCAGCAGTCAGTCAGTTATATGTCACAGCTTTGTTCTCGACGCGGACGTCGAGCTTATTGAGTGTGGGAAGAGCTGTAAGTTGTGACGCAGATGTACGCAGGTTCCAGCATGGGTCATTACCACCAGAGTTTGGCAAGTACAGATGCCAGTGTTAAGTCCTCGTCAGAGAAGAGGCATTGAGAAGTCCTCCTTGGAGAGTGAGGCAGATTAGAGTCCTCCGAAGTGGAGAGACCTTGGTGACGCCGGAGTAGCGATCACCCTTCCTGCATCCAAGTTAGGTGCAGATGCCATCTAGCGTTACATGGGTTAGATGATGGCCTACTACGAAGTGGTAGAGCAGAAACGTGGCTGCACAGATAGATGTCTCATGGGTTTTGCAAGTTCACACAGGACGCCTTTATGGCGGACCTCGATGGTTAGCTGGCGGTAGGGATCAGAGTACCCGCGCCTAGATAGGCTGCCTCGATAGTTTTGTTGGCGGTAGGACAGAGTGGTCCGCGCCTCGTTGAGAGTATGCTACCTTCTAGGAGCTACCCTCCCTCGCCCAAGTGAACAATGAGTACCAGTTTAGTTCAATACTGGTAAGGCTAGAGTGCCGCATCTTGATGTTGTATCCCCGATGTTCCGTAAGAAGGGCGGACATGGTTTGAAGACCTTTGCAGAGTTGATTGAAGGGCAGTTAGGCAGTTTCAGTGTGCGGCAGATGTTCCGTGCAATTGGGGAGAGTTTACCCCATGGTTTTAGAAGACTTGCTCCTTACCACTCGCAGATGAAGAGTGAAGTTTGAAGCCGAGATTCACAGAAGATTGAACTCTCGAGCAGCGAAGGCATTGTGTGACTCGGAAGTGAGCGCACTTTTGGGACGGGATTGCAGATATCCTCGTCAGGCTGTCTGGAGAAGACGCCCTTGGTTTGTCGAGAAGAGCGACATTCCACATAGTGTCAGGGGAGAAGGCACCTTGCAGCAGGATGCAGCGCATTTCAGAGGGCGCGATGCTAAAGCGCACCGCCCATACAATTTTCAGAAGGTTTGAGACCAAGAGACAATATCCAGACGAGAAGGCAGACTCCAGAGTTGGAATCAAGGTCAGTCACCACGCACTTCAGTTGGTAAGGGCAAAGTTAAGGTTCAGTTCTAAAGACACAGTTGTCAGCATCGAGACTAGCAGTTAGACTCAGTATCCGCTAGTGCAGAAGAAGATATAGTACTCTGAACTAAGTGCGGGAGAGTTGTTGGTTTCTTGAAGATGCAGAAGATTGAATCCTTGCAGAGCCGTGTTGAAGAAGGTTCTCGACGAGGACGTCGAGATTATTTTAAGTGCGGGAGGGTGTGACGACCTACTGAACGCCGGCCAAATCCACCCAAGCGTTTTGAGTTCTGTCCGAATGTATATGTTCTCTATATCCTAATATAGTTGTACGCCAAGTTTCGTCGAGATCGGATTCAGTTAAGGGGGCGAAAAGGGCCAGTACGCTTCGTCTCATGTTTTAACGTTTCCTTTTGGAACTTGACTATTTACTTAGTAGCTATATTAAGGAGGAACCTTGGTCCGATCCTCCCCATGACTAAAAGAGCTTTAATGCTTGGTCATCAAGGACCCCGGCTCATGGACTATCTACAAAGGATAGTTATGAGTTCTCCTAGGCCTAGGGAAGGCTAGGGGACATTGCCTCGCAATGCGGGCCGATTTTCCAAAGAGGGCTTCATATAGCGCCGCTATTCCCCACGGGCTATCCGAGACGCACTGCCCCTTACAGATGGACAATATAAATAGTCCAGGCTCGTCACCCCTTGAGATATGAGTCCCTTATCTGGAAACCTGCATATTGAGCTACCCTGATCCGCTACAGGACAGGTGTGCTTTCCGTACCTCGCGCGCGTCGCGAGAGATTACGCTATAGGGATTATTGAGGGAACCTTCAGCGTTGTTGCATATACCGAATACATATTCGATGACCCCTCACTAGTATCCAGAATTATCTGGATGTCGCTCTAGCATCCGTGGGTTGTATGCCACTGGCGCGCCGCGCCCGTGAAGATGGCTGGTACACGCCGACCGCGCGTCCGTGTATGCCGCACGGTCCCTTATTCCGCTGCACTCCGGGCACTGTAGAGGCGGTCCCGGGCTGGACCGTGACCTGTACTTGCCAAACTTCAATGGTAATGACCCTTGTTGGAACCTGCGTACATTTGCGTCACAACTTACAGCTCTTCCCACACTCAATAAGCTCAGCGTCCGCGTCGAGAACAAAGCTGTAACATATAACGGATTGACTGCTGAAACGTTTCTCCATAACTTCATCCCTACTCAAACCTGAGTAACTTGGGGAATTCGGGAACATAATACTGCCACTGCACCTGTCGCCCTGAGCTTATTTGCTTGCCAGTTCCAACAGCTATCAAACTCGTGGAGACCAACCTTCATACTGTTGCAATCATCTTTAAACAGAAGCGTAGCCATTCTCTGTCTCTTGAACTACCTTCTACAAACACAGCCAACTCTAACCGGTCATTCGGATGTGGTCTTCCAAAGACACTCCATCAAAACAAACAAAGAACGAGGCGCGGGAACTCTGATCCCTACCGCCAACCACCATGTGAAAAGGAATTGGGAAAACCATCCAATTCCGCTCAGGATCTTTCATCCTAGAGCATTCATCCATCTGAGATCATGTCTGAGGTTACCCGCAGAACTGACTGTAGCTCAACTCTGTTCTGCGACAATCACGTAACTTACTGCGATTCGGAAATGTGAGTCTTCACCAATCTGTGAGCTTAAAATGATCCAAGACCATCATGTGGAACCACATGGATCAACTCAGCTAGAGCACTCGAACGCCGACAAACCTAAAACTCAACTACGGAGCCAGAGAACAAGCATCGCTCGGCAACTTGCCTTCTTTGAGTGAGCAAAGCAGTGTTCCGTACCATTGTGGGACCAACTGCGGACAAGCGACAACCCAACTTGGGGGTCGCATAACCAAGAGAAACTCTGCCCTCGACGTCAACATTGACGAAATCACTGTATGCAAACTCGGGGCTCAAACCATGTCTTCATCTTTACTTCACGCCGCTTCAATTTCGGATCATGGCGTTCGTCTCCGGAACATCCCTGTGTCCAACTCGGGACAATCAAAACGAGTATCAACCAGGATTCTTCAATCTTCTGTAGACACTAAGGAATTCCAACCAAATCAAGCTTCACGGCTTCCACACGAAAATACTCGACACAAAACGCTAACCATATCAATCTCTACTGAGGGGCATCGCCTTGATCACAACTGTTACTAAACTTCGCAGTGCGTATGCGGACCAAATGCAAACAACGGCCTGCTAGATCGCTCTACTAATACACTTCATAGAGCATCTGCTATACTGACCAGCCTTCTAGAGACAACCAACGATATAGATCATCGCGTCCAGCTCAAATATCAATCCTTCCTCTTAGCGTCATTGTCCAAAGCACACTTAACTTGAGCAATCTCGCGCTCATATATCGAGCCTTTCTCTCGCTTCCAATATCAGCTGACATGTAGGCAACCCGCTCTAAAAGCATTCACAACGGTGATCATCTGTACGGAGCAACTTCGGCTCTGAAGATAACAACTATCAACTAGGTATCCCGTATTTCCAACTCGGGAACCATCACTCAGATCTGCTCTACCAAGATCTGATAAGCCGACTAAACTCTGACCGGCTCTGAGAGACGTAGGCACAACCCATCTACGCTCTGACTAGCAAAGACCCAACAAGCCTAGCTCTAACACCATCTATCACGGCCCAGCCCGGGTCTGTCTTTACAGTGCCTGGAGCACAGCGGAATATGAGGCCGTGCGGCGTACATGCACGTGCGGCCGGCATGCACAAGCCATCTTCACGGGCGCGGCGTGCCAGTGGAATAGAACCACGGATGCTAGAGCGACATCCGGATAATCCTGGATACTCGTGAGGGATCATCGAATATGTATTCGGTATGGCAACAACGCTGAAGGTTCCCTCAATAATCCCTACAGCGTAATCTCTCGTGACGGGGCACGAGGTAAGGATAGCACACTTGTCCTATAGTGGATCAGGATAGCTCAATATGTCGGGTTCCAGATATGGGACATGTATATCTCAAGGGGTGACGAGCCTGGACTGATTACATAGTCCATATATAAGGGCGGTGCGTCTCGATTGGCTCGCGGGGCATAACGACAGCATAGCGGCGCCATATACAAGCCCTATCTGTAAAAAGTGGCCCGCATTGCGAGGCAATGTCTCCTGGCCTTCCCTAGACCAAAGAGAACTCATGACTATCCCTTGTAGATAGCCCATGAGCCGGGGTCCAAAATGACCAAGCTATAAAGCTCTTTCAATCATGGGGAGGTTTGGACCAGGGTTCCTCCTTACTATAGCCACTAAGCAAATAGTTAGTTTCCAAAAGAAAACGTTAAAACTTGAGACGAAGCGTACTGGTATTTCTCGCCCCCTTAACCGATTTCAAGGAAACTTAGCGTGCAGCTATATTAGGGTCTAGAGAACGTATATCCAAGGTCAGAACTCAAAATGCTCAGGAGATTTGCACGGCGTTCGGTAGGGCGTCACACTCGTGCAGTCACACTAATGGAGACGAAACTAACAGGTTATGCTCTCAACTAGAGGTGATTAAATTACTGATTAGGATACGATGTGGCAGGAGTTGATGGCAACATCCATACCAGGTAACTATGAAGAGGAAAGCTTTTCCAAAGTAAAAAATTTTAGACAAACTCAAAACCAAATTGTTGACGATTATGTAAGAGATTTCATATGGTCTCGTCTCGAGTTGCTTTATCCGAGTATGAGGTGCAGTGGCTTAGTAGGTTCAAGTTCGGCTTACCAAACGGGCACAAGACGAATTGGTATTATTCAACGCGCAAAGTTAGTCTGAAGTTGTCGAAATGGCCAAAAGGGTGGAAACAAAACTCAAACCAACAGCTTATTCCTCCAGCAACGATTATCACAACAACAACCACGGTAACTCCAAAAGCCACATAAACAACAAAATCAATGATATGTTACAATTGTGGAAAGAAGGGGCATATGAGACGGGAATGCTCAAATCCTACGAAGCATATCGCCATTCTTACTCAACATCTTCACGGTCATATTAACGAAGCACTTCAGCAAATGTGAGGCGATGACACTCAAGAAGAGACAGTCTCTGCGGTGAACTGTCCATCCCCCTGAATTAGTGGACGAATTCTTCTTAGGGGAAGAGTTTATAAGAATCGTTGTCGTCGTAGTCGTATCAACCACTACCTAGCATCTTCTACTTGGCGCACTCATAGTGGACCCCTAATCTGTTTCCTATTACATATTTAATTCTAGTTAGATATGCTTCATTTTTTTGCTCGGTAGTGTTTTAGAAGATGGGAGCATCTCTCCTATAAAGAGGAGTCTTGTGGGGGAAGGTAAGTAGTCTTGGAGTATGAGAGAAACCCTGGCTAAAGGGTAGAGAGAGAGATAGCTATATTTTCTATTTTGATAGTCAATTAATAAAGATTTGTTATTTTCTGCTTTAATCATTGGTTTCCACTAGTTTTTGTATAACTTAGGGGGCGTTTGTTTTTTTTACCAAGTCAGACTTAGAGCTATGAGTGGGATTTAGTTCAGTGATTTGGACTAACTGATCCCACTAAGAGGTGTTTTTTTCTTGTGCACTAACTCAAACTCAACTCGGATTATATCTCTTACTCCACTTAGATCCAATATACAAGACTTAGATCCGAGTGAGAAAATTATCCCTAAACTATCCTCCCCACTCCACCAATTTACTACCCCTAGTCCTCCCCCACCCCGACTCAAAAAAACTCAACCCAACAAAATAAATCTAGCGACTTTAACCAAACCCTCCTCCCCAATTCCACCCAATCTCTTTCTCTATCTTTCTCTCTCCCTCTCTTTTTTTCTCTCTGCACTATCGCCGCTACTTCAAACTTCTCAGCAAAAGTCATATGCATGTGTTTTCAATGGCGGTCATAGTGTTGATGGTGGTGATGGAGCGGTGGTATTGGTGTTGAAGGAGTGGTGGTGTTGGTGTGCTTGCTTAATTTTTTAATAAGTAGCGGGGGGTATTTTAGTATTTGAAGCTTTTAGTCAGATCTAACCGGCCAAAAAAAACAAACACTCCCAAGCATCTAATTAGATAGAGCACACCCCTACGTGGACTCATATCTAATTAGATTAAATGTCTAATCAGCTCTAATTAGACTCAGATCAACTTAGAGGCAAAAAAATAAATGGCCCTTACATTTCTCCCCTCTTAGTATATTTTTATCATGAAAATTCTACTTTAAACCAACCAAACAAAAAATCAGTAAAGTTGCTCATTAGAATTGCTAACCTGATGGGTGAGATAGTGATCTGGGTGATTTACACAAAAAAAATGTTCAACGTGCTCACTGACTGACTCATCGGGATCTGGAGGAATATTTCTTACAAGAACCTGCAAAAAATCTCAAAATTCATGCCAAAATTTTCAAGCTATAAATCCACATACAATGGATAAGATGAATCATGAAAAGGTATATCTTCAGGCTCTACTAGGTATCTCAGAAATAGCACCAAAATCAAGTGTTTAGATTTATTTACGGTGATCACGCAGTTGTTAACCATTAGATTCAGTTATGTGAGCACAACTTGGATAATTCAATGGTCAGCAATTGCAAAATCGCCTGAAATTTTTCCATCGTGAATGTTTTCGAGATACCAAGCGGAGCCTCAAACTAACAAGACATGCTCCAATCTGATGAACCTTGTTCCCCAGTCTATCACTGTATATGTGAACCAATCCCCAGATGAGCTTGCTAAATGCGAATAAACGGCTATAACTTTTTTTAATGCAGGGACGACTTGGTACACTTGGTGGATTTATCATGCTTGGAGACAAATAATCATACGTAAGTCTATTGGTATATGCAAGCGACTGCAAATAAATAAACTAACCGTGTATTGATCCGCGCGACGATTTTCTGATGCAAGAAAATGGAGCCTCATATAAGCTACTTTCTTGTATTCATTAAATATCATATAAAATGTCCAAACTGTGAAGACATAAGCCATTGCTAAGTGAGCCCAAAACCTGTAGAAAAAACATTTCTTTTCAGAAACAAGAAGAAAAATTATGATGATCCAACTCATAGATACATGATAAAAAGTAACAAATTTCATCAATGCATAGAATAAAATAAGGCCAGATACATTCAACTTTCGGACAAGATGCAAACGATAAAGAGAAGTTCAGGTTAAATAGACAAGAAGACCACTTCAGTAACACCAGAAGATGTCAATGGTTCTTTATCACACTCCCTTGGAGGAGGCAATAAGTTCAAACCCCACCACCCGGGTGAGAATATAATATAATTTAGCCTTCCGGCATTGATATTTTAGACTTCGTCGTCAATCATTTTTTTCGGCTACGAGTCTGCCTAACCCTGCTTTAGCAAAGGAAGTCTGCTTAACCCAGAATTTTCAATCTCATACATACGAGCATGCCTTCCCAAAAAAGAGACCACTTCATTAACTCGTAATTCAGCGTTTGACACTGTATACTCAATTAGATTGTGTCCGCAACTGCAAATTGAAAAGCTAAAGAGGAGAAGCTTACATCTTTCGAAAAGTATACCATCCTATAAAAAATATTATTACAAATTTATCTTAATATTTCCTCATAATGGAGATTATTTTGCTTAGATCTACTTTAGTAAGGCTTTGACTATTGATAAGTAATGCAAACACAAGCTCAGGTTATAACTTATCATTGTGTAAGGGTGATGGGGATTCATTGACCACCTTTTTCTACATTGTCCTTCACCCAGGAATTTTGGACTTATTATTTGCCGAACTGTGGGCTCGTCCTAGTAATGTAATGATCATCTTATCTAAATGGAACATGAACAATCTTATTAGACGGGGAACGACTATGTGGCAGTTTGTCCCTTTTGCGGTTCTTTGGTCAATTTGGCTTGAAAGGAATGCGAGGAATTCAAATGAAATAACAAACGAAAGAGAGTTATAATCCCGAAAAAATATCTTGTTCTCTGGTGGAGTAAAGCATCAGTTGATGTGAAAAGAGTGTTATTCGATTCATTTTTAGCTAGGTGGAAAGAAGTTGTCCTGGGAGATCAATGATGATTTTCTTATCTCGGAAGGCATTTTTGAAAAGTTGTGTTTTGTCCTATTATTTTTTTGCAATTGTTTTTCTTTATCAACAAATTTCACATTTATAAAATAAATAAAAAATCTAATGGTGAAAGTCGTGACCTTAGTAACCATGTTTATGAGAGGATGAAGGTGGGAGCACCAACCTAAACAACTTCCAATGTATAAAACTCACTCAACCATAAATGTCGTAAATTATCTTCCCATAAGGCGATATATCAAAAAGATAGACTTTATTTCAAAATTTCACAATTTCCTCCACCTACTCATTGGTTGTGTGTGGTGTGCTGCAAGATTGTGCATATGCACCGTTTTGCAGTCGCTCGGGGAAAGCAAGTGATTTGTTGACTAATATACAAATCGATACGATGCAAGCCATTACGCCAAATTCAAAACCCTTAACAGTTTGTATTGCACCCATTTAAAGTGGAAAATGACTTGCATCGTCTTACAGCGGCCTTAAACCATTGCAATTCCAAAATCTAAATTTCCTAACATCAGTCATCACTCTTGATATCTCTTCTATCTCCTCGAGCTCTCCCTCTATCCATTTCTGATCTCTCTCTCTATCTCTCTCAATATATACATATTGGAATGTCTCTTTTAAGCAATTACATTCTTTTCTACATTCCGCATGGACCCTAGGATGGTTTCAAATGAAGGCTCTAATTAAAGATGAAGTGACATTGAGTTTAAACAAAAAGTCGAAAAGGAAAACTTCTCTCTCCTCTGCAAAACCATTTTCTCCTTCCTTCAAACCTCAATTTATCTCCTTATGATAAAAAAAACATCTTCCTCTGAAATTTTTCTCACTTTCTCTAAAAGTAATTTCAAATGCTTCTCTCGCTGAGTTTATGTTAAGTGTTGGTAACAATTTGATTAATAGTTTCTTTGATTACTTCAGAGATTCAGTTAGGGAACGGATCCATAGGCATGTCCCTACACAGACACTCTAGCGACACAGTTGTTTCGAAAACAACTTTTCGAAACACAAGACTTTCGAAAGTGATTTTTACATTATTTTTCAGAAAAGTTGTTTTCGAAATTACCGTGTTCCGAAAAATGAATGTTTCGACAAAAATAGTTTTATGAAGTACCGTTTTTCGAAGAAAAAAAATCGCTTTTCGAAACACGGTACTTTTGAAAGAAAAAAACTCTTTCGAAAGATTATATATATATATATAGGAGCGGGTCCGTACCCCCCCCCCCCCCCTCCCACCCACACACACAAATACACTCCTGCGACACGGTTGTTTTGAAATACGAATGTTTCAAAAAAGTCATTTTTCGAAACAACCGTGTCGTTGGAGTGTTTGTGGGGGCGTGTCTACGAAAATATATATGGACACCCCCTTTTGAAACACCCCTCTAGACACCCCATTTTTTGGAACACCTAAAGAAGTTTTATCTATATGGATGTGATCTCCTTATTATTTAGAGCATCCTTACAAAAAATCAAGTCATTCCGACATTTCTATCACCATTAAAAAGATATTAAAATTCTACTGTATTGTTCCTATTTTAAGTTGTCGATTTTATCTAAATTTTGATGTTATGATTTATGATGTAGGAATGTTGGAATATCCTAATAATTTACAACACCGACCGGGGACGGCAGAGAGAGAAAAAGAACCCAACCCATCAATCCCGCTTACCTGACACCACGACGACAGCTCCGGATCCACTAGCGACCACAGAGACACTTTCCGTTCCAACGACTAAAGTTTTTTTTTTTTGCAAAGGATAAGATTGAATGAATTAAAAAAAAGTTACGAGGGAGGCTATCAGCCAAGCCCAATTACAAATCAGATAACCCTAAAGTACTCAGCTTGAGGATCCTCAACTCTAGTAAAAAAGTTAGGTCTTCCACTGTACACTTCCTTGACACCACTAGGGAGACTATTCCCTTTTTTAGAGGCTTCATCTACAGAAAAGTTCCCCTCTCGCCAAATTTGAGAAAATCTTAGAGAGATGAAACTATGTTTGGTAGTATTTCACTTTGTTTTGATCTTCCAGAGGACATGATCAGAGGAAAACACATGTATAGGAGCTGATGAGTCAAATCCAATCCAAATTTTGTTCAAAGTGTTTTCTTGAGCCTAAATGAGAGATCCCAGAATGGCCTCACATTTAGCTTCATAGTTGTTGACAGTGCCAAGGCCTTTGATTATGACTCCAAGCATGTTGCTAAAGCTGTCCCAAACAATAACTCCAAAGCCTCCTTTCCCAGGGCTCCCAAGTGCCAAGCCATCACAATTAAGTTTATCTCTTCAAACCAAGGTAACACCCATTTACAGCTTTTGATAGAGGGAATGGGCCAAGGCTTAGTAGGAACCCCAAGAATGGAGATGATCCACAGATCATTGGAAGAGTTTGACATATGATTAGAGGATAGGGAGGCAGATTCTTAACTGAGGCAATAATCTTGACTTTCATTTGGTTGTAGTTGCAGGAAGAACCTTCAAGGATACAAAGTTTCTAGCCAGCCAGGTCAAGTAAAGCAGGTTAGTAACTGCTGCCCACCAGAGATCTCTGATGTAAAGACTAAGAGAGAATTTAAGCTCCAAAGAAAGCTTAAGGTTAGGGTGCCACTGATTGATCATGAAAAGAAAGTTGATCCACTGCCATAAAGGACCAACCTTAGGGCAATCCCAAAAAAGATAAGATGCAGTTTCAGAATCTGTAAAGCAAAGAGAGCACCTTGAGACAATAAAATAGCCCTCTTCATTAAGTTATCCTCGGTAGCTTCATTAACTTCTTCCACCAGACATGAGCTCTTTTGCTTCTTATAGTATCAAAAACACTAGAGACTGACAACAGACCATGAGGATGGTGTCTCCAGGCCCTTACATCTGAAGCAGAACTGTCAACATAAATGTTGTTAGTATCAATCCCATGGTCTTTAAGAAATTCTTCCACCAAACCAGACACATTCCAGCCATTGTTGTTTAGATTGATAGCGATGTTTCTCCACACTCTGGTATCCACCTCAACTAAATGAATAAGAGTTTTTTGAGAACCCCAAGAGTCTCTCTAAAAAACTATACCATTCCCATTGCCAATCAGCCAACTAGAGTTGTCATTCACCTTAGTTATGCCCATTTAAACCCCTTCCAAATAGAAGAGCTCTTGTGATACTCCAACAATTGACCTTTTTTTAATAAATTTAGCCCTAAAGAAGAAAACCTAAGGCTCTTGAGAAGGAAACCCCACCCTAGCTTCATTAACTTAGAGAGGTTAATATCACCACGATATTCAGGACAGGGTACGCAGCAGAGACAATGGGCATCGGGAAACGGGTTCACAACTCAGAGCGGTATTGGAATGATACTAACCAGAGAGGGCACGGGGATACGTATGGATTCCACGACAGGAAAGGGCAAAGTCAGGGAGTTCTTTCAAGTAACTTTGGCACACGCACTAGAAACGACGAGTTTCAAGCA
This sequence comes from Kingdonia uniflora, assembly GCA_014058105.1. Classification (NCBI taxonomy): domain Eukaryota; kingdom Viridiplantae; phylum Streptophyta; class Magnoliopsida; order Ranunculales; family Circaeasteraceae; genus Kingdonia; species Kingdonia uniflora. The sequence continues at coordinate 311,224 of JACGCM010000060.1, forward strand.
AATCCAAGGATACGGCTAGGAACCAGTCGATGGATGACTACACCAGCGATTTTTACATGTTATCTTCACGGGTTGCATTATCGGAGTCCGAAGCACAGCGGGTTAATCATTTTTGTTTGGGGCTTACAAAACGGATTCAAGATGATATGATTTGCTCACAATAATCGCTTTCGGAGATATAATACCTTTGGTTTATTCGTCTTTTACAACACATTCCACAATTACGACGTCTACGACAACAACAGCGTGCAGGAGTGGTTAAACCAACGAGTACAGCTATCACGACTATTTGCAATAATTGCGAGAAAACAGGGCAAATGAGGCTCAAGTGTCCAAACCCGCAGAAACCAATGGCGCTTGTTTCACAGCGGCGGGTACAGCTATCACGGCTATTTGCAATAATTGCGATAAAATAGGGCATATGAGGCCTGAGTGTCCTAACCCGCGGAAACCAATAACGCTTGTTTTATAACGGCTACATGATCGGATAGATGAGGCACTTGAACAAATGTTAAGTGACGACTATGGCGACACTGAAATTGCAGCGGTGGACCTTCATCCACCTTGCCACGAATTCTTCTAAGAGGGGGAGAGTTGATAGGTCAGGGATCGTCACGACCACGACCTGGGCGCACGTCTTTCGTGACTGATCTCTAATTAATTTCTTTATTAGTTATTTTATTTTATTCTAGATAATCCTCTAAATTTTGATTACTCTAGTTAGTTGCCTATTTTGCTAGGAGTGTAAAGAGATGTGGGGATCTTCTATATCTAGGAGAATCCTAGGTTAGAATGTTGGTGTTGAGTTTTGAGAGAGAGAGAAACCATAGTCGGGTTAGAAAAAGTTTACAATATAGGAGAATCCTAGAGTTAATAAAATAGATCGTTTAGAATATAGTATTAATCAATCGCATCCGCACGTAGTTTTTAACAAATAGAAAAGCTTTTCACAACACATTACTTACGAAAACGAGTTTTTCACCACACATTACTTTCGAAAGTTTCCTTTTTTTCAACACATTACTCTTGAAAAGGATTGTTTTGAAACAAATACACACAAAATACTGCCTTACATGATAATAATAAATTTTTGCTGAACATGTTTCGAAATAATAAACCAATAAACATTTTCGAGACATTCATAATGTTTTTCCCTAAGAAAGTTAAAAAAAACCCAAATCCCATGAAGCTTTGAATCTTTGTCACTGAAGCTTTGAAACCTAACAAACTAAGAGAAAGAGGAGTTTACTGCTCTGATCATTTGCCTAGGGCATGCTAAGACTAAGAATATCTCTCACTTATGGATTGAGCTGGACTCCTCTTCTGTTGCTTACATGCTCTCCCATAATGTGCTCAAGGTCCCTTGGAAGCTTAGAATTAGATGGATCAACTGCTTACACTTTCTTAGCTCTATACACTACATAGTGTCGTACATCTTCAGAGAAGGGAATGTTGTTGCTGATATTATTACTAACAAGGCTATGTACATTGCACCTTCTCTCTGCATCTGGGATGTCACTCCTGATTTTATTGCTTCTGTTTTGTTTCATGATATGTACCAGTTTCCTTGTTTCAGATTTAGTTTATGCACCCCCCTGGGAATTGTTAGAGGTCTCCCTCATTCCTCTTGGTCTGGGTCTTCTCTATTCTGCTTTGTAGTCCTTGTTTTTAATTAATAAATTTTTTCTTTTGCCTTATTAAAAAAAAAATCTTAAACAATCCCGAATTTGATATTGTATAGTAAAAGAAAGAGAGGGTGCAGCACAAAGCTTTGACGACGTCAAATCCCGGTTTGTGTGTGTGAGACAGAGAGGGTAAAAATAAAATAAAGTCAGGGCAGCAAAGCTGTAATGGTAGAGACCAAGGTACTTAATAGGCATTGCAATGCGATGTGATCGCGAGCCAGAAAATGTCACTGTGGATAATGCGAATATTGCAATGTGATTGCGAATATCACGACACAATAGGCAAAAATTGCATATAATCATAACCAATGTGCATACAAATCTACATATGGAATATACTCATTAAAAAAACATAAAATAAAAAAAACATACATAACAAAATTAAGTAATCTACAAAGGAAATGAATAACTAAGATATTTACATGAACCAAGTAACAGCTAACACACATAATTTGAAAATCTAATCATCATTGCCAAGTAAAAAATAAAAAACCTTTTAATAACAAATTCAAATATGCCAAGCAGAAAATTAGCAAGATTGTTGGTTCCATACGTGGTCAGTTCTTTTTGGGGTATTCATCTAGACACTTATTAATTAAGAAAACAAAAAAATGTTGCTATGAGGTTTTTTCTTTATCGATATGATATCATTATCATGAAGATCACTCAATTACTAGGAACACTCATCGGTGGATACTCCTTTTCGGAACACTCATCTAGTCACTTATCATAAAGACACTCAAATATATATATATATATTTAATCTCAATTTTGTTTGCTTTTGGGATCACATTTTTTTTCATGAACCATGATCATGGCGTTTCGGTGATTGAAACGCTAAATTGATAGTCAAAGACGGCGGCTAACTCAAAAAGAGAATGGCAGTCGAATATGAATAAAATTGAGGGAAAGCAAGATATTGAGCTCTTTAGCAAATCAGTGGATCTTATCTGATTCAAAATTAATATTAGGGGGATTTTAGAATTGGGGTTTCGAATTTAAGCTAAAAATTTTAATTGGTTTGATCGAACTTGATTTCAGCTGCAACAATGAAGAAGATTAGAGGACTGACGAAGGTAAATGATCTTAAACGTTATATTTCATCTGGGCGAATAAATCACTTTTGCGTGATGCCCTGCAAGTGTGCGCAATGCAACTAGGTGCACTTGTAATCGCTTGCAGAATACACCAGCTTGCGGTGAACCAAGCACAACGTCATTAAAAAAATAATTAAAACCTCTCTTTTCAAACTAAGATTTGGCAATATCTCTAGAAAATTATGATACTCTATCAATTATCGAACAAACCTTGCACAAGCAAATATATTTTCAACAAAAACAAATTGGTTTGCGTGAGAGTATTTGAATTAAAAATCATATTAATCACAAAAAATTCAAAATCAATTATGTGATAGAATGCAGTATACCAAGCCAAAAGGGGAAGAAGAAAAAAACCTACTAATGTTCACAAAATTATTTAAAGTAGCAATAGACACAGATTCAACACAAAAAATAAGCATAACGTATAATAAAGAATGCCATTATTATTTCCCATAGATGCAGCAAACATCATGTTACCTGCTATAACTAGTTGTAAGCTAGACAACACAATTTGCATAGCCTTTTGAAGCTGGTGGGAGTTGATTTTCCTAACATGTTTGTTAATGTAACAGGGAATGACCATTGTCATTTTAAGCCTTACATTCAAGGGAAATTCACATTTAAGGCAGCTCATGGGCTATCAAGAACAAAAGTAGTATTTGTAGGTTGGTGGAGCACAAAGCTTTGGAGAATCATTAACTACTTGCTTATCCACTGTGCTTTGCGTCAAATATTTGGTATTGGGCTATTGGTTGTTCAATCTCACTCTTGCAAATTAGTCCTATCCATATGTATTTAATATGGCAAATGGAAGAAGCTCTTACATTTAGGATTTATAGATTAATGTGTCTGGCGGTTTTAAACTTCATATGGACAGCTAGGAATAAATCTAGGTAACATGGTGGCACGGACCAACTTAAACTCAAGCTTGGCACATGCGGCACTCGAGACACCTGTCCCAAGTAAGCCTAATTACTCTTCTCTATCAATTGTTTAGCAACACAACATCGCAAAGCATCGCATAATCTCAACGCACCACAAACATTGTACAAAGGGTCTTTGAAGGCATCATTTCATTCATATATTAACAACTATTACAAAGCACTATTACAAGCTTAAATTCCTTCTTGGGTGTATTGGATACTAGTCCTCTACATATATAGCAAAATGGAAAACAGCTAAGTTCTAAAAGGAAACATCAAAAGTGGAGACGAAGCGTACTCCCCCTTTTTCCTAAGCTAACCTTTACAGAAATAAATGAAAATTTGTACAAAGCTTTCTTACAACCTAAGGATACTATTTACAAAGCCTGGGCGTCACACATGGACACTCCATAATCCTACAAAAATTTATGTCCAAACGTGTCGGACACTCGGACACACCAACACTCGTAAGGACACTCTAACGGACACTTCTTGCTTTTTGAAGTAACTTTTAGAAAATTCCCAAATCTTATGCATGTTATTCAACCCTACTAACTACTATCATTGTTTTATGTTTGTTAATAGTTGTAAATTAACTCATAAGTTACTATAGTAATTATATATTTATAATACATTTACATGCAATAAGACACAATACAGGAAATGTGACTAATGATAATATCTTTTTAGGTAAAAGATGTGTCCGCCTTTTCACTTATTGTGAAACCGCCATGTCCGACACCTCGTATTTGTGTCAATGTTGCATAGGAATAAATTAATTCATGAAGAACACATGTCTTACTCTGCAGCTAAATTGGGTATTCTGATACACATTAGAGAAGCTTCTGCTAGATCCAAAGAAGTCATGACTAACAGTATTCATGATTAGAGCATTATTTCTACTCTGAGAGTTTCTTGTAAACCTAAGAAACCTCCAATTATAAAGACATGTTACTGGCAACTGCCTGGCAGAGTAATTATGAAAGCAAATATTGATGGCTCGAGAAGTGATCCTGGAAGGGGTTGATGTGAGATTGTTTTTAGAGATGACTCTAGAAATATTAGAGGGTTGCTGGTTCAGAGTTTGGGTATCATTACTTCATACATGGCAGAATGTTTTGGGATTCTTTATGCTGCAGAGACTGCTTACAACAAGGGTTGGTTCAGACTAGACTTCACATAGTTTCACACTCTCAAGCTGATGTGATCTCTTTCAAGAACATTGTGGTTCCTTGGAAACTCGAAGAGAAATGGAGCTTCCACAACTGAAAAATGCTCCTCGCAGTTTCAGCAGTCATCACGAGAAGCCAACTTCAGTACAGATGACTGTGCAAACAAAGCCAGCTACTTAACTGTGGGTTCAAAAGAATGGATTAAAGGAAAAGCAAGTTTCTTGAAAAAGATTGAGGTTCCCTAGCAGCCTAATTAGAGATTCACTAGAGCTTTTAATTTAGCTGGTTATAGGCATGTACTTTTCCGTTTGTTTGGGCTGATCCTAGTCTGTCTACTTCTGCCTTGGATTGGATGTATTCTTATTCTAGTCTTTTAATAAATTGCTAACCTTTCGCACAAAAAAAAATGTAAGCTGTTCACCAAAAAGAAAGAAAAACTTGTCACATATCGAGGGAAAAAAATCATGTCCCTGTTAAAACGAACGTAGGGAAAACCATATTTGTGTGCGTCATACGTGTGTCCGTGTCAGGCATTTTTTCATCATGTATTTATTCCTCAGCTTGGCGTGTCCAGCCAACCACAACAGACCATTCAAGTCACTTAAAAAAAAAAAAAATACGTGTCCGACACCCCGACACTTCGACACACGTGTCCAACACTATTTACAAGGTACTTAACAAAATTCTGCCGTTTCCGACACCCCGTACCCGTGTCGGACACCGACACCCATATCCATGTTGTTGTTACCTAGGACAACAATAACTTGCATCATATGCACGTAGTTTATATTAGTGAAGTAGATATAGAGGAAGTTTGAAAATCCAATCAAATAAATGAGGCCATGTATCTTACTCATGCTCGTAAATTGTGACATTGAAACCTAAAAGAATGAAATAAACAGTCATTGAGAATAGCAATATAAGTCTAACCTTTCCGATCCAGATGAAACATTGGATATAGAAAGCTTGTCAATGTCACTGAATGTTAAATCTTTAGCAAGCTCTAATGTTTTATCAGTCACATTAACTGGTATCAATACAGCAAAAGCAAGTACCGCTAAAGGGACGAATATTTTCAATCTGCAAGTAAGAAACTTCGAGTTAGATAATCCATTGGATCCATGGTGTATGTTCCATACCTAAATGGGAAAAATTGGTCAAGTCATAGATCTGAATGACTTAGTAGCTAGTCTAATATCTATCAGGATTCATGGTCAACAACAGTATTGCTTGAAAAGTGTTAAGCATTTTAGAAAGTCAAATACGGCCATTCAAGAGTTAAAAGAGGATATATACCCAAGAAGGTAAATCCGAATATAAACAGCAGAGTCGAGTCCTGCGTGATCAATAAGTTCGGGTTCTGGCATTCTCAATGCTGCTGGCATCCAATTCAAGAATCTCGCATACGCTCTGAAGTCAACATTGACAAACTTGCTTAGTAATGCCCCAGAATGTGTTGGACTACTTCTTATACCCTTGAAATACCACTTCGGAAAGTAAACTCTATCATTGCCTGGTTGAAGCCGCAATATAGCAAATGCTATGAGGAACGCAACTGCAGATAAGATATTAATTAATGCTGCTGCACCAATATCCGAAAGTGTAGCCATTTATTCCTGAAATTTTCAACAAAAAAAAAACAGTGTTAAAACTAAATTAACAAACCTAACTGAAAGTAACATGTAAACTATTTAAAAAAAAAATTGGGAGGTACTGAATGCTTGCGATAATACTTATAAAAGTGGTCTGGATCGTTACTTCCCCTAAGATCTTTTAAGATAAAGCAAATAAAGGGGAGGAAGCTTGAAATATCAAAGAAAACACAAGAACAATCATGATAGAAAGTATTGTATCCATGACACTTCTCTCTAAAAAGAACTTCGGATCTAAATCCTTTTCTTTAATTCATTACACATCAATAACTAATTAAATTTCTACAAATACCTCTATTTAAATAAAACTAAGAAACCTCAATCTTTAGGGAACTATCCTAATCCCTAGATATTATCTAAAAAGATCCTAACTCTAAATCACTCCAGAGATTTCCACTAATCTTAAATCATATCACTTTTGCTTTATTCACGTTAGATATGGCATCATCCTAAATCATACTGACATCTACTCTGGGCTTCAATTCTTAACCATATTCGGGCCTGAAACATCTTGACTCTCTAACTCTCTTTTAAGTTTGGAGTTTCTCAAGAATCTAATCACCCCAGGGTATACTTAATCAATCTCCCCAAAACATAGAAATTAACGTGAAGAATTAAGAGGAGAAAACAAGGAAACAGAAATAGAAAACTTACAAGAGGGAAATGCGAATCTCGGATTTGGGGATTATTATTATTATTATTAGGGTTTTGATGATGTTGTTTAAGAGTTGTTGTACGAAATGTACGAAAGAAAGAGGGAGGGAGGACGGCAGCAAGAGCGGAACCTCGAGCTCTTCTTTCTAATGTTTCCACGTAAAAAAAGAAAGGAGTATCATTCATATAAGACAAATATTTGAATATTTTTATTATTTTTTCCGTATTTGCCCCTGCTGCAAACGGGAACCCCAAATCTATAGACGACTCATACTTTGAGGGTTAGAAAATAGAAGTGGCAATCTCGGGTCGGCCAAAGAGATTGGGTAACCCAAACTATATAACTACAAAAAGAAAAATGGAAACGGATTTGTGGACACCGAAAATTGAAATATTGTGTAGACTTTAATTATTAACCACTCATCTCAATAGTTATTATAATAGAGGAAATGGTAATAAAACAAATAGATGGAAATGAGGTATCAAAGAAACTCTCTCTCCAACTAATTTCATGGAGATTCTTCTCTCTCCAAATCTCTTTGTTTTCTCTCCCACTTTCGACTCTTTGCAGTTGCAACACAAAAATAATGGCTATCTGCCTCAACTCCCTCGTCTTCAACATTTCAAAACTCTACTCTCTATCTCTCTCATTGCCCGTACCTATGACGAAACTGAAAAACGAATACTAGAAGCCACACAGAAATTGAGACACGACTAATTTCGATGATTTCTCAATCGACCAATTCGTTTTTTTCCCCTCTTGATCATTTTGTCACCGTAAAAATGGGTTATCTTCCTCATACTTCAACAAGTAGTGTAATAGCCTAATTTCATAATACGATCTTAGTCTTTACACTAAAGATAATCAGAACGTTTTAGCATGGAAAACCTCTGAATATATTAAGAACCACGACCTCTCTTAAAGATTTGGAAGAAGAAAGAGATTTTATTGAAAGTTGGTAGCTATTACAAAGGATGTTCTGAACATTCCTGTATATATAGAGTATTTGAGTGAGGATTCATCCGTCCATCATTTAGAATTTTCTGATCTTATTTATAGGTCTTATAATATGACCGTTTGACGACCATTATTATTCTTAATGATGGACGTTATAATATAGATTTGATAGTCTTTGAACTAATTATGTAACGGTCTTATCTTTCTGTCTTGTAACGGCTTCATTATTGACGGAGAGCTTGTTGATTCAAGTTGTTGATGTAGAGGTCGAGAACAATAAGTAAAAATCTGTAGTTGTTTCGTAATGTGCCATAAATGTACCACGTGTATGTTGGCGAGGTCGAGTGAATGTATGATGGTTGAAGATGGAGTTTGAGTTCGAGATACAGAATAAGCCACTATAACCGCTCCCTCTCAGCCAAGAGCACGAAAAGCATTTTGGGCGAGTGGTGTTGGTTGAGAAGCTTCATTAATGTTGTAATTAATACCGAGAAATCATTTCCAATGCGTCTTCATGAATATCTGTTGTAGCTGTTGGGTTTCCTATAACCAATAGTTCTGGTCAAGATTGTTGCATAGAAATTCCTTCTGACGTTGGGAATTTGGAAAGTCGGTTTTAATGTTAATGACAGTATAAATAGTATTGTGGTTTGTTGTTGCAGTTGTGATTAACCAAGTGTTTCTCTAACTTTCTAACCTTTTTCTTCTGTACTTTGCCTTTTGTTGTCTGCAACCTTCCTTCGGTTAAGAGGATGGTAACCACTAGACGACAATCTCTAAAGGCTAGGATTCTTGCAAAAGTAGAAGAACTAAGGTTTCAATACTTTGGGAATCAGTCTCTGAGTCTTCCTACGCCAATTCCAGTGAGTCCTACCTTCCACGATATGATATATGAAGAGGTGGTGGAGGCGAAAGGCGATCATCATCAAATGGTGCGCTTCCATTATATGTTGACATCAGAGGAGGAGCGCAGAAATGGACTGCGTCTGCTGGTGGAGAAGGCTGTTACAATTGAAGATAAAGTGGTAGGTGTTCTTTCAAGGAAGTCTCACCGGTATCCTGCTGGTGAGTGAGTTATTTCTAAAAAAATAGAACCCTTCTTCCTTCTTTGTTAGGCGGGATGGTAGAGGTTATGGTGGAGGAGACGGTGGTAAAGGAGGTTTTTTCTTCTGCGCAATCATCGTCTTTTGTCACGAAGAAGATCCTTTTACTGAGGGTTGGTTCAAGCACTGACGCCTAACTCCCTCAGTGATTTTAAGTTCCTGAATTGCCTGGGCCATACTCACAGAAGAACAGAGATTGGAAGCATGCTTCAATTTTTCATTTTTAGGTTCTCTTGCTGCTAATTTCTTTTCTTAGAGAAGAGTTTCGGACTGTGAACTGATGTAATGTAATTTGCAATTCGATCTGTAAAAATGTCTGAAAGATTTGTTAGCTGTAAAATATTCTATAAATTCTTAGATGTAAAAAATATTCGAGCTAATGAAATATCTTTGTTTTGCCAACTTTATGATGTATTTCGAACTTCACTCTTTATATGTCTAGCATTCTTTGCGAAATGGCTTGTTAAAGAAAGGGAACTAGGAACTAATAGGGATAATTCAAACTATTGATGAATCAAGATGTGAGAAGGCAAAAATAGTGTAAAGGAATACTGGAAATATGTTGGTGTGATAGACACTTGTATCCGAACTAAAAGAGGTTTAGGTGGTGCGAGCTATCAAATTGTGGTATAATTGTTCTTAAAAAGTTGAAATGGAATGAACTTGAGATTTTTTTAACAGTGAAGATGCTGGGAAATGAGGTTGTTTACTCTGTATTGTATAATCCATGTGATTGGATGGTTTGGAGAAGCTATTTCGAACTGATTGGAGAGTGCCTTAAAATGTATGTAGGTCGAATGATGTATTTGTAGGTGCTTGGTCGGAGTTACTACTGGAGGTACTTGAATATTTTGTGCGATCTTTACCTTTGTGGATGTGTCCTCTATACGAAGCATGTGAATAAAATCTGAGGATATACTTTGTGGAATGGAAAGTAGTAGCTGTCAAAATATTCTCGAACTTTTGCTGATATTCCTGTTTCTAAAAATTTGTTTTTGTCAAATTTATCCTTCCTCAAATTCCGTTGGGGAGGCTATTTTAGTGGGGTCAATAGATCTTCATGCTGGCTATATAATATGTTAATCCTTATCTGCTATGCCTTGCATTTTCTACTGTAAAAGTTGGCTATTGATTGATTGCAAGTGACCATAGTGAGGACATGTTCTCAGCGTGTTCATCATGCAGCGGAAGGTAGGTTGAATATCAAAGTAGTTGAACTCTGTGAGTGTTACTTTTGCCTGTTGCCTTATAATGTTGTATTACCAGAGTGGTTGTTGAAGTTAGGCGGGTTAGATGATGAAGGCAGGCGTACAGAGTATGATCATTTTTTCAGGTGCGATGTGTTTCGTGAGTTGTTGTTGGATGCCACCTTGCGAGAAGAAGCTGTTCGAGAGATCACACAGGATAAACTTGCTGAAGAGGATGAAAAAATAGCAGAAGGGGAGATAATTCCAAGTGGTGAAGTAAATTATTCGGTTGCTTTAAATGTAACTTCATGTGATTGTAAGCTCAAACTTTGAGAGCTCGAAATGAATAAGTAATATATTTGCAGTGTGTTATTTTTGTTATCTGTTGAATGTAGAATGATGCAGATTAAATCTACGAACTAAAAAAAATAAGATCAATGTGTTTGCTAAACTGTTTATGTTGCGAATATTGTGGATTACAAATGTCTGATTTTAATAGTTGTACAAATAATTTCAAAATTTTAATATTGAGTTATTTTAGAAATGACGTATATTACGGTATGATCTTGGTTGAGTATATAAATAAGGTGATGGATCGTTTAGATTGTATTTGGAAGGAGAGAAGGAATTATTTAATGGCTAAAAGTAGAGACAGACATGATAACAGTAGACGTTATCACAGAAGTCATAATGATGTTATAAGATGATAAGATGTGTCTGTAGGGGTAGTAGGGGTGAGCGATACGTGTCTCAAAGAGCTGTTGTTTCATAAACTGAGGGAGAGTATAAAAACTCGTCTCTCTCTCTCTCTCTCATAAATTATCTACAGTTATAGAGAGAGAAAGAGAAAAAAAAATGGTATAACCAGTATCTCTATAGAGAAAGAACGTTTGAGTTCTGAGTGTAATCTCATTAAGAAAGCTTCATCTGGTAAGCAAACTGTGTTAGAGAAACAACGTAATCAATCACATTGTGTGAAAGTTGTTAGCAAAGTAGAAGATTGTAAATCTTTTAGTACAGGTTAGTAAATTTTGTTCATCTGTTTTGATCATATTGTCTAGTACTCTGTATATGATGTTGTATGTTCATCGCCTCTGTATGTGAATGATTTGGGGATATCAAATTTGAGAATGTAGGGGCTAAAAAATTATTATTTGCCTGGATTTTTACTGTTTGCCAAAAGCTTTGGGTATGGTAACAACATCTAGAGAGAGAAAATTATTTTTTAGAGAATAAGAGGGAAAGTTGAAAATGATTTTCTGCTATTTTAGAAAGTATTGTCTAATAGCCAAATTTCATAGGCTCAAAACGGCTTGGAATTCGTTATTACACCAAAAAACCTGTAATAATATTCTAATAGAAAGCAAGAAATGACACAGGTAGTTTTAGCGTGGAAAATCTCTGAATAGGTAAAAAACCACGACCTCGAGTGGAAGATTTTTATAAAAGTATTTTTATTGCCTAAGGCAGATATCTTATTAGAAGTGCTCTCTAGATTTATAAATGCTTGAACCTTGTAACTAAGAAGTTTGAATGATTTTGAGAATCTAGAATATATAGTTTTCTTGATGAGTTCTCGTGTAAATTTTTGGTGGTCCCTATCTCTTTTGGAACTTCTTCTTTATATAGGCCTTCTCCGCAATTCTTCATCGTGCTGGAGTACGTTCTTCAAATAATGTGGTTAGTGGTGGTTGACTGAGTAACTGATGAGTTCGTGAGAGGCAGGTGTCTTTGACTTGTTTAGGTTTTTTGGTTTGAGCTCGATCCACGTTCTTCACCAGTTCGTGGAGTAGGTTGAAATGTTGAATGGAGAAGTCATGTTGAAAATACATGTGTCTGAGATAGAGATAGTTCGAACTAGCGACAACTCGATTTTAGGTGAGATCGAGGAATAGGTCCCTACAATCGCCCCCTCACAACCAAAGTCACGAGTGGCTTTGGTTGAAAAAGATTATGTGGGTAATGGGAATTCGGGTTAAAAAATTTGAATATGGAAATGGAGTAATGATGGCTTTGACTGCATGAAAATTGTGGGGGTTATAGGAAAATGACGTGGATTAAATGATAATATGGATGTTAATGTATGTGACGGTTATGGGGTTGAAGAGTTGCGTCGGTAATGAATGATGACGCTTAAAAAACGTACTTGCACAATAAATGTAGGGTTATATAAAGAATACTTGTACCGAGGATTGTGACAAAGTACGCTTGATTTGTTACAAAAAATCTATGTTATTTTAGAAGATGGTGAAGACTCGTAGAATGGTTCTGGAGGAGCGAATCACTTCAGAAATGTAGAGGTTGAAGTTGAAGTTCTTTGGCGACCACTCCTTAGAGATGCCAATACCCGCTCCTGTTCCTTCGACTTAACAAGCTATGTCGGAAGACGAAATGGCTAAAGCTAAAGAGGAATTTTACTGTAAGTGGAAGTTTCATGTCATCGCCTTGATAGGCGAGGAACGTTGGGCTTGTCTCCGTACCCTTGCGAAGGACAAGGTTGGGGAGACAGATGCAGGGATAGGCATAACTGCGGGGCACGCGCGCGCGTGCGTGTGCGAGTCGCGCTCGATGCGAAGCATCTCGCTAGAGTACACACACTCCTAGAGTAGACTTTAAATCCAACTAAGCAATAGAGATATAAAAACTAATATAAATTACTTTTTATTTCCAATGTGGGATAAAACATTTTAAAGTCATATTTTGAAGTTAAAACAATTCCAACAATCCCCCACTTGTTTTAATTTAAAAATAATAAACATAATTCCCCTACAAGTTTAAATAAAAAAAAAACAAATAAATAAAAATTTGGGCATAAAGGCAAATCATGTGCATATGTTTAGGTGTCTTGGGAACTAGAACCTATACATTGTAAAATATGTTTAAGTTTATCATGTCAAAAGTTAGTAGAGTGCCCTTAAACTAAAATTTACAGAAAATATTAGTGGACTTAAGCCTTGAACTAATAATCCTATTTGATAAACATGACATGTCGTACACACATAATTTTCAGAGAAACAAATAACTTTTGAGCTCAGCACTTTAACGTCCGTGCTTAATCTCTTTCTACTAAGTGTTCTAGAGACAGTCTGTCATCTCATAGGAACTGACTAGATTCCACACTTAAAGAGGTGAGTTTACCAAGAGTGATCTGTAAACACTCCAATCCAAATGGATCTTTTAAACTCATTAAGAGAACAATCCCAGCCTTACACGTTTTACAGAATATAAAACACTAGAACCATAGGAATAGGACTTTATATAAAGAGAAGTGTTTACTACAAATTGTTAACTCACGAGTTTATTTTCCCATTAAACCTCTACAGGTTGGGTTTCCATTCTGAGAAACTATGTACAGACTTTCAATCCCATTCCCCTCGATGTCAAACTAATCATGTCTCTCCCAAGGCCTTTTGATAGAGGATCTGCCAAATTTTCTTTGGACTTTACATATTGAACGGTCATGACTCCATTCTTAATAATCCCCCTGACATGATTATGTTTCAGACGAATCTGTCTTGATTTCCCATTATAAGTCTCGTTGTATGCTCGCAGCAATGCAGCTTGATTATCACAATAAATTGTTATTGTCGGTACAGGCTTTTTCCAGATGGGAATATCAAACAACACTGATTTTAGCCACTCGGCCTCCTCTCCCGCTGAAGATAGACTAATGAACTTCGATTCCATAGAGGAATGAGTTATACAAGTTTGCTTTTTGGATCTCCAGGAGATCGCACCTCCAGTTAAGGAAAAAATCCATGCAGTAACCGATTTTGACTCGTCTGGATCCGAGTTCCAAGTCGCATCACAGTACCCTTCAAGTACAGTTGGATGTCTCCCATAATGTATCCCATAATCCATTGTACCCTTAAGGTACCTTAAAACTCTGTATAGTGCATCCCAATGTTCTTTACCTGGGTTACTTGTGTACCTGCTCAATTTTCTTACTGCATATGTAAGATCGGGTCTTGTACAATGCATAGCATACATTAAACTACCAATAATTTGGGAGTACTCAAGTTGAGCTATAGGTTTGCCTACATTCTTCTGCAACTTTATGCTTTGATCAAATGGAGTAGGAGAAGGTTTAGACTCATATTGATTAAATCTTCGCAGAACCTTCTCGATGTATTTGGATTGCGTAAGAGCTATCCCATTGTTGCTCCTGATAATTTTAATTCCCAGAATTACATCAGCCTCGCCTAGATCCTTCATATCAAACTTTGAAGACAAGAAATTCTTCGCATTTATGACTTGGTCTTTGTCGGTTCCAATGATAAGTATGTCATCGACATAAAGACATATAATGACTCCACTGTTGCCATTAAACTTGCTATAGACACAGATATCATCACCATTAACATGAAAACCATCAGCAATCAACACTATTCTAAACTTGTCATGCCACTTCTTAGGAGCTTGTTTTAGTCCATAAAGAGATTTGATCAGCTTACATACCTTTTTCTTATTATTTTCCAGAGCAAACCCTCTGGCTGAACCATATAAATTTCTTCGTCAAGATCTCCATTCAGAAAAGCGGTCTTCACATCCATCTGATGTATGACCAGATTGTTCAATGATGCAATAGCTATCATTAGTCTTATTGTGGAGATTTTGCCACAGGTGCACACGTATCGAAGAAATCATAACCATCTCGTGGCTTGTATCCTTTTGCCACCAAACGAGCCTTGTACTTATCAATTGAACCGTCAGGTTTAAGTTTCCTCTTGAATATCCACTTACATCCAATCGGTTTTCTCCCCGGAGGTAGATCCACTAATGTCCATGTATTGTTGGACATTATAGAGTGAATCTCATCATCAACTGCTTCCTTCCAGAATATTGCGTCATTCAAACTCATTGCCTCAGAGTAAGTACTAGGATCCTTTTCCACCATGAGAACATAATCAGGACCAAAGTTTTTAGGTATGCGAGGTCTAACACTTCTACGAGGTTCCACCGGTGCAACAGTTGCATTGCTTCTCTTGTGTGAACTCAAAGACTCAACCCCCACAGTTTCCTTATCCTTTTTAAGTGGAAAGATGTTCTCAAAGAAATCCACATTTGTTGACTCAATAATAGAGTAAGGTACTGGAGATTCCAAATTCATAAATCGGTAAGCCTTGCTACTCACAAAATAACCAACAAAGACGCCATCCAACCCTCGCGGTCTAACTTTTGGAAACTGAATGTGTGGTAACTTGACTTGAGCTAAGCATCCCCAGACTTTGAGATAATTCAGGCTAGGCTTTCTCCCTTTCCATACTTCATAAGGAGTCTTTCCAATTTCTTTATGAGGAACCCGATTCAAAATATGACACAACGAAAGAAGAGCTTCGCCTCATAGATTAGATGGAGCACCCGAACTGATAAGCATGGAGTTAACCATTTCTATAATAGTTCTATTCTTCCGTTCCGCAATGCCGTTCTGTTATGGTGTCCTTGGAGCAGACATTTGATGGTGCACCCCTTCAGCTTCACAACAATCTTTCAAACCCGTGAATGTGTACTCTCCCCCTCTATCAGTCCTAAGAGTCTTTATCTTGCAATTGTGAAAGTTCTCGACTTCGGCTTTGTACGTTTTAAACTTGTCAAAGGCTTAATCTTTAGTGCTTAAAAGAAAAGCGTAAGTGTATCTCGAAGCGTCGTCAATGAATGTAACAAAATATCTCTTTCCATTTCTGGACATAACATCTGTCATCTCACAGATGTCTAAATGTACAAGATCTAAAACCTTTGATGATCTCTCAACAGATCTAAAAGAGGTTCTAGTAACTTTACATTTGCTGCATATTATGCATTTTTCGTGAGTCTGATTGTGTTTTGGAATTAATCTATTACTTGCCATCGATTGAATAGATTTATAATTTACATGGCCCAATCTACCATGCCACAATTCAGAGGACTTAAGAATATACGCAGAAACAGATTTATTCATTACATTCAATTTAAACATTCCAGAAGCAAAATAACCCTTACCCACAAAATTGCCATTTTTTGTAAGGAACATTTTGTCAGATTCAAACGCAATTTTGAAACCATGAGAACTGAAGAGGCTGACTGAAACTATGTTCTTGCAAATCTCCGGAACGTGATAAACTTCAGTTAAGATAACGATCTTCCCATATGTGAATTTGAGATCTACTGAACCCTTACCAACGATCTTGGAAGTTGAAGAATTACCCATGTAGACGTGCATCCCATCCCCCATAGGTTCATAAGTCACGAACGTATTCTTGTCATAGAAAATATGTTTTGTTGCACCCTAATCAATCCACCAATCAACTTCTCCTCCAACCATATTCACTTCAGGCACCATCGCAATTAATTTATCTTTTTCATGCTGTTTGCCCTTTCTGAAATGGCAATCTCATGCAAAATGGCCAGGCTTGCCACATACATAGTAATAAGATTTATTTTTGTCTCCATTTTGTTTGGTTCCTGGCTTCTTCTTGAAGTCTTTATTTATCGGTTTGAAATTATTCTTTGATCTTTTTCCCTTCAGCCTTCTTTGGACCTGCAGATTCAACATGTGCTTTTACAGTACCATCATTAGTCTTTTCAGTTACCTTTTCACAATTACGAGATTCTTCTTCAACCCGTAGATGATAAGAAGATCATCCAAAGTGATGTCCTCTTTCTTGTGCATCATTTTCTTTTTGTAATCTTTCCAAGCAAGAGACAACTTGGAAATAATTACACTCACATGAAAGTTTGCATCAACTTTCATCCCAGCAGAAACAATTGAGTCAGCAAAAACTTGAAATTCTTGTACCTGCTCTAGAATCGGTTTAGAATCAACTATAACATAGTCTATGTAATTGCTGACTTGAAACCTTTTGGTGCTAGTTTCATCAGCAACATACACAGTCCTAATACCTTCCCATAAGTCTTTTGCATTATTGGTCTTTTTCTTAAGCTGATTATATAGAGCATCAGTTAGAGAATTCTGAATATGGTGACGACACAAATAGTCATCATCTTTCCATTTTTAAATTTTCTCTAGCGCCTTTTTAGTAGCATCGGACAAAGTTTCAGCAGGTGTAGTGGGACAAATATAAGAAAGAACATAAAAAATTTGAGTTGTTTCAGCAAAAACACCATCTTATCCTCCCAGCGATAAAAATTCTTTCCATCAAAACAGGTCGAGTCATTTGAAAATAATCCCATCGAATTGGTTGGTACAATAGCCAAGGAGTTAAATTCTGAGGCCAAATTGTTTGACATATCTTCAAATTTTAGTCAATTCCAACATATATGACATTATGATTTATGAGTCTATGAGACTATGACTCATGACTGTGTATATTAAACATAAAAGAGCATCACTGGAAGTCTAGATTTAGAACTCCAAATATAAATATCACATTTAGAGTTCATATAATTTTATGACCTAGTCCTATTTAACTTTGTGTTCTAAATATTTTATTTGATATGTATATACTATATAAGACAAAATGCTCATGGAGTTGCTAGTAACGACGTGGATGAATCGCCGGAGAGTACAAGTAATGACGACAATAGACCAAGAAGAAGTGGTGTTTGATCTTTGAATTAACTGTTTTAGTTTGTGTAAGTAATGAACTAATGATAGTATTAGTAATGAATGCTTGACAGTTTGAGACTTGAGTAGTTGAGATGATGAAACACTACGAAGTATGAATCTATGATGAACAGATGCCAAGTATGAATACTATGCAGTAGAACTGCATAAGACTAGAAGTAGTATGATACACTTGTCATATGGTGTTTGACACTTTGACTGTTTGTGACTTTCTGAATTTCTGACTATGATACACTATGACAATGACTATGTATTGTCTATGTCTTTATAATTTCTATATGAATTTCTGAATTTATTTCTGTCTTTTCTGATGACAGATAAAGTGATAAGTGATAATGATATAATCAGTACTGCCTTTTATGAAATTATGAACTATGAGAATTCTAATGGGTCGGGTTGACCTGGGTTGCCAGGTTTTCATATTGACCTGATAGTTTCGCAGGTCTAATGGGTTGGGTCGTGTCAACCCGATAATTTGCAGGTCGGGTTCGGGTTAAATTTTTGACCTGTTTAGTAAGCAAATTAGGTTCAGGTTGGCTCTTTATTGACCCGAACCCATGACGACCCGACCCATTGACAACTTTAGGTTGAAGTAGGGGTTGAATGATTTCCAGGTTTCCCTGGGAAATTGGTGACATATCCTCCATGTTCAGATGATTTAAAGAGTTTTGTAAAGCCAAGGCTACTGTAGGAGGGACATGGGGTAACTACATAGAATATGCTTGTAGATTGTTTAGGGGGTGTACTGTAGCGACGGGGGAGGAGTATTATTATTTGTTGGCCGATTTGGAGGAGGAGAAACGAGATAGAGGTATAGACGAATCAAAATTGTTAGAGTATTTCGATGAGAGTGTTCAGAGTAACATTTTAGAGGGCTTTTGTGTTACCTGTCTAAATTAGAGTACGGGTTGAGTCTTCCCCTTACCAATTTGGCGAAAGGGATTATGAATATGATTGGGGCATGTCTTGTTCAATTGAATGGTAACATGTGGGAGGTGATAAGTGTTTATGACCATCTGAATAAAAAATGGGTAAAGGAGGGGAAAGTGTGGAAGATATCCCGTGAGGATGTTTTGCAGTTTTATGGGGTGAAGAATTATCATGCCAGTGGAGGGGCATATTTCTGTGCGAGCGCAACTCGGCCTCGTTTCTTTGATCTGAACTCAGTAGGTCAATCCTGGAATGACAACATAATATGGGTGAAGGGTAATTGCCTTCAGAGAGTTGATGAAGATCAAAAAGATGATGAAGAACCCTTGGATCTTCTGTTTAGAATTGAAAAACAAAGTAAGTATAACAATGTATAGCCTACAATATTGAAATGTTGGAACTGTATGATCTTTTCTTGATGATAAAAAATGTTGTGCATGGTAGGCCCGAAGACCCAGGTGGAGAGGAAAGATTTTTTGTTGGACGCGGTTGCAGAGGAAGAAGTTGAGCTCGAATCTGTATTGGAAGGACTTGGCCTTAGCAGAATAAAACGGGTTGGAAGCAAGTCCAAGAAAGTTCAAAAATCTCAATCGACAAGGATGATGGCGGATACTGATGATGGCAAGAAGAAAGGAACTGGTGGAGAAGGGTGAACAAACTTGCCCAAGACCCCTAGAGTGGATTATTCAGTTCATCCGGAGTTTATTATGTCGAGAAAATTAGCTCGAACGTTTCCGAAAAAATAGATGCTGAAGCGTCCGTCGGTTTCTGGTACCACTAGAAGTGGTGAGGTCAAAGGAAAAGAGAAAAGGAAAAGGATTGAACCCTCGGGAACGTTGGGGGGGGGGGGAAGGTCATTGATGATCGACCTATTACTGAGGATGATCTGAAGGAGGTAGAGGAAAGGTCTAGGCTGGTGGCTCTTCATGGGGAAGAGGATGTGAGCAAAATGGCAGGTTTCTAGGTTCGATTATGTGAAATATATTTTTGTATTGCACTTCGAGCTTACGCTTAGGTCAAATTGTATTTTGTAGGCTGTTCGTTTGGTGAGGGGGGCATGCCTCAGAGTTGAAAAGGAGAAATCCGAGATGAAGAAGGGGAAGATCAAGCTTAATAAGAAGGTAGCTTAAGTGGAGGCTAACGTGCTCAAGGCTGTAAAAAAGCTAGAGGCCCTGAAGGCTTCCCAAGTAGTGGAGATCGGCCATCTACAAGCTGAGGCGATAGCGAACCTGGAGGAGGTGGTAGCGGAGCACGAAAGACTCGGGCACCACCTTATGTTAAAAAGGTATTCAGAGGATGAGGTGGATGTTATTAAGGTAGACACCTACGTTAAGGAGGGAGATGACGAAGAAGCGAAAGGGGTTGCTATTGAAGTTGTTGATGGGTTCGATGGTGTCTCTGGTTAGACGATGCTTGACAACCATGGGGATGACACCGAGCTCCCGGAGGGGGAACATGAGAAGGTCGGGTAGAGAAATGATTTTGTATGAATATTTTGGAAATACTGTATATTGAATAGACTTTTGTTGGATATTGTATATTGAATAGACTTCTGTAGGCTGAGTTTTTTTTGTAACCCTTTTGTAGGCACTTAGAGAAAGAAACGAGCCTCAGAATAAAAGATTTAGAGACTGAGCTTGCCAGGGAAAGAGAAACCTCCACATCCTTGTTATCTTCGCAGGCGGAGTAGTAGGTTTGATCAAAACAGGCAATGTTTAACTTGTATTCTTCATTAATATAAAGTTATCAAGTAAATAAGACAACATAAAACGTAGAGGTAGACCAAAAACTTGTTATCAGTTTTAGGAAAATGACACTCAAATAGTGTATAGGTAAAATTAAAGTTTTTGACAAAGTAGTATATAGAGAATGTATACCTTAGACCTGGTAGTATATGTCATGGAACATCCATCTGAGATCGTACTTCGACCTTTAAGTCTAGAAGTTGTTGCATACGGTAGATGTTAAAAATCAAATATCTTGTTTAGAAATGAGATATGTTTATGTATGTTGACGGGGTGTTCTGAATCGAACTAGATATAACGTATTTGTATTGTGTAGGTCGAATTGGATTCAGCTCACTCGCGCGAAGATGAGGCACTCCAGACTGCTGTTGAGGCGAGTGAGGACAGAGAGGACCAACATGTAAAGGTGTATCAAGTTTGTTGAGGCAACCCAGACTGTTGTTGACCTTATTCGTAAGATCGAGGAGAAGGATGCCAAAATTGATAGAGGGCTAAAAGAGTTTGCGAAGATAAAAGAACACGCAGTGAAGCTCCAAAATCAGATTGACACGCTAATGGAAAAGAGTAGGCATGTTGAGATGGCTCAATACTGTATTCAGGCGCTAGAAAGATCGAAGGAACAATTTCAAACTAATTTTCAGAATAGTAGAAGCGATCTGGAGCGACTGAAAAAGAAAATGATTGAAAAAGATAACGAGCTGAAGATAGCTTGAGAGGATCATCGGCTTCAGAAGCTGTAGTCGAACACTTGCATACAACCTTACCTACCAAGGATATGGAGTTTCGGACGATGCAACGAAAGTGTTACGGGTTGAATGAGAGGGTAGCACGATTAAAGACCGAATTGGCACAAGCCAGTGCGCGCGTCAAGAACGCCGTGGCAGGAGAGTGCTCGAGGAAAAGTAAAAATGATGATAAGGTTCCTCTTGTCCAGGGAGATGTAGTTAGCCTATTAGCTCGAATTAGGGATCTAGAAGGTGATATAGCTCAAATTCAAGGGCATGTGTAGAAAGGTAGTGCCAACATAAGCTGGATGCCACTCTTGTCAGGGAAAAAGTATTGGAAGGGGAAATTAGGGCAAATGAGACTCTGATAAAGAAGAAAGACGACCTGTTAAAGGATACTTCGGCCGGGGGAGAGTTAAATGTGGAAATCAAGAGGCTTCGTACTTAGGTGGCGGACTTAGAGGCCATTAATCAGGCTGAATTACCTAAAGTTGTCAAAAAATTGGAAGAGAATATAGCTTTTGATGCTCTGATAGAAAAGGAGATGGTATTTCAGAAGGGATGAATTTGTGGTGTTGGCATAGATCGAGGAAACTGTATGGCCTCCATGGAAACGAATTTAGGCCCTCACCCTGCAGATCTGATAGAATGGGGTGGGGTTGCTGTCACTCGAGAACTGAAATTTTATTGACCTCCCGTTTTAGGGGAAAACACGACAAACATCCCTGTAGTAGCATATTCCCCAGATTCGACAAGAGTAAGCCAACAAAGCATAGAAGAAGACAACCATACGTGATCAAAAATACTTCAAGTCCTCGAGAAGCTACTTCAAGTCCTCGACCTTCCAAAAGTAGTCATTGTGCCTAGTCAAAAAAAGAACTGTTAGAGATCCACGAAGTTCGCACACTCCCCCCGGAATAAGAGGCTATTTTTTTCTGCTTGTAAACTGCTTGTGTCTATTATAAATATAGGCAGAGAATAGATTAGAAAGGACAGATAATCTACAAACATTACTATTTTGTTACTTTAACCTTGCAATCATTCTGAATTCTGTAATTGTAGTAGCATATTCCCCAGATTTGACAAGAGTAAGCCACCAAAGTATAGACGAAGACAACCATACTTGATTGAAGATACTTCAAGTCCTCGAGAAGTTACTTTAAGTCATCGACCTTCCAAAAGTAGCCATTGTGCCTAGTCAAGAAAAGAGCTGTTAAAGATCCGCGAAGTTCGCCCACTCCCCCCGGAATAGGAAACTATTTCTTTCTGCATGTAAACTGCCTGTGTCTACTATAAATAAAGGCAGAAAATAAATGAGAAAGGACAGATAATCTGTAAACCTTACTATTTTGTTACTTTAACCTTAAAATCATTCCGAATTCTGTAATAACTAGCAAAATACTTGATTTTACATCAAAACCCTCCTCGAGGTCGTGGTTTTTCTCAGCTTTTACTGAGTTTTCCACGTAAAATTTTGTTTATCTAGTCTTATTGCATTCTCTTTACGAATAAGTATTGGCGAAGATTCCCCTTTCGGAAAATACCTCTACTATAATCATCGTCAATTGCCACTACCCTGGACGTGGCTAATACCATTCGTCACGGGTATATCCGTGCCCAGGGTCGTGTCAACTGGTGGTGTGGTTAATGCTCAAGCACGAACTTGACCGTGGCTAATGAATCAGATATAGCCATGGGTTGTACCGTGGCTATTTCGTGGCTATTAATACACATTGGATACATTATAAACCATAGCAAATAGCTCCATTGGCTATGAACTTTCTCACGAAATGTCCCGTGTCTAATACCTATTAATCACTACCATAATATATGTGGTCAATGCTTGTTAATTACCATTGTTTTATCTGTGGCTAATACTCACTATTTACTACAAAACTAGCCGTGGCTAAAGTCATTTTACTAAAAAATAAAATAAAATATATATATATATATATATATATATATATATATATACAAAACTAGCCGTGGTTAGTCATTTTACAAAAAATAGCCGTGGTTAGTCAATTTCAATTTTGAAATTGAAATAGTTTTACATATTTCAATTTCATTTATTGATTCACTCAAATATATATCGGAGTCTAGAATCGTTTCAAATAATTCTTTATTTGTTTCTGCATCATCTAAATATTGTTTTGCAAGTATTGCTATATGTTCACTAAATTGTTTATTATCAAATTTTTCTATCCATTTTATGTTTTCGTCTATTTCTGTTATTACACTGAATTGATCTATTTTGTCTGCTAACTCTTCTATGTCATCATCATTGTTTTCAACTATGTTTGCTATTGGTTTATAATCAATATATCTTATACTACACCTTGCTTCTTCAAAAAAATAATTTGAACTATTTCCTTGTACTCCTAGATTTTTTGTTAAAAGATTATCAAGTTTCTAGATTGTTCCAGCGTGTTTTAAATTATCTTCTCTATGAGGTAGAATCATTCTCGTACAGTTTAAAGCTAAACCTTGTACCATTTTTTCAAACTTTGAATCTTCTATTATGGCGTTTGAAACTTTTCCAATAAAGTATATTTCAACCCATAAGTTATTTGTATTTTTTAACATATTATATCCTTTTGTTTGTACTAATATTTTTATCTTTTCTAAAAATTCATTTATTGTTACTGTATAGTTTGGGCTACAGGCTATCATGCGTTTTGTTTCTGACATATCTAATTCTGCATTTGCTATAATTATTTTTTGAAAATCTGTATGTCTTTCATCAATTATTGTTACATGTGCCTTAGCACTAGTTCCTACTTTTATCATGTTTGTAACAGATATTACTATGAGTCCTAAATGCATTTGGGAGAAGTTCTTTTTAAGAAGTTTGTCTTTTGACTCTCTGGTTATTAAATCAAGTTTTAAATCATTATCTTTTAATACACTACAATCATGTAAAGATTTAAACATGTAAGTAGCTTCTCTACGGTTGAAGAATGCTGTATTTTTTACCATATAGTAATTCTGGTTTAAGTTGTTGAAGACTTTGTTCAAAGTTTTCATCAGATAATAGTTGTTCTAATCTAGCCGTAGATGGTTCACTTTTAAATTTACAGAGTTGTTTTCCTCTATTTAATATTTCCATTTAAAATATAAAATTATGATTATTGCTAGGTATATTTTGAAATATTTGTTTTGTTTTGGATGAGGAACTAGTTATAATAGGTTGTTTTGATTCTAAGTGAAATAGATTTGATTCAATGTTTTGAATGTTATATTGTAATTTAATTAGGTTCTCGTTCCACTGGCTAAGGTATATTTCTGTTTGTTTGAGATTGTTTTCAATGTAATCGAAATTTATATTTCAGTAATCAGAATATTTATTTAAATAATTTTCTAGTTTTGTAAAATTTTCTTCAAAATTTTGAAAACCAATATTCCAAGTTTCAAATGTTTTTTCAAAATTTTCAAATTTATTATTTCGATCTTTGAAACCTATTTCTCACTGTTTAAGTTCTATATTTATTTGGTTTCCTACTTGTATTATAGGTTCTAAACCTTGTTTTTTAATTTTAGATATTTCGTTTGCTAAAGCTTGATTTTGATTATAAATTAAATTTATGTTTTTTAATATTTTTTCCAATAAAATTATTAAAAAACTATATTTTTTGCTAGAAAGTCCGTAGTCTGTTAAATGATTTTTATTATTATCAATGAGTTGATTATATATAAGTCAGACTTGAGTATACGATGAATTATTACTTTCTAAAAAGTTTTATAAGTTGGATTCGTTTACAACTATTCTGCTAAAATCAAGTTCGTTATTACTTACCATACAAAATTTTCATTAAATATTTATTTGTTTTTGATAATTCAGTTTTTATCTTTTCAATAGTTTTTTCTAAAGTTTTTATTTCGATATTTTCTTTATAACTATTTTCTTTGATTATCTTAAATATATATTCTAATAGTTCTTTAGTGTAGCTTAGGTTTTTACTTATTTTAGTATTATCAGATTGTTCGATTAATATGTTAAGTTTTTCCAAGTTTATTTTTGTGTTTAGTGATAAATTATAAATTAAATCAACTATAATGTTTAGTTGTTCAAAGCTTTCTACGTTTGAATTACTATGTAATCTGTGATTAAAGTTTTCTCTAAAACAGCAAGTTATTTTACTCTTATCTAAAGTTAGTCTTTTACAAAGATTATAATTTTCAGGTTTGATTTAAAGGTCTAAATATTCGAGAGATTTTCTCATAAAATAAACGAGAATTTACGTATTAAAATTAACTAAGTCTCATGAATTTTCAGGAATGAACAACGCTCTGATACCAATATACATGGGTCTTTTACTAAGCTTTTACTAATAAAAACAAGTTGCAAATAAAAGCAAGCAAAAGATAAAAAGTTTATAACAGTAAAACAGTAAAAAAAATTATTTACTAGGTAACTTTATTATAGGGTCTTTACAATAGCATACGGAAGTTTTTACGGTAAAACAGTAAAAAATTTATTTACTGATACAGTGAATAGTAAAAATAATTGTCGGTGACACAAAATTTAAAACTATTTAGAAAAAATTAACTCCTTAGATTTAATTTACCAAGCCACTGAAATTCCTTAGATGCACAAATGGCTAAACGGGAAACCAAAAGGTGTGGCGGGCCCTAAAGCAGATAATTATTTTCTAAACAGGTCTTAAATTTTACAGTCTTCATCATTTTTTTATTTTATTTTATTTTATTTATTTTTTTTACAAAAAAAAAACTATGTAAAATATGTAAAAACTATTTCATTTTACAAAATTAGCCGTGGCTAAAGTCATTTTACTAAAAAATAAAATAAAAATAATATATATATATACAAAACTAGCCGTGGTTAGTCATTTTACAAAAAAAAATAAAAAATGTAAATGGCCGAAGCCACGATTACATAATTTCTTAAGAAAGATAAATTGTAAAAATTAACAGTAGCAATCAAAATGACGCTGTGTAACCGCGTAAAAAATGGATGCTCTTGGAGAATTATTTCTCATGTACAAGGGGATGGTAGAGAAGGTACCACATACTCCGTGCTACATATTCCTTTGTTTCCTCCTGTAACCAAGCAAGTAAAACAAAACAAATGTGTCAATATTTTCCAACTAAATCAGTAAAAGATATTGTTTACTTTATTTCGAGAAATATTTTCATATTGGAAGCAACGGTTAGATGTTGGAGCTAAAGGTATATTATACTTTGATACTGCTGTTTTTTTTCATAATAGTTCGTACCTCTGACATGTGCATGAGCTCTTTGGTTCCAATGTCACCATGCCCTTCAGCAAGCTCTTCAACAACACCCTCACATACAATAGCTGCCCCAACTTCCGTTGTAATATGCCAAATACTACACAAGGCAACATAAAATTATTTTAATATCTAGAGGATATAAAATTTTGTTATATCTAAAAGAAAAAGAAGGTTGCGCCATGGAGATCAAAATATTACCTTGAAATCGAAGGAATACAATAATTCCTTTGCTGATTTCTTTATCTGTCATATACGATGCAAGGCTGTATGGATCGCAAGTTATAACTATTATTCTTGGAAACGATAAAATAAAGCAACTTATAGTAATAAGTTCATAGGGATAACCCATTACCAATATATTACTAAAAATGTAATATTTCATACCCCTACAAATCAATTTGAATCATACCATCATACAAGCCTATTTAAACTTTTTAGGTGTTTTTCAATTGATATTAGTACATTTTCAATGAAGGGCTTAGAAGGGATTTTTGAAGCGACCCATGGGTCTTTTACTGTCCTCGGTTCAGAGAACCAGTAACTCTAAAGTTTCCATTAGCTTGAGTATTTTCTTAGTTTTGTATTAAATCGAGAGGAATGTAGCTTTTTAATATAAAAACTTTTACATAGATAATTGTAGCTTTATTAGTTTTATTAGTACATAAAATGTGTACACACACCTTTTTTGCCAAATCGTGATAAACTTTAGCAGTATTGTTTACTGGATTGAGTACTCTGGAACTGCAACAAAGTTCAACAAAAAAAAGCTTAGTTCTCAAGTAACGTACATATAAATTTAAAACCAGGTAACTGTTTCCAAGTCATCTCACCTGGGCAAAAAAAGTATGACATCATCAATTGTATAATCTACTCTAAGCAGATCCTCCACATTTACAGCCTGATAAGAAGATAACTTAATCATCAACTTTAATCGACGTGATACTCAAAAGCTATTGTATACCAAAGAACCAAAATTAGAGCTTAACATGATGGGCTATGAACCCTAAAGCAACTGAAACTTCAGTCGGTTGGGCGGTCTTAGGCGTCAACCTTGATCCCCTGACTTAGACAACAGTTCCAATTTACTTAATCAAGACATAATCCAGACTGACCAAGGGACTAATTCAATTTACTTGAGCACAGGCAAATTAAAAGCAGTGTCAGAAGTTGAGTCGAATGCAACCAACTTGTGAGGCCCATACTAAAGAGAGTGTACAAAAATAATTTACTTTCGCTTGTAAGCTTTTAAGTCCAACCATTATTATCTCATTCAACCCCAATTTGTTTAGGCTGAGTATGTTGGATTAAACTTTAGCCCGACAAAGTTGTACCCCAGCTTTATAGTGAAAACAGTAAAGCCAATATGTAATAGAAACAGAAAGATCCAATGAATATCGTAAAAATAGTCTAGGAAAAATTCAAGTTACTCGCCTTCACCGTATTATAGTTTTCTTCAGGAAGTGCTACTTCAGATACCTCAGCTAAAACCCCGCAGTCCTCTATCTCTTTACAAATGTCATCTTTAAATTCGTCAACAGCATCAGCCAATATTTCAGGGGAACATCTTTAGAGCATCTCCTAAAGTGCCTTACTGCCTTGGATGCAAAAAAGCCATTCATATATAAAACATCCTATATAGAAATAAAATATTTAGGAGGAATCAATGATTAGGAGTAATCAATGATTAAGAGGAATCATAAATGAAAATTAAAATGAATATTAGGAGGTTTCAGAAAATGAAACAACATCAATTCAAATCCTGGATCTTCGAATTGAGAGAGATATTGAGAGAGATCAAGAATTCTCAATATTTCTTAGATTCATGGACCAAATTCAATTCAGTGGGATCGTTCACTCAAATTCTTATCCAGCAAGAACGTTTTATGAAACTCTTTGACCCCCGAATTTGGAGTATCCTACTTTCACGCGATTCACAAGGTTCAACAAGCAATCAAAATTTCACGATCAAAGGTGTAGTACTGCTTGTAGTAGTGGTTCTTATATATCGTATTAACAATCGAAATATGGTCGAAAGAAAAAATATATATTTGATGGGGCTTCTTCCTATACCTATGAATTACATTGGATCCGGAAATGATACATAGGAAGAATCTTTTGGGTCTTCCAATATCAATAGGTTGATTGTTTCGCTCCTATATCTTCCAAAAAGGAAAAAGATCTCTGAGAGTTGTTTCATGGATCCGAAAGAGAGTACTTGGGTTCTCCCAATAACTAAAAAGTGTATCATGCCTGAATATAACTAGGGTTTGCGGTGGTGAAGGAACCGGATCGGAAAAAAGAGGGATTATAGCCAATTGAAAGGATCTTCTGATCAATCCAGAGATCATTTCGATTCCATCAGTAATGAGGTTTCGGAATATCACACATTGATCAATCAAAGAGAGATTCAACAACTAAAAGAAATATCTATTTTTTTGGATCCTTCCTTTCTTCAAATGGAACGAACAGAGATAGAATCAGACCGATTCTCGAAATGCCTTTTTGGATATTCTTCAATGTCCCAGCTATTCACGGAACGTGAGAAGGAGATGAAGAATCATCTGCTTCCGGAAGATACCCAAGAATTTCTTTGGAATCCTACAAGATCAATTCGTTCTTTTTTCTCTAACAAATGGTCAGAACTTCATCTGGGTTCGAATCCTACTAAGAGGTCCACTAGAGATCAGAAATTGTTGAAGAAACAACAAGATGTTTCTTTTGTCCCTTCCAGGCGATCAAAAAATAAAGAAATGGTTAATATATTCAAGATAATTACGTATTTACAAAATACCGTCTCAATTCATCCTATTTCATCAGATCCGGGATGTGATATGGTTCCAAGGGATGAACTGTATATGGACAGTTCCAATAAGATTTCATTCTTGAACCAAAATCCTTTATTTGATTTATTTCATCTATTCCATGACCGGAACAGGGGGGGATACAAGTTACACCATGATTTTGAATCAGAAGAGAGATTTCAAGAAATGGTAGATCTATTCACTCTATCAATAACCGAGTCGGATCTGGTGTATCCTAAGGGATTTGCCTTTTCTATTCATTCTTATCATTCCTACGGATTAGATCAATGTTTTTTTTGAATGAGGTATTCAACTCCTTGGTTGTACCTCCTATTTTTTATGAAGAGAATGAATCTTTTTATCGAAGGATCAGAAAAAAAATGGGCCCGGATCTCCCGCGGGAATGATTTGGAAGATCCAAAACCCAAAATAGTGGTATTTACTAGCAACAACATAATGAAGGCAGTCAATCAATATAGATTGATCCAAAATCTGATTCAAATCCAATATAGCACCTATGGGTACATAAGAAATGTATCAAATCGATTCTTTTTAATGAATAGATCCGATCGCAACTTCGAATATGGAATTCAAAAGGATCAAATTGGAAATGATACTCTGAATCATAGAACTATACTGAGATATACGATCAACCAACATTTATTGAATTTTAAAAAGAGCAGAAGAAATGGTTCGATCCTCTTATTTCTCGAACCGAGAGATCCATGAATCGGGATCCTGATGCATATAGATACAAATGGTCCAATGGGAGCAAGAATTTCATGGAGCATTTGAAACATTTCGTTTCTGAGCAGAAGAGCCATTTTCAAGTAGTGTTCGATCAATTATGTATTAATCAATATTCGATTGATTGGTCTGAGGTTATTGACAAACAAGATTTGTCTAAGTTACTTCGTTTCTTTTTGTCCAAGTCACTTCTCTTTTTGTCCAAGTCACTTCTCCTTTTGTCTAAGTCACTTCCTTTTTTCTTTGTGAGTATAGGGAATAGCCCCATTCAAAGGTCCGAGATCCACATCTATGAATTGAAAGGTCCAAATGATCAACTCTGCAATCAGTTGTTAGAATCAATAGGTGTTCAAATCGTTCATTTGAATAAATTGAAACCCTTCTTATTGGATGATCGTGATACTTCCCAAAAATGGAAATTATTGATCAATGGAGGAACAATATCCCCATTTTTATTCAATAAGATACCAAAGTGGATGATTGACTCATTTCATACTAGAAATAATCTTAGGAAATCCTTTAATAACACTGATTCCTATTTCTCAATGATATCCCACGATCGAGACAATTGGTTTAATCCCGTGAAACCATTTCATAGAAGTTCATTGATATCATCTTTTTATAAAGCAAATAGACTTCGATTCTTGAATAATCCACATCACTTCTGGTTCTATTGTAACAAAAGATTCCCTTTTTGAGTGGAAAGGGCCCGTATCAATAATTTTGATCTTACGTACGGACAATTCCTCTATATCTTGTTCATTCCCAACAAAATATTTTCTTTGCACGTTGGTAAAAAAAAACATGTGTTTTTGGATAGAGATACTATTTCACCAATCGAGTCACAGGTATCTACCATATTCATACCGAACGTTTTTCTACAAAGTGGTGACAAAACGTATAACTTGTCCAAATATTTCCATTTTCCAATTCAATCCGATCCATTCGCTCGTAGAGCTATTTACTCGATCGCAGACATTTCTGGGATACCTCTAACAGAGGAACAAATAGTCAATTTTGAAAGAACTTATTGTCAACCTCTTTCAGATATGAATCTATCTGATTCAGAAGGGAAGAACTTGCATCCGCATCTCAATTTCAATTCAAACATGGGTTTGATTCACACTCCATGTTATGAGAAATATTTACGATCCGAAAAGAGGAAAAAATGGAGTCTTTGTCTAAAGAAATGCGTTGAGAAATGGCAGATGGATAAAAACTTTCAATCAAAATGGAATCTTCTCCAAACATATATGTCATGGTTCCTTACTTCGACAGGGTTCAAATATATAAATTTAACCCTTTTAGATACTTTTTCAGACCTATTGCCAAAATTTGGATCCTTTTTTTATGATATTATGCATGGATTAGATATATCATGGCCAATTCCTCAGAAAAAACTATGGGCTATTCATCCACAGTGGGTTATTCTTCCACAATGGAATCTGATAAGTGGGATTTCGAGTGATATTTTGAGTAAGTGTTTACAGAATTTGCTTTGGCTTCAAGAAATGATTCATCGAAATAATGAGTCACCCGTTCCATTGATAGGCGCACATCTGAGATCACCAAATGTTCAGGAGTTCTTCTATTCAGTCATTTTTTGTCTTCTTGTTGCTGGATATCTCGTTCGTACACATCTTCTCTTTGTTTTCCGAGCCCCTCGTGAGTTATAGACAGAGTTCGAAAAGATAAAATCTTTGATGATTCCATCATACATGATTGAGTTGCGAAAACTTCTGGATAGGTATCCTAAATCTGAATTGAATTCTTTCTGGTTAAAGAAGCTCTTTCTAGTTGCTCTGGAACAATTAGGAGATTTTCTAGAAGAAATATGGAGTTATGCTTTTGGCGGCAACATGCTACTGGGTGGTGGTCCCGCTTATGGGGTCAAATCAATACGTTCTAAGAATCAATATTTGAATATCAATCTCATCGATATCATCGATCTCATAAGTATCATACCAAACCCCATCAATCGAATCACTTTTTTAAGAAATACGAGACATCTAAGTCGTACAAGTAAAGATATCTATTCATTGATAAGAAAAAGAAAAAACGTGAACGGGGATTGGATTGATGATAAAATAGAATCCTAGGTCGCGAACAATGATTTGGTTGATGATGAAGAAAGAGAATTCTTGGTTCAGTTCTCCACCTTAGCGACAGAAAAAAGGCTTGATCAAATTCTATTGAGTCTGACTCATAGTGATCATTTATCAAAGAATGACTCTGGTTATCAAATGATTGAACAACCGGGATCAGTTTACTTACGATACTTAGTTGACATTCATAAAAAAGATCTAATGAATTATGAGTTCAATAGATCCTGTTTAGCAGAAAGACGGATATTCCTTGCTCATTATCAGAGAATCACTTATTCACAAACCACGTATGAAGCTAATAGTTTTCATTTCCCATCTCATGGAAAACCCTTTTCGCTCCGCTTACCCCTATCCCCTTTAGGGGTATTTTAGTGATAGGTTCTATAGGAACTGGACGATCATATTTGGTCAAATACCTAGCGACAAACTCCTATGTTCCTTTCATTACGGTATTTCCGAACACGTTCCTGGATGACAGACCTAACGATTATCTTATTGATGATCCCGAGGATGATGATTTTGGCGGGATTGGTGTTGTTGATAGTGACGATATCAATGAGATTGGTGATAGTGACGATATCGATGATGACCTTGATATGGAGCTACTAACTATGATGAATGAGCTAACGCCGGATGCGTTAACTATGTTTAGGATGTCGGAAATAGACCCATTTGATATCACCCTTCAATTCGAATTCGCAAAAGCAATGTCTCCTTGTATAATATGGATTCCAAACATTCATGATCTGTATGTGAATGAGGTAAATTACTTATCCCTCAGTCTATTAGTGAACTATTTCTCCAGGGATTGTGAAAGATGCTCCACTAAAAATATTCTTGTTATTGCTTCGACGCATATTCCCCAAAAAGTGGATCCCACTCTAATAGCTCCGAATAAATTAAATACATGCATTAAGATACGAAGGCTTCTTATTCCACAACAACAAAAGCACTTTTTCACTCTTTCATATACTAGGGGATTTCACTTGGAAAAGAAAATGTTCCAGACTAATGGATTTGGGTCCATAACCATGGGTTCCAATGCACGAGATCTTGTAGCACTTACCAATGAGGCCCTATCAATTAGTATTACACAGAAGAAATCCATTATAGATACTAACACAATTAGATCCGCTCTTCATAGACAAACTTGGGATTTGCGATCCCAGGTAAGATCGGTTCAGGATCATGGGATCCTTTTCAATTAGATAGGAAGGGTTGTTGCACAAAATGTACTTCTAAGTAATTGCCTCATAGATCCTATATCTATCTATATGAAGAAGAAATCATGTCAGGAAGGGGATTCTTATTTGTACAAATGGTACTTCGAGCTTGGAACGAGCATGAAGAAATTAACGATACTTCTTTATCTTTTGAGTTGTTATGTCGGATCAGTCGCTCAAGATCTTTGGTCTCTACCCGAACCCGATGCAAAAAATGTGATCACTTCTTATGGATTCGTTGAGAATGA